>JACEFZ010026498.1:0-600000 GCA_014155875.1 Cepaea nemoralis
AATAGCGCTTGGCCGGCCCCCCCCTGTTGACGTGGCGCGACTGACAAACAGCTGCGTTTCGCCATTTGCAGTCAGCGACTGATTGTTTACAATCACAAAGCGGCTGCTCGCCTGAATCGTTGACTTATATCAAATATTATTTATTTATATCAGTTATTTATTGAATATATTTATTTATTTGAACATTATTATTAACTTATATTTATTTCAAAGCATTTATTTAATTATTTATATATTTCTTCTATTTCTTACCGTCGCGATGGCACTACTTTTGCTATGCAAATAAGACGAAGTCTGCACAACACTTCCATAAATTAAACAGTTAGTGTTAGGGAAGGCAGAAGACGTTAGAACGAAGACAGGACAGTGACATTTATTATTAATTAAACCACATTGTATTGTCCTGGGGCATGTAATTGTACAAAAATTGTCTAGAGTTATATATCGTTTTACAAGTGGTTAATGGTTGATGACAGGCTGTCTGTCTCTAATTCTGTCTCTTGTCGTGAAAAGTAGGGTTTCAACATGTTGATATGAAATATCTCTAAGTGTCTGTTTATCGATATTTCATACTCGACATCCGAAAGTTTTTGTATCACCTTGAATGGCCCTTGCCAAGAAGTCATCATTTTATTCTGCTTGTCAGGTAGTAACACCATTACGTCTTGATCAGTTTCAAGTATTATGGGTCTAGCACTTATGTTAGGACTGTGATGTTTGAGGATATCTGAACTGTTCACTGGAGTGAATCCATTCTCCTCCTCCCAGACAGATATTTCTTCATCTGTGCAGTGCCTTAGCTGGGGTAGACACCCAAGAATTAAATCAGTAATTTACCCACTTACTTAGCATAAAATTAGATTAGGATAGTACTTTAAACTTAATAACAGCGAATTAAAGATTAGTATAAAAAGCTTAAGATAGGAACAACACCATGTAGTCATTTAATTTCATTGTATTTCATTCCATCTTCATGAACACTGTAACAACCTCATCATTTAGGACTAAAATTAGGTTATACTTTATAGGATAAAAGAATTATACACATGAACATACATCATTTATACCATGTATATTAAAAATATCCATTATATTTTTTCATTTAAACATTAAAAACATTATTTAGAATTTTTGTTACATTTCACATTATCCATCTCATAAAGATACATAACTCATCTCACATCATTTTCATTTTTTTAGATAGTTAGATTACTTCCCTTAAATTAGGTTAATTTTGTACAACAAATTAGAATAGATATATTTAAAGAATTAGTATTAGTATTTCAATAGAATATAGTGTTTAATAATATCAGGGTACAAACTATCAACCCTATGTCATCCATGTAAATATGTTGTAAATACATGACTCGTGCAGTAAGTTACGCACAGTCATTAAGCTCAACTCTTTTCAACCTGAGCCAAACTTGTACAGTGTCACTTCAAGGTTTTTAAATAATTGTGAGAATAAAAGATGTGTTGACAGAAGTGTGAAAGTGAGAGAAAATGGTAATTATACAAGGGAGAGTGGAAGGCAGCCAGCGGATTTTTTCTGCGCTCAGCGCGACTTTTTATTATTGTCTGCGTCAAGCGTTTGCTTTCAATGTTGAATTGTGCTGTCTCAAATGTATTGTGTGTAGTTTAGAGTAAACCTTAGAGAAAGTATTTTAAGTCTCATAAGACGGAAACGTAGTCACGAATTAGTGTTATACACTTGTTGGTGGCCACATTTAACCGAATTATGGCACTTGAAAACTACTAACTTACCATACATATGGATAGACAGACACACATGTTAGGAGTTAAATTATATTATTAGGTAGATTAAAACACGCAAACAACCAGGAAAACACACATGTAAAGCACATACATTTTTTAGAACAAAGGGAGATAACTCCGTGTCAGGGGACACAATAGACAACGAAACACTAACTTAACAGTGGAAGATAACTTTACACGCGGAAGCGAGATAGGTAAAGCCTGTCGCACACAGCTTGTGCAAGGGTTGTTTAATATTATATGGGGGACATGAAGCAATTCATGTGTTGACCCTAAGAAAGTCAACTTTGTATGGGTAGTGAGTTAATTTAATATTTGAGGGCAGGTCTTATAAGACAATGGTCCGGTTCAGACAAACCTCTATTAATATAATATTGCAATTGAGAAGAGGGCTCACGCCAACCAGACAAGTTTGTGGCGATCACCAGTAGCCAAGTAAAGTGATACTACACTGTGACAATAGTCAGTAGAAGTCTATTGAGGTACCCAGAACCAAGTTATCAGTAGTCTTTGACAAAAATTAGATACACTAATTTTTTAGAAACCTCTTGCGTCACAACCATGAGTCAAAGTTTGTGACGCAACACAGGAGGGGAGGGTGTGTGTCAAAGACTTAGTTATATAGGAATTAAGACCACCCTGAAAGAGTGGTCTACCTCAAGTAGAATAGAGGTAACCCAGTGCCCCTACATGAGGGCAGGGTAGGTGTAGGTAAGAAATAAGAAGGGGAACTATTAAATAGTTCTCTCATGGGACACGGAGGTGTCAACCAGAGAGTAAGCACTCTGGTCCGGCATAATCACGCCAACGTGATAGAAACGGAGAACTAAACTGAAACTCAAGAGAGGCCACTACTCTAGCGTGCTGAATGAGGCCGCACGCAAAAGCCGTAGTGCGCCCCAAGTCCTTCCGCGTACTGTGTAAGCAGCACGCGGTGTATAGTCAGACGGGACACAGACTTTAGAGTGAACGCATCGTTTAGCATGGATGCTTAGTTCGTTAGCCGAGTAGATAGATTAGCAATAGGGTTAGGAAACGACTAGTGATAGGGAATTATGTGCATTTATTCGTGTGTGAATTGTTAGCGACTGTTTGTTGTACATTGATGTGATGCAAAGAGCCAGTGGCAATAAAATGTGTAATCAATTCCTCTCGTACGACTAGCAAGTCTTTTTGTGTGGTGCGAGAGAAGTTATCCCGGAATGCCTGTGACATCGGTTGATGACAGAGACCGGCCCTATTTTACTTGCGTAATGAAAAATAATTAAAAACAGAAGGCTCAGAAAATTGAAAAAAGTAATCGCAAAAGTGAAAATGGAACCATACGAACAAGTGTGCGCGTGTGTGTGGTGGGGAGGGGGGAGGAGACAGACAGACAGACAGAGACAGAGACAGAGAGAGAAAGAGAGAATAAGGGTACATTAATGGGGACGAGAACGAGGCGGAAATGGAATTTAATGAACTCGAACAAAGCAGCTTGATGGTCTCTACTTCCCTGATGATACTGCCCTCCTGTCCCACACATGAAATCAGATGCAAGATACACCAAACACATTTTACAAAGGAGGGAGCGGGTGGGGGGGGGGGGAGGTCCCACAACAACTAGATATAGAAATAAATAGGGGAAACACACAAATCATGAAAATATATACAGCAAAAGATAACTTGATCTACCTTGGTGAAACCTCACTTCCAGGGTAGAATCATATACCTACTTAGGTAACGATGCAGACATAGATAGAAAACAATATAGAAATATTGAATTAAGAATACAAACGGCGAGATGGGCTATCTTAGCACTGGGAAATTTGTGTAAGTTACAAGAAATTAAAACCAGTATCCCACTTTAACCTGAAATCAATGCTGCTGTATGGAGTAGAAACCTGGAGAACGAGTAAAACTTTAACTAATAAACTATCCACAATCATTAAATGGTGTCTGGGCAGAATAGAAGGGCTACAATAGTGTAACAGAATCACTGACGTGGAACTTTGGGAGTGAACTCAGCAGATTGCACCCAGCGAATCAGTGGGTGAGGGAAAGGCGCTGACTCTGGATAAGATACATTGAGAACACCTGACAACAGTGTATCTAGACAGTCCTTTCTGTGTAACCCACAGGGAGCGCGAAATAGAGGGAGACTTGAAAATACACGGAAATATGAGGATGACAGAGACGACTAGTATGGGAAGGACATGAAGCGAACTGCGAGAGATAACAAAGGAAAGGAAGGTTTGGTGTCGGGGTTCAATTCAGTTTCAACTCTTGAGACGAATATCCCCGTTCAACCATCGACTATATCGATTTCGTTCTATTTGGGGTCCTTGTGTTGTATATCGTTCTCTTTCGTACATGGAGTTGCTTATATCTGCTTCCTTGACTTCGGGGTTACGGGCCTATGCTCCATTAGGGGATACGGCGCAGCAGCAGTAGTAGAAGAAGGAGGTATGTCATTTGTCTCTGTGGTAGTCTAGTGGTTAGTGTGCTCGCATACGAAACTCAGTAGTTTGTGATTCGATGCTCAGTAGTAGCAAGGTTGTCATTTGTCCTGCAAGCACTTGCTCAATTGTGGATTTAGTCTCGTAATCCAGCTAGCTTACGTTTTGTTGTTCTTTCTTAGAGATGGTAAGTAAGGGAAATAATGACACCACATCATTATATTGTAACCTAGTATATGTGACACCCCATCAATTCACACCTTTACAGCAAATTATGTCATAGGATTGCTTTTACCATCAGCATGTTCTCTGATACTCCTTCAGATGCCCTTGTCTTCTGCGAGAATAACAAATAACTAAAATATATTAACAGCATTTCCCCGGCATATCATGTGTGTATATCTCCTCCGTGTTTCTTGGCTGTGGAAACACATCAACTAAATCTCACCTATTCCCCCTTGGCTCATATCCCCTGTATCATAAAAACAGGTATCTAACACTAGTACGATACCCGGCGGACCTCACACCGACCACGCAAGCAATTTCAAGGAATGTTCCAGACCTGTACTCCTTGTATAGCAGACGCTTTCATAACTTATTATTTATTTTTTCATATCCTTTTTACGGGACATCGCTGTCAACTATCAGCAATTTACTGCTGTTGTTGATGTCTTGGCAAGTTTACGTTCAGTAGTTTGCCATTGCTTTCTGAACGACCTGCACCCATACCAACTCGTTAAAACCCAGCACAACGCGGTCTGCTGCCAAATCGGTCGCAGCTGTGTTTCGGAACGCGGGTAAGCGGGCTTTACGAATCGCGTCCGTAAGTCCTTCGCCACGCAGGTCGGCACTGCTTTGTTTTAATCCAGTAGGTTCCTCAACCTGCGGATCGAGACCACCATCGTGGCTGTCCATCCTTTCCAAGCTGGTCGCCTTCGGCACTGAATCAGTTCATGGAACACTAGATACAGGAAGTCAGCGGGAGATTCCCACAGACTTCCTTCTTGGTATAAATATCAGCAAATGAATCGATAGAGTTGTTGGTGTCACTCACGTCGTCGTCTTCGTCATCGTCTTCTACTTATGCCGTTAGGCGTCGTGGGGAAGGCTAATTGATGTTCCAGCGCATGTAATTAGCACTTTTCTAGCATTTTCCTCCACGATTCATGAGCCGTATTTTTCTAGGATCAAGTAAATAAATTCACATGCGTTGTTTTACGATCAAAGAAGTAGATGAAAGGAGGAGAGGCTAGAGGATACACTAGACACCCCTCCCGCTGGCCATGCGACGAAGTACAATTCAATTGTTATGTTGTCTACAGTGTCATCTAGTTCCCCCTTCTTTCGTCTACTTCTGCCAGCGCCCAAAAAAAAATAAAAATGCATGAGTTGTATATGAACTAACTGTCTCATTGGGTTCCCCAATTCAATTGATATTTCTGTGTATTGCATGAATCGATACAATCTATTAGAGACAGCGAGATGAAGATTACGATCGCTTCACACTAGTTCGCAAGACACTTCATGCTGGTGATATATTATGGTGTTTCTGCTTCTGTATTTACATGTCATTAAGTAAATTACCATTACCAATATTCAAGCAAGAAGAACAAGGCAGTAAAAGAGTAGTCCTAGCTTCCCGGCCCAATATACGTGTATTTGTATTCGATTCCAGCACGACCAGCGGTTTCACTAGTGAAACGATACTCCATGAGCAGCACGTATGGTGACGTCACAAAGCTCGTATTTACAAACTGTCTGAAGCAGGGATAGTTTTTCCCAAGGCTAACTTCCAGTCGTAGACGCCGATGTTGTCAAATATAGCAGGCATGACACAATGTAGCCTTGTTCACCATCATCATGTGACGTGCCGATAGGCGTGGGCGTTCACGATTCGCCAGCTCACCCTATCACCAGTCTCGGATCACAGACTATGCCATGTGGCCAAGCCATCTAGATATTGATATCTTTGTCTTCTTCTTGCTCTTTTTCCTTCAGTATTGCCAGTTATCACAAGTTTCCAGGTTAAATTCTCCTCATATTTTTACACGCAGGGCTAAAGTAATTTTTTTTTGTGTTGTTGCATATCCCTTACAGGACGTTGCAGTCAACATCAGCATTTTCCAGATGTTGTTTATGTTCTAGGCAAAATTATAACACAACATGACAGGATCGCCAGCCTGGAGCACAAGGTGAGAACCAGACGTACGCTGGTGAATCAAGAGGTGAGGACAAGACGAAGACCTTGGCGCTGGAGACGATGTACACGAAGTGACAACCGTGAACAGTTAACTAACAAGTCCTTTGTTTGGAACCCACGGAGCAAATGAAATAGAGAACACATAACAGAAGACACAGAGGAGAGAATCAGGGGCGGAGATCTATAATATGGGGAGTACATGGGCGGAGCTACATGAGATAGTCAGAGATGCCTGGGATGGAGTGAGTTGGTTGAGGGTCAATGGGGCAAAAGACAGACAGATAGATAGGCAGACAGAAAAACAGACAGACGGATAGATAGGTAGGTAGGCAGACCGGACGGACGGACGGATGGATGGATGAAAGGATGGATGGACGACTGAAAGATAGATAAATAGGAACGTACGAACGAACATGAATAGACATATAGGCAGGTAGGCAGGCTTACAAGCAGGCAGGAAGGCAGACAGACATACAATCAGACATACAGACAGACAGACAATCAGGCATACAGACAGACAGGCCGATCGGTAGATAGGTAGGCAGGCAGGTAGGCAGGAAAGCAGGCAGGTAGGCAGGAAAGCACACAGCCAGGCGGACAGACGGACAAACAGATACTAATACAGACAGACAGACAGACAGACAGACAAACAGACAGACAGACAGACCTATCGATAGGTAGGTAGACAGGCAGGTAGGTAGGCAGGCAAGTAGGCAGGGAAGCAGACAGATGGGCGGGCGGACAGACAGAGACTACATACAGACAGACAGATTAGGTAGACAGACAGACAGAAAGTCACCAACTCGCCTCTGACTCTCCACGGGTCTGTCTCTCGACTCTATCCCCACACCAATATCACTTCTAGACATACCCCAGTAACACGACAACTTAGGTTTAAAATCGCTGCCCTAAAACTAAACCTCGCAGACTATGATCCCTTGTCTTTCTTTCACATAGCAATATCAACTGTAGAAATACTGCAGTATTACGACAATTTAGGTTCCAAAGCACTACCGTAAAACGAAAATTGTCACCATCTGATCGCTTGCCTAAATACCCTTTTCATTGGTACACTAGGCTGCACCGCAATCGCCAAGTCTGAGAAGCGTCGTATCAGTGAGGCCCACGTCTAATCCTCTGGATTTGTCAACATGTCAAAACCGCACATAAAAGAGAGTTAACACAAAAAGATATGCATACACTACAAAACTAATAACGGATACAATTGTATCAGGGACTCTAAGATGTGGACATAATATTGCTAGATAATATGATTTACAACATTTACGATTTTCAATAAGAGATATTACAATCAGTGATAAAACGACGTGCACGCCATGCCCTACTTTGCACGGACTCATAAATACAAATTCAGTTTCATAGCTTTGTGTGTGTGTGTGTGTGTGTGTTGACAGAGCTGGAGTAAAACAATCACACGTCCAGCTTATCAATATTATCTAGTGGAACACAAAACAATGCCGACCGTTTCCACGATGTCATATAAATCCATGATCAATAGATTATGCCATATTACCGAGTGTAGTGTTGGTTAAGGACTTAAGTGTACTGTAAGTGTGTGTGTACGTGTGTGCGTGTGTGTGCTGAGTGTTCTCACCTTGTAGATTACGGAAAGCAATCCTAAGTATAGCCGCTTGCTTGCCTGTCACTCCGGTGGTCATGGGGTTGAATCCACGAGACGGATCTGAACCCGCTTCAGCGTGGGTCGATTTCTGGCAGCAACTGTGCTCAGTGTCCGTGTCGGATGATTGTGGTTTGAACTGAGAACAGCTAGCAGCGCATCAGACGGTACATCAGTCAACTTCTGCATGGCTAGTCAGAGTTGGTGTTAAAAACCATAAATGAAGTTCGGCTCCATAGTTCCACAGTTTGAACCTCAAGGTTGTGTAGTTAAACTCTGCTGTCCTGTTACATGACTTTCCTAATCAACCCCCGCATTTATTGGCTGTTTATTATTTACTAGACAATTTTACGTTCAGCACTTTACCATAGCCTGATCCGTGGCGAAGGTGTTACTGACGCAGTTCGTAATAACACATACCGCGTTCGAAACACAGCTGCGGGCGATTTGGAAGCAGGCCACCTTGCATTGTTTTTTTTTAAATAATGAAAATGGTATGAGTGCCGGTCGTTCAGTAAGCAAGTGGCAAATTACTGAACGTAAACTTACCAAGAGATCACAAACAGCCAAAACAGGCTGGAGTTGACTGCTCGTCCTGTAAAGGATAACGCCTCATACCATAGAAATCAACGCAAATCGATCTGCTCATAAATCACTGGCGGCTATTCGAACCTTCGACCCAGTAGTATGGTAACTGAGAAACTGCGTTCCCTAACCCCTACAGGTGCGTGGTAGGAAACATAATTTTCCAGATGGGACTGACTATGTCTTGTCTCTCTGTGTTTGTTAAGATAAGCGATACACTCTTATAAGCTTGAACTTCCAGTGTAAACGCATGTGTTATGCCTTCTGTGTAAGCGTGTTTCTTCTGTGATCGTTCGGGTTCCGGCGGATATGAAAACAGCAGTTGCACTGTGCTATTATCACACACACACACACGCGCGCATTCCATTGGCACCTTGCCGTCTTGACAGACGATAGTTTGTGCTTTAAAAAGGCATAATAACTTTTAACTATGGCAGTAGCGAGTGTGACTGATAAGGCCAATTTGCGCTGTAAATGTCCGTTCACAGTGGGTGCATGTGAACACGTGGTCATTTCCACCATCATGCACCATCTTACGTCTCAAACGCTTGGTATGTAACTTTTCTGCAATAATTTTCTCCTTTGACTTTATTCCATTTCTGATATTTGCCCTCCATGCAACACGTTCAGCGGCGACTTGCTCCCAATGTGCATTATCAATGCCTGTATCAATCATGTCCCGCTTACACACATCTTTGTATCGTAGTAGAGGCCGACCCAGAGATCTCTTACCCATCTGTAATTCACCAAAAAAGATATCCTTTGGTATTCTACCATCATCCATCCTCCTAAGATGTCCTATCCATCTAAGTCTACGAAGACTGAGCATGGAATAAACTGTCACACAACCTGATCTTTCCAATACTTCAGTATTTGTGATTTTGTCTTGCCACTTAATACCAAGAATTCTTCGCAGACACCGCATATGAAAGCTGTTTAAGTTGTTCTCTTGGTGTGAGTAAGTTGTCCAGGTTTCACTGCCATAGAGAAGAGTACTAAGGACACAGGCTTGATAGACAAGGACTTTTGTTTTGGCAGTAAGCTTCCTGTTCTCCCAGACTCTTTTTCTTAACCTGTTCATTGTTGTTGCTGCCTTACCAATCCGGATGTTGATTTCCTGATCTAGGGATAATTTGCTATTTACCACTGATCCTAGATATGTAAAATGGTCTACTATCTCTAGTTCGGCGTCGTCAATAAAGATTGATGGTACCCCATGTGCACCTTGTGACATAATCTGTGTCTTCTTTTTGTTAATTGTTAAACCAAATTCAGAACAAGCATTGGAGAATGCAGATAGCAGACATTGCAATTCTTCCTCAGAGTGGGTCGTAACTGCAGCATCATCTGCAAAAAGCAACTCTCTGATCAGTACTCTCCTAATTTTGGTCTTAGCCTTCAATCTCTGAGCATTGTAGAGGCCGCCATCTGAGCGTGAGTGAATGTATATACCACCATCCTGATCATGAAAGGCATATTTCAGTAGAAGTGAAAAGTATATTCCAAAGAGGGTGGGAGCTAGTACACAACCTTGCTTAACTCCACTCTTGATTTCAAATTCTTCAGAAGTTGCACCATCAAACTTGATTATACCCTTCATGCCTGTGTGGAACGATTCCACAATGGACAGAAGAGTTGGTGGGCAGCCAATCTTCTTTAGTGCCTTGAACAGACCCTCACGACTGACCAAATCAAATGCCTTTGTGAGGTCGATGAAGGCAATAAACAGTGGTTGCATTGGTTTTACAGCCTGCGATTCAGATTTTGTCCTAGCCCCAAGCACCCATTGAAGCAGGCAGGCTGTGGCGGATCAGCACCCAATTGGCTGGGGGCTGCCCAGCTTGAGGCGGGCGGTAGCTGATCAGTGACACCTATAGGTGTCTCCCACCGTCAGAGGCAACGCGTGGCGCCCCATGTCTACGCCAACTGACAAGGACTTATAACCCGTAACAGTTGCCTCTCGCTTTGATTCCGAGACCAGTTAAGGCCAGGGATGGAGTTATTGCCTCTCCATAGCACAAAGCCTGGGCTAAAATATAGAGATCATGTGTTGCCCATGCAGCATGATCCCTCTCTCGGCCTGCCTAGTTTACTCCAGAGGAAAGGTAACACCCCTACATCTGGAACAAGACAAGCTGCAGAAGCTGCCGGATCAGCAAAGCAATGCTCTAACTGTCCGCCTGTCGGAGCTTCGATCCTAGACCAGTCGCCAACCAAGGCTTAGGGCCTGGTCTGCCCTGCCATGACATTTTGTCTTTAGCTTGCATTTCCTCGCACCAGGGTAAGGCTTGTACCCTCCCAATTGCGCTCTTCCGCCCGAAGCCGTTGGCACAATGTGGGGTGTCGGGTTTGGTAAGCGCCGCCCAACGTTCAGCGCTAACAGAAACCAGGTAGTACCGCCTACTGTTATACGGTAGCTCAATCATATCTGACTAAGACCTGACACGCGCGCAGATATATATATATATATATATATATATATATATATATATATATATATATATATATATATATATATATATATATATATATATATCAGGCAGTCTTCGTGTCGAAGTGGTCAAGCTGTCTGACTCAGGCTTCGAAGGTTGTGGGTTCGATTCCGGCCCACGGCCTCTGGTTCACGAGTGCATTTATTCAGAGACTCCTGGGGGTCGTCGCTGGAGCTAAAGGGTTTGCTTTGTGCAACGCTTTCCGAGCTGCGGAAAGAGGCTGAACCATATGGGATAAAAACCCGGTGCAATGAAGTCGACCCTGTCGACTTTTAAGCGACCTATAATAGCCTTTCTGATCATGATTTTCAAATTGATCATTTACTATTGGGAGAACCACAGATAGATAGGCCTTGAAAAACCAAATCTAACGGTACCTCAATGAGTTATGTATCTCGATTCTAAGCTGAGTTATGTAAATTTGAGTGACGTGACCTTTGGACTAAAATTTTCACAAAAGAGTGCCCACTAAAGGATTTTTTTGCGTCCTGGTCAAAATCTGGCCCAGATTATCAAAATTTTTTTTTTTTTTAGACTATCTGTTTTGTTTATAAACGAACATCTTAGCAACCATACATCACTGCGATCGGGGTTGCAAGGCCTAACTGGTCATGTTATTTATTTTTTGATATGATGTCTGGTGACCTAATTAGGAAGTAAAAATGGCCGCTAATTAATTACTATTTCACAAATTAGCGTACGTTTTCTTAATTTTAGCTTGAAAAATTACAAGATGAATTTGGTAATATGCGAAATGATGCTACAGACCTTATGGTCTCTTTGCTGTGTCAGTATGATGTGTGGTGACCTAATTAGCAATTAAAAATGGCCGCTAATTAATTACTATTTCACAAATTAGCGTACGTTTTCTTAATTTTAGCTTTAAAAATTACAAGATGAATTTGGTAATATGCGGAATGATGCTACAGACCTTATGGTCTCTTTGCTGTGTCAGTATGATGTGTGGTAACCTAATTAGCAATTAAAAATGGCCGCTAATTAATTACTATTTCACAAATTAGCGTACGTTTTCTTAATTTTAGCTTTAAAAATTACAAGATGAATTTGGTAATATGCGGAATGATGCTACGGACCTTATGGTCTCTTTGCTGTGTCAGTATGATGTGTGGTGACCTAATTAGCAATTAAAATGAGCAATTAGGTCTGGCAACCCCGGTCGCAGTGATGTATGGTTGCTAAGATGTTCGTTTAAAAACAAAATTCAGTATATATATATAACACTGTGCTATTATAATACACACAGACTCACACACACACACACACACACACACACACACACACACATACACACACACACATACACACACGCAAATTAAACAACTACACAGTCAATCCTCTTCTTCTTTAACACCCCACCTTCTCCCCCCCCCCCCTTTTTCCTCCTTTTTTTCAGGACCCCATTTGGCCATGTCATACGAAACGCCGACGCTTTTAACCAAAACGTGCCTGTGATAAGGCCTCATTACGATCGCGTCGCCCACAAAAGACAACTTAACACACTATATAAACACATCCGTTTTCATTTGTGTTTGCACCAGAGACAGACACGTGGTACAGTTCAATGCTTTGACACACTTGCGGACGTGGCAAAGACAAACTGCGGCCAGAACTACTTTCAGTGATGTCATATTACCGCAGGTGTGAATACTCCATGCGTGTGTTACAGTAACTACTTGACTACCTTAACCGCGACTGTAGTTGTGTCAGATCTACCACGTGTTTATGTGTTACTATGTACATACTGGTCTTAGTCAGATATGACCGAGCTACCATATAACAGCCGGCTCCATGGCGAAAAGCTTTCAGGCGCAGTTCGTAATCTCGTATACCGCGTTTAAAACACAGCCACGGGCGATTTGGAAGCAGACCCCCCTTGCGTTGTTTTTTTAAAAAATAAAATGATGTGGGTGCCGGTAGTTCAGAAAGCAATGACTAACTACTGAACGTAAACTTGCCAAGAGATCACAGTAAAAAAATGAAGGGGTTCAATGTGACGTCCTGTAAAGGATATGCAACTAACTTAACCGTATGACAGTAGACGATTCACGATACAACCTGGTTTCTGTTAGGGCCGAATGTTGGTCAAGTGGTTACAAATGTCTGGTCAAGTGGTTACAAATGTCTGGTCAACTGGTTACAAATGTCTGGTCAAGTGGTTACAAATGTCTGGCCCAGGAATTACAATGATAACTGTGTGGTCCAGGGGACACAATGACAAGCAATTTAATCCAGGGATTATAATGTCTGTTCCAGGGGTCACATTGACAACTGTTAAATTCTACTTATCTGGAGCAGAAGGAGTCAATGCAACGGCATGAATAGTTTAATTTAGTCGACGGATCAACATCAGGGCACACGGGTGTAACCCATAAGTGCTCCATTCTACTCCTAACTCAAGCCTGAGTCCGGAAAATCTCAGCTTATTTCAAGATTATTTCAAGATCACCTTAATACAAAAACCGATTACTTGATATTGTTTTTCCCTCCATATTTCACAGTTCTATACTTCTCGGCCTTCTTAAATTTGTCTTATAATGTAAGTAGACCCGCAAATCACGTTTTATGTAGACGTCCAGACTTTGTTTTTAATATGTGTTATTAAATTTAGCTTCCATTTTTACGTATACTATGTAGGGGTGGTGGGGGAATTTATAGGGAGGAAATACGAAAGGGGGAGGGGTGACATTCTGAACATACGGTGAAGGGGTGTATGGGCCAAAACAGGTTGAGAACCACTGTGCTAGAGCATTATGGGTTAATTTAATAACTGACTGGCATATGAGAAGTTGGATGGCGGATGGACCAAAGTCCGTGAGGTTTGTCAAAACAATAATAGCAACAACCAGGTTATCTAGACTTTTAAAGAGCCAGGGGTCTTTTCAGTTTTGTTGTTGACAATTAAATACCGAAAACATGCAGAGGAAACATGACCTCCAGGCCGAACCCCAAACAGTCTGTATCCGCTATGCCGAACTATGCCATGGTCACATCACAGTATGCCTCTCAGCACAAGTGAGGTGTCAGCGTTGATCTTGCACATCCCGCTGGGTTCAAAGTTTGGAAGTGAAAGAAGAGCTCTGCGACATAAACCCTTGGAGAAGGTACTTCAGTACCGGGTAGGAAGAGAAGCCATCCTAATATGCCTAACATGACTTCATGATTGGAGAACTTAGTGACAACTGGCAAGATCGAAGGGAAGGGAAAGACCGAGAAGTAAATACCTGGATGGCTTGGCCACATGGCATGGTAGAGACAGGAACATTCAGCTGATCCACGACTGTGGCGAATCATGACCGCCCACGCTTTCCGGCATGGCATATGATTGATTGATTGACTTCACACATATCGGGTCACATTGTGAAGTGGGGGTGAACAACTGACTAACGTTTCTCTTTACACAGCAATTCCTGGTTTTCATTTAAGAGGACGCGATTCAGCACTCGCTCTATACGAGACAGAAAGTACCAACATCACTCCGATACATGTAAGCTCTGTTTAGAAATAACCTGACACATGTATATCCAACTCCAAACTAACCTTACAGAGGATTTACCAGCCAGGCAACCAACTAAAGCAATACAAGACATTCTGCAAGTATCAACACGGACCAGACCAACTACCATCTAAACCAAGACCGTCAGCAGCAGTGACCCCCAGTTCTCTGGCCAAGATGGTACAACCAAACATCCTCTCACCAGTCCATCTCTTGACGTGATCCTTCCGTGGAAATCCATGCCGTTGTCTTGCATACCAGCCTTCCACCCGTCCCTCAAGTCGGGTGTTCAGAGGGGTATGACGCCTGTTTATAGTTCCACAGCTGTTGGATACTAATTCCAGGAGAATTCGCTGACTGTAGTACAAAAGTTAGTGTGGTTATGAAATATTATGTCCCAAAAAATGTCATCTGCTGCCTATAGTACATTGTGGTGTAGGACAGGGGGTCTTGAGCCTGGTGAATTAAGACAGCCTGGCTAGTGCAGTCGCAGCTAACTATGCAGCTTAAGGTGTCCTTTTTTTTCCCCCAACAGAAAAAAAAAATTCACACCATACACAGGACTCGAATCCGAGTCTCCCGAAAGAGAACCCGGCATTCTTAGCCAGTGGGCCATCCGCTAGATGAAATAATATAATGCCACTAAAACGACTCAAAAGACAGGAAGAAAAACATCATATATGCTTGCTTGAAGACAGGCTGTTCTCAGCCCACAGAGAAGCCAGTTAACACCCGTGCAACCAGAAATCCTTGTGATGCTGAAGGTGGCTAAATGCCACCTGATACTGAACATTTTAATATTGAGCAGCAGGGATAAGAGTCACGTTAATTGATTCATGACTCAGCTTACTAATAATCAATGATTCACCATAACTTGTTCTATGTTTGATTTATTTAATTATTGTGTCCTTCAAACTATTAGACTTCCTGTCTTAACCAAATATACTAGTAATCAATGATTCTCTATAACTTCTTCTATGTTTGATTTATTTAATTATTTTGTCCTTCAAAGTATAGGACTCCCTGTCTTAACCAAATATACTAGTAATCAATGATTCTCCATAACTTGTTCTATGCTGATTTATTTAATTATTTTGTCCTTCAAACTACTGAACTCCTTGTCTTAAGCAAACATACAAATTTGTCCCTAAGAAGTTTCCTGCCATGGGTCTATGGTGTGGTAGCGTCATCACATTGTGTAGGCTTTAATGCTAGGAGGAATAGGCGGCCAATCGTGTCCTGCTTTGGCAAGCGACAAGCCCAGGCGTCGAACCTGTTCCCGACCGTGCACCTGACATTATCAACCCAGTTCGCTATCAACCTTGCTAACGGGCCCGCTAAAACATACATATGGCAATTTTAAATTTATAAAACATAATATCTGAATTTATTCCTACTTTCATTAAAGTATTTATAATCCACAAAAACAGAACAGCTGTTAAATGTATCGGTTAAAAGAAAATTGCATTAATTTTGTTTATGGCTAGCGCGCGCACGCACGCACGCACGCATGCACACACACACACACGGTGGTCTTAACTTGACACGCCGAGTGACATTGCAATATTATTTCAGCACATTACAAAAAGGTTGCCGACCTCTGTTTTAGACTGCCTACAATACATGTTTTTAAGACAACAACAAGGCACCCAGTCGTCCAACCTCATCCATCAACACACACACACAGGCCGTTTTCAGACATGCGACACACAAATGTGCAAGCACAAACAGACAAACAGACAGCCGGACAACCGGACGAGGACAACATGCGCACAACCTTTTTTCAGATATGCGACACACTAATGTCCATGTACAAACAGACAGACAAATAGACAGCCGGACCCACGGATGAAGACAGCACACACAGATTATTCTTAGACAAACCAGACATAAATGTGCATGCACAAACAGATGGGCAAACAGACAGCCCTATGCACAGACGGAGACAGAGACAAACAGAATAGACAAACTTACCCACCGTTTAAATCTCCTACTGATGGTTTCTTCAGACAGGCAGTAGAAATAAACTTAATTATAAAAAATGATCATCTGTTAACCCTATTCCCCTATTATCCATGGGAACTCAGACACTATATAGGAAATATATCTCACGAAGAAAGTCTATATCAAGTACGTTTCTTTTACAAGCACACACAAACATACTTATATGTCCATACTGTTCCGGGACGCTCTTCGTTACATATTCAAGGGATCTGGTGAAAACATTAATCAGAACAGTCGTGTCCTATGACAACATATGTCTTTGAAGAACACAAAAAATGAGGAGGAGTGGGGCGATGCAGGAAGGTGGGGTTGTAGCAAGTAGCCGTGATGAATTGTAGGGATCAGGCAACATTAGCAGGGGGTTGATTGACTAGTGTTCTACCACTTTCTTTAACAATGGTGTCCAGCTGATCATGCGTGGAAGTACACCTGTTCCTGCAGCGAGGCACTGTCGTTATTTGAAGGTGGAAGGTGCGAATCCCGGTCGATAACTATAGCTGTCGATTGTTATATCTTCTAGTGCGACCTCTACTTCTTTCTTCTACTTCTATGAGTGTCAAACAATACATGGCGAAGGGGTTACGCACGCAGTTCGTAATACCGCATACCCGCGTTCGAAACACAGCTGTGGGTGGTTTGGTGACAGACCGCCATACGTTGTTTTTTTATATGAAATGGTATGGATGCCAGTCGTTCAGAAAGCAAAGGCAAACTACTGAGCGTAAACTTGCCCAGGAATCACGAACAGCCAAATATGCTGGGGTTGACTGCTATATCATGTAAAGGATATGCAACTAACTTTTTTTGTAAATTTATGAACTGTCTTTGGCAAGGAAGTGGGGATGGGGGGGGGGGGGGGGCATTTTGAATGGCAATTTAAATCTTCAATATGTATTTATGTTGTCGAATGTGTTCTCGATAATCCAGTGTTTCTTTTATAGTCTCGTTCTGCTGAGATCGGTGAAAACATATTCGTTTTGTAATAACCGTATGTAGCTGAAAAGACCTGAGAATATCCCGGACAGAGAAGAAAACAAACGTTCAGATGTCGATAGTTTCCGATGTTCCAAGATCACTTATATGGGAAAAAAACATAACATCTATGGGGCATATTCATAGAAGACGTATAACAGAGACACTGACTTAATGTGGGACATTACTAGGCGCGGGAGACAGAGGAAGATGTACATGAACAACTTAAACAACTGGGCATCACATAACAATATAAGCAACACAAATGCCATTTAGAGTGTATATTATATTATACTAGCTGACCCGGCCCGGCTTCGCCCAGACCCTGGTGGGGAGCATCTCATTTAATTCATATAAGTAGTCATATAAGTTCTCGTTCCCGTTACCGACTATCTGTCTGTCTGTCTGTCTGTCTGTCTGTCTGTCTATCTGTCTGTCTGTCTGTCTGACCCGGCCCGTCTTCGCCCAGACCCTGATGGGGAGCATCTCATTTAATTCATATAAGTAGTCATATAAGTTCCCGTTCCGACTATCTATCTGTCTGTCTGTCTGACCCGGCCCGGCATCGCCCAACTCCTGGTGGGGAGCATCTCATTTAATTCATATAAGTAGTCATATAAGTTCCCGTTCCCGACTGTCTGTCTGTCTGTCTGTCTGTCTGTCTATCTATCTATCTATCTGTCTATCTGTCTGACCCGGCCCAGCCCATGGTGGAGAGCATCTCATTTAAATTATATAAGTAGTCATATAAGATCCCGTTCCCGACTATCTGTCTGACTTTCTGTCTGTCTTGGGTAAATGGAGGAGGGAGATGGAGGAGGGAGGAGGAAGAGGGAGGTGGAGGAGGGAAGAGGAGGGAGGAGGAGAGAGGAGACAGGAGGAGTAGGGAGGAATAGGAGGGAGGAGGAGAGATTAGGAGGAGGAGGCGAGGAGGAGGGAGGAGGAAGTGGGAGGAGGAGGGAGAAGGAGGGAGGAGGATAACGCAGGAGGAGAAGGGAGCAGGAGGAGGAGAGGGAGGAGGAGGGAGAGGGAGGAGGAGGGAGGAGGAGGAGAGAGTAGGAGGAGGGAGGAGGCGGAGGGAGAAGGAAGAGGGAGGAGGAAGAGGGAGAAGGAGGAGGGAGAAGGAGGAGAAGGAGGGGGAGGAGGAGGGAAGAGGAGGAGGGGAGGAGGAGGGAGAAGGAGGAATGTGAAGGGAGGAGGAGGGAGGAGGTAGAGGGAGGAGGAGGAGGAGGGAGGCGGAGAGAGGAGGAGGAGGGAGGAGGAGGAAGAGGGAGGAGGAATGTGAAGGGAGGAGGAGGGAGGAGGTAGAGGGAGGAGGAGGGAGGAGGAGGTAGAGGGAGGAGGAGGGAGGAGGAGGAGGGAGGAGGAGGAGGGAGGAGGCGGAGAGGGAGGAGGAGGAAGGAGGAGGGAGGAGGAGGAGGGAGGAAGAAGGAGGAGGAAGGAGGAGGAGTGATGAGGAGGAGGGAGGAGGAGAGAGGAGGAGGAGGGAGGAGGAGGGAGGAGGAGGAGGAGGAAGAGAGAGGAGGAGGAATGTGAAGGGAGGAGGAGGGAGGAGGTAGAGGGAGGAGGAGGAGGAGTGAGGAGGAGGAGAGGGAGGAGGAGGAAGAGGAGGGAGGAGGAGGAGGGAGGAAGAAGGAGGAGGAGGGAGAAGGAGGGATGAGGGAGAAGGAGGGAGGAGGAGGAGGAGGGAGGAGGAGGAAGAGGGAGGAGGAGGAATGTGAAGGGAGGAGGAGGTAGAGGGAGGAGGAGGGAGGAGGAGAAGGGAGGAGGAGGGAGGAGGAGGAGGAGAGGGAGGAGGAGGAAGGAGGAGGAGGGGGAGGAGGGAGGAAGAGGGAGGAAGAAGGAGGAGGAGGGAGAAGGAGGGATGAGGAGGAGGAGGGAGGAGGAGGAAGAGGGAGGAGGAGGAATGTGAAGGGAGGAGGAGGGATAGGGAGGAGGGGGAGGGGAAGAGGAAGAGGGTAGGAGGAAGAGTGGAGAGGAGGAGGGAGGAGGTAGAGGGAGGAGGAGGAGGGAGGAGAGAGGATGAGGAGGGAGGAGGTAGGAGGAGGAGGAAGAGGGAGGAGGAGGGAGGAGAAGGAAGGAGGAGGAAGAAGGAGGAGGAAGAGGGAGGTGGAGGATGGAGGAGGGAGAGGGAGGAAGAGGGAGGAAGGAGGAGGAAGAGGGAGGAGGAGGGAGAGGGAGGAGGAGGATGGAGGAGGGAGAGGGAGGAGGGGAAGAGGAAGAGGGTAGGAGGAGGAGGGGAGAGGAGGAGAAGAAGGGAGAAGGAGGGAGGAGGAGAAGGAGGATGAGGAGGGAGGGGAGGGGAGAGGAGGAGGGAGGAGGCAGAGGGAGAAGGAAGGAGGAGGAGGAAGGAGGAGAGGAAGGAGGGAGAATGAGGAGGGGAGGAAGGAAAGGGAGGTGGAAGAGGAGGAGGAGGGAGGAGGAAAGAGGTAGGGGGAGGAGGAGGTAGAGGGAGGAGGAGGAGGAAGGAAAGGGAGGAGGAAGAGGAGGAGAAGGGAGGAGGAGGGTGGAGGGAGGAGGAGGAGGTAGAGGGAGGAGGAGGGAGGAGGTAGGAGGAGGGAAGAGGGAGAAGAAGGGAGAAGGAGGAGGGAGGATGATGAGGGAGAAGGAGGCAGGAGGAGGAGGAGGGAGGCAGGAGGAGGAGGAGGGATGAGGAGGGAGAGGGAGGAGGAGGGAAGATGAGGGAGGAGGGGGAGGAGGCGGAGGGAGTAGGAGGGAGGAGGATGGAGGAGGAGGGGAGAGGAAGAGGGAGAAGGAAGAGGGAGGAGGGAGAGGGATGAGAGGGAGGAGGAAGAGGAGGAGGGTGGAGGGAGGAGGTAGAGGGAGGAGGAGGGAGGAGAAGAGAGGAGGAGAGAGTTCGCCATTCCGAATTCATACTCGTCTAGTTCTTCCCTTCTACACGACTGTAGATAACTTCCTTACACATAAAAAGATGAATTGTTATTGATATTGCCGTGGCATGGAGGAATATCAGCAGCAGAGTTGATCCAAAAAAACCAAAGACTGAGATCTACGGAGAGCCATGAACGCCTACGCCAGCCGGCACGGCACTTGATGATGATGATTGCCGTGTGACGATTCTGTGTAGTCACGTCATTTTCTTCCCTTTCCCTAGCGTTTTGGTTCGGGGATTCTTTCATCATCATCATCATATATTTACGTACGTATTTTGGGAGGGGGAGGAGGGAGGAGGAGGAAGAAGAAAAAAAAACTATGACAGTTGGCAGCTCTGGAATGAAAGGAAGGCGTGTAGAAAATTTCATCTCAATCGGATGGGCCGTTAGCGAAAAAATAAAGGACATACATATTTACATACATATTTACATACATACACTTTGTTTTATATATATAGATTATATTATATTATATTATATTATATTATATTATATTATATTATATTATATTTATATTATATTACAGCCAACGTATCAAGCGCAGAGAAATTCAGAAATGATGAAATCTGGACTAAAGTCGGGGTAGTAGCAGCGCTAGATTTATTTATATTGATATAATATCATAGATTTAATTATAAAACATCAAGTGAAATGGTTTGGCCACATAACTAGGCCACTGACAGTATACCACAACAAGCAATGATGTACACATCAAATGGAAGCAAAAGAAAAGGCCGACCATGTAAACGATGAACAGAAGGAATAACAGAGTCCATGGGAATCACGATATATGAAGCGCACAAACGGGCACTCTACCGCTATTTATGGTTTACCTCAACACCGCAAGGTACAAGAGGAACAGGATGAGAGGAGATTATTCTATTACAGCATATACGCACTAGTTAGTAAAAATAAGTAAGAGCGCTTTTTACGCGCTTTCCGGCATAATGGATACATGGTGCTAAATTCTTATTTTGATAGACCAATCGGTGCTCGGGGATGATAACGTCAATATTACGCTGGCCGTTAGACAGTTCTTGGTATCGGTTTTAAGCTGTCGACCAGGGAGCCAGGGCAATCCAAACATCCGCCTAGATACGAATCCGAACGCATGACCACCTGGCCGGCAGGCAAGCGTCTACCCACTACGCTAACGACAATCGCACAGGTACTAATACTAATACTCCTAAAGACATTCTAGTGCAATGGTTCTCAACCGGTGGGAATTCCCCCCCCCCCCCCCGGTGGAATTTTAGGGTTTTCAGGGGGGGGGGGGGGAAGATTATTTGAAGATCGCGTTAATACAAGAGTGGATTACTTGATAATGTTTTTCCCTCCATACTTTACGGTTCTGTTCTTCTCGCCCTTCTGAAATTCGTTTTATAACGTAAGTAGGCCCGCAAATTACGTTTTATGTAGATTATAGACTTGTTCTAGTATGTGGTATTAAATTTAGCTTCCATTTTTACGTATATTGTATAGGGACGGAAAAGGGGGGGGGGGGATTTACAGGGAAGAAATACGAAATACGGGAATGACATTCCGAACATATGGTGAAAGGGTGCTTGGGCCAAAAAAGGTCGAGAACAACTGTTCTAGTGGATAAATGTTTTGCATATCCTTTTCAGGACATCGCTGTCAACATCAGCATCTTTCAGCTGATTGTTGATTTCTTGGCAAGATTACGCTCAGTAGTTTGCCATTGCTTTCTGGGCGGCCGGCTCACACACCCCGATTCGAACCACTGCTGATTCTCACCGTCGTCACGTTACCTACGAGAGTATACGAGATTACGGAGAAAAGTCGCTAACCTCTAGGCGAAGCCTTCTGTTCTAGTGGATGCGCGAAACAAATCTTCGAAATTTTACTGACTGATGCAACTGACATTGTCGAAAAGAATTCCGCCGTCTATCAAAGTATGAGTTCGGGCTACTGGGATGGGTTTAGAGTTAAAAGGCAAACTAGCTGGACTTGCGAAAGGTCAGACATCGAGTGGCGGGCTCTCCGTGATCAACTACATTTCGAGCGTCCAATCTATTTGATTATTGTGGCTATGCAGATTCATTCGAGGGCAGGTCGTGGAAGTTGCTTGGACACACCACATGTAAATCGGTATCCCCTGGTTTGCATGGAGTTCAGCGCGAAGGGGCGAGACAAGAGGCTGTCTGTTCACTCCGCCATACGCAGACGTGATTCAGAATAGTTGGCGTGTTTAGCAATTCAAACAAACATGACAGATACTATCTGGGATTTCACGTATTTTCACCGTCATTGTTATTTCACAAGTTAATGTATGCCTCCTGGTTTCACAATCTTTCTTAACTTCGTCATTGTCAGTAGTCAGTTTGGGAACAGGTAACTGCATTGGAATAGGACAAACAGAATGACAGACAGACAAACGGACGGACGGACGGACGAACAGACAGACAGACAGACAGACAAACGGACGGACAGACAGACAGACAGACAAACGGACGGACGAACGGACGAACACAGACAGACAGACATACAGACAGACAGACAGACAAACGGACGGACGAACAGACAGACAGGCAGACAGACAGACAGATGGACGGACAGAGAGACAGGCGGGCGTGCGAACAGCGGACAGATAGGCGAGGAGACAGACGGATGGACCGACAGACAGGCGGACGTACAGACGGACGGACAGACATATTAACAGCCAAAAGAACGGTCTAATTACAGGCAAACAGACAGACATTCTGACAGTCAAAAGAACAGACTATGGACAGGCAAACAGACAGACATGCTGACAGTCGAAAGAACGGTCTATACACAGGCAAACAGACATGCTGACAGTCAAAAGAACGGTTTATGGACAGGCAAACAGATAGATATGCTGACCGTCAAAAGAAGGGTCTATAGACAGGCAAACAGACAGACATGCTGACAGTAAAAACGGTCTATGGACAGTCAAACAGACAGGCAAAATGACAGATCTATTGACACAGGAAAGAACAAACAGTATGACTGACTGACAGCCATACAATTAGACGGGTGACCGGACACACAGATAAGCTAAAAACGGAGAGGCATGCAAGCAAATCGATAAGCAGAAAGATAAACAGACAGTCAGATAGGTCGGCGAACAGAAAGAAAGACTTGAAAGACTGGCACTGAAGCGGAAACATGCATTAAGTCTCTGTCCCTTTGAACATCACTGCTTCTTGTTAGAGGCTTTCTACGGATTAATTAAATGTATTGTTATATTCCCCCCCCCCCCCTTGCTTCTGGTTATTTTTAACTATCTCTCCCTCACTATCACTAATGTTTCTTTCTAAAGCTCATTCCCCCACTCGGAATCTCTACCTCTGTTTCTCCCGCACGCTGTGTTCCTCTCTCTCTCTCTCTCTCTCTCTCTCTCTCTCTCTCTCTCTCTCTCTCTCTCTCTCTCTCTCTCTCTCTCTCTCTCTCTCTCTCTATGGATGTCTCTCTTATTTTGATCTCTCTATATTTCTCTCTCTCTATTTCTCTTATTTAATCCTCTCCCCCCCCCCCCCTCTCTCTCTCTCTCTCTCTCTCTCTCTCTCTCTATATATATATATATATATATATATATATATATATATATATCCACACACACACACACACACACACACACACTTCTGTTGACCGAAGCTGCTAAGAAATCGTTTCCTCACAGAAGAAACTTCACCGCCACACACCCATTTACCTGTAAACACGGGTAACCACCTACCTTTTTGATACCAGTTGGGAAACACGAGGCTGGGCGGGGTAGCTCCCACACTACAGCATAACCGCGTGACCTAGTATTTGTTGTTAACACGAGCTAACATTCTCATACTCAACTAGCTAGCCAGCTAGTTAGCTAGCTAGCTAACTAACTGACTAACTAACTAAAGCCCATGACTATCTTCGTTCTTCACACGTGCGTCTTGTTTATGTAACACTTACAGAAAAAAACATTAAGGTTGGAGTCTTCCAATTATAAAATATATAACACTTACAGAGAAAACATTAAGCTTGGAGTCTGTCAAAAATGAAATACGTAACACTTACAGAGAAAACATGACCAACCCATGCCTAGTCTCAGCCAGTCTGTATGCCTTGTGCTAAATCAGGACTTGGTTACATTCTAATATGCCTCGCCGTAGATCCGATGTTCTGGTGCTGATCGTACATACCACACCGACTTTATAGCTTGGAGAGGGAAAGTGAGTTCCGTAGATGCGATGTTCTGGTGCTGATCGTACATACCATACCGATTTCATAGCTTGGAGAGGGAAAGTGAGTTCCGTAGATGCGATGTTCTGGTGCTGATCGTACATACCACACCGATTTCATAGCTTGGAGAGGGAAAGTGAGTTCCGTAGATGCGATGTTCTGGTGCTGATCGTACATACCACACCGATTTCATAGATTGGAGAGGGAAAGTGAGTTCCGTAGATGCGATGTTCTGGTGCTGATCGTACATACCACACCGATTTCATAGATTGGAGAGGGAAAGTGAGTTCCGTAGATGCGATGTTCTGGTGCTGATCGTACATACCACACCGATTTCATAGATTGGAGAGGGAAAGTGAGTTCGGTAGATGCGATGTTCTGGTGCTGATCGTACATACCATACCGATTTCATAGATTGGAGAGGGAAAGTGAGTTCCGTAGATGCGATGTTCTGGTGCTGATCGTACATACCACACCGATTTCATAGCTTGGAGAGGGAAAGTGAGTTCCGTAGATGCGATGTTCTGGTGCTGATCGTACATACCACACCGATTTCATAGATTGGAGAGGGAAAGTGAGTTCCGTAGATGCGATGTTCTGGTGCTGATCGTACATACCACACCGATTTCATAGATTGGAGAGGGAAAGTGAGTTCCGTAGATGCGATGTTCTGGTGCTGATCGTACATACCACACCGACTTCATAGCTTGGAGAGGGAAAGTGAGTTCTGTAGATGCGATGTTCTGGTGCTGATTTTCCACACCTCACCGATTTCTGAGCTTGGAGTGGGAAAGTGAATTCTGCAGCACAGTTCCCGGGAAGAGGGTATTATGATACGAATCTGGAGGAAAGTCTCTACACCAACCTCACTCCGACAGATGCAAGCCCTTCTCGGGGCCCAGGTGTACGTCATAGGAGTTAAAACGCAGTCCTCCAGAGAGATCCCAAACAACAACTACAACCACAACAACAGGGCATCAATTTTAAATGCACTGTTAAACATACCGTTAGCGTGTTCTGCATGAAGAACAGAGAACGATCTTTAGAGCCACACCACGCTCCACTACAGAACTAACTGTGCAGATGTCAACAACTTAAAACTGACGCATCAATCTCATCATGTCCTGTTTCAATTCCTTCACATAAATCTGTTTCCCGTGTTATTGATAAGCTCTACGGCGGATGGTTTTCCCTGCCGCTTTGGCAACCCCATCAGCATTTTTTTCCCCTGTCACCCTCTGTCTGCAACACCCCCAATATTTTCAGCTGTCATGGCGTTCTCTGGCCCTCTCTTTTAATTAATCTAAAGGTAAATCTTTCCCCACAGCAGAAAATAACTGGTTTACAAATCAAGGGGATCGACTTCTTTACATCGGGTTGTATCCCATATGGCTCGGTCTCTTCCCACAGGGCTAACTGCCCAAAGTGTTACACAAAGCAAGAACTACGCAGCTCCAGCGACGACCTCCACGGAGTCTCCTAGAAAAATGCACTCGTGAACCGAACGACCTGACTAAGAATTGAACCCACAACCTTCGAAACGTGAGATAGGCAGCGTAACCACTTCGCCACGAAATCTTCCCCTGTCTTGCGTCCTTAGCAGTTACTGCCGTTTGCATGTGACGTGTTAGAAAACAACCAAACCAGTCCCGCAGCAGAATCCATGACGTCTTTGTAGGCCTGAGTGCTCGGAGGAATAGGTGGCCAGTCTTTCCTTCCCGTAGCGAACGACGAGAGCGGGCATCAATCCCTTGACTGCGCGTGCTCATGTCAGTCTCAGCGCAACCTTCTTAACCGTTACACCAACGCGCCAACTCTGTGAACTGTTACTTCATTCATTCAGCAGCATGTCCTTTGTAGGGCCTCGTTTCCGGAAAACCTCTCGATCATAAGCAAGATGTCCCGCGTCCTATACACCCATCTGGAGATCATCCGCCACATTCTGCACCCATCTTCTCTTTGGCCTTCCCCTTCCTCTCTTCCCAGGCATATACCCCTCCATGATTGTTCTCTCCAACCTTTCATGACGTTTCAAGTGACCAAAATATTACAATGTTCTTTGCTTTATCATCTTTAGTAGACAACCTTCTTCAATATTCAGATTTTGTCGAATGGATTCATTTGTTCTTTTATGTATCCAAGATATTCTTAGAACCCGTCTATAGCATTTATATTCAAAGGCATTAATGCACTCTTCAGCTTGTTTAGTACGTGTCCAAGTCTCACAGGCGTACGTTGCAATGGGAAAGATGCATGCTCTTAAAAATATAATATTTGTAGTTCTATCTGCCCCACTCTACAATTTATTCAGTTGTTTTAATTTTTGAAGAGCAATAGATATTCGTCTTTTGATTTCATTCATTGTGTCACCATTGCTGGTAATTAATGACCCATGCTATTCGAAATTTTCCACCACCTCCAATTTTTCTTAACATATATTTCTTTCTCCATATTAGTTTTATCTGTATGCACTATCTTTGTTTTTGCTATGTTAAGATATAAGTTGTGATTTTCACTATTCTATTAGTATTTCTACACCATTCTGTGATGTGGATAGTAATACTGTATCGTCGGCATATCGAATCGTTGGTATTTTATATGGCATCCTATTCTCCAATGTCGTGACGACTGGAAAGATCGCGGGGAAGAGACGCAGAGGCCGACCAAGAGAAATTCATGCTTTATGGATTGAGACGGAGGCATGGAGGAATATCAACAGCAGAGTTGATCCAGAACATCGAAGACCGAGATTTGCGGAGAGACATGAAAGCCTAATCCAGCAGGCATGGTACTTGATGATGATGATAACAAGGGGAAAAGCCTTTGGTATAGTGGGACACCTAAAAGACACGGAGAAGATCGTTAAACAGAGCTGTTTAAAAACAGGGTTCAAAGGCAAGAGAGCTCGACTTCATTCCACCGGGTTTTATCCCACATGACTTTATCTCTTTCCGCGGAGCGTCCTGTCGAATGTGTCTCACGAAAGCACCTGGTTATACTTTTTATTTAAATGTCTTCTGTATAAATATACCCCTGGATGGCTTGGCCATATGACATATTCGGAACAAGAGCACAGGCCTAATCCTAGTCTTGTGATCATGTCAGATGGCACATGTTGATGTTGATATAATTATGCATTAAATTAATATAGTTTTGAAAAAGACATCGAGGAAATCACGTCAACTAATATATAGGGTGTATTTTTAATGACTGTGCAGTGTTTGAAAATATTGCCGGTCCAAGTTTTGTATTAACCCTCTGTAAAGTTCATGCATCATAATGTGTTAATACGAAACTTGGACCGACAATATTTTCAAACACTGCACAGTCACAATACACCCTGTATAATACAGCGAGCCTCGATAGCGCCTGCCGACCCGAGCCATGGGTTTGATTCGCACCTGAGCGATTCGAACGTGTTCTTTTATCTGACCTGAGCTCCGAGGTCGCCACAACCTAAAATGGGCTCCAAGAATGTCGTGGCAAGTAAAGGTGGCAGGCATGGCATTGAGCACATCATCCACAGAGCGCGACTGGTCTATACAAACCTGGGTCTACCACAATATGTCCGGGGCGCCCTAAGGCGTGTAGGATGGTTCTTCTTCTTCTTCGTTCATCCGGAGTTTTTTTTCGGATGTGATTGCGTTGTGCCTGTTTACAGCAGAGCTGCGTTCTTGCGCCGTTAGGCCGACACATCCGACTTCTGCGGGCATTTGTTGACCGGGTTAACCTTCCCGGGGGTTTCTTAGGACGTTTGACTCTCACTGTTGTGGTGTTATCCCCCATCCCAGCTGGTCCATATAGAACAGCCAAAGATCCTGGTCAGCCCTCAAGGGAAGGCAGGGGCAGACCATGGGCATTCCCCGCCATCCAAGGAGGCTTCCATACTTGCAGAGCCGATACATAGCGCTCTGGTACTGGGCTCACCCAAGGAATCGTCACGTCCTGCACATGGCTGCTTAGCCTCACTTCCGTATATTGGGCCTTCCGTTCACCATAGGCTGTTCTACCGGAAACCAGAAGTATGCAGTCTGCAGATGACATCCACACAGTGAGCTTTCGATTCGGACTTTCCATGTAATGGATTTGCTATCCAAGCAATATTCCATTTCATGCCACTAGGACACTTTTCCACCTTTTATGAAGCCCACACAATGGGCTTTTGATTCGGACTTTCCACGTAATGGATTTGCTATCCAAGCAATATTCCATTTTGTGCCACTAGAACACTTTTCCACCTTTTATGAAGCCCACACAGCAAGCTTTCGATTTGGACTTTCCACATAATGGATTTGCTATCCAAGCAATATTCCATTTCATGCCTCTGGGTCTTCATGCACCTTTAAATGTCAACCTGTATGCAGTTAAAGTAAGCTGCGGTCAACTTGAGCTTGTTGATATCTCCATAGAGCTTGTCCTCAAATGAAGCAGGTGTGGGCCAAAATATCTTTCTCTGTTCTGCATACGTTGGGCAATCCTGCAGCACATGTTTTGCTGTCATTTTTCCAGTTCTACAATTACATTCATCGGTATCTCCTATCTTTAGTTTATTGAACAAGTGGTATTTCAGCCTGTTATGTCCTGTGCGGAGTCTGAAGATTGCTACTTGTTCTCTTCGGTCGAGTTTGTAATATGCATCATCCTTCTGATGGCCTGGATTCTCTGATTCCCATTTGGTTCTATAAGTGCTTTTTATCAACCTCTTTGCCTCATTACAGGTTATGTCTATGTCAGGCTGTGGTAGTCGTCCGCCCTCTTTTGCCAGTCTGTCAGCCTCTTCGTTTCCAGGTATACTGCAATGTGATGGGATCCACTGTATTACAACTTTATTGGATTTCTGGCATAGACCATGGAGTGCTGCTCTTAGGTCAGTTAGTTCTGTGCTGTTATTGCTCTTCAGTATTGAGACAGCTGACTTTGCATCTGTGAAGATAGCTATTTGCTTTCTCTTTATTTTCCTCCATCAGGAGCATTTCTGCTGCAGTTTTCAAAGCCTCTACCTCCGCTTTGAAGTTACTTGAAAATTTTCCAGTTGCCATTGAATGTGTTTTTTTCACTCCATTTTTTAAATTTAGGAGAATTCCTCCTCCTCCATTCTCTATTGAATTTTTGGCTGATCCATCTGTATATGCATGGGTCCAATTCCTGCTTGGGTAATGTTCTTTTATGTAGTTTAGTATTCTTTCTCTTCTTTCGGTTTCATGCTGAGTGTTCTTTTTCTCAATACCAGGAATGTTTTCTATCATCTCAGGCAGTTGCTGCTGTCTCCAAGCTGGGAACTTGTGTGCATTGTGTATGGGCTTGACTGTTGATATGTTAAGTATAGGATCTGCCCTAATCCTTCGTTTTGCAATTTCTACAAAGTTTCTACGCTTCAGTCTTCCCTTTCCAAAACCATTAAATCTGTTGTACAGGTGGTCTGTCAATCTTCTATATTTTTCTGCTTGTTGCTGGGCTCTGCTATCTCTTCTATCCTGCATTGGTTGTAAACAAGTGATCTTTTCTAGTTCATTAATAGGCGTTGTCTTCAGGCTTCCAGTTATGATTCGCATTCCTTGGTTTTGGACTCTACTTATTTTGTTAAAGTTTGACTTAGCTGCTGTTGCCCAAGCTGCAATGCCATATTCCAGTACTGGCCTCACCCGTCCAGTATATAACTTCTTGAGAACTTTCTCATCTGCTCCCCACGTTGTACCAGCAAGCTTTTTCATGATTGCCATTCTCTGCCTTCCTCTTGTTCGATTTTTTCTCAACCTGTGTCTTCCATGTCAGGCGACGATCAAAGGTGACTCCTAGATAGTTTGGATTTTCTTCATGGCGCAATATTTTTTCCATTCAATACCAGCTTAGGTTGCTGAGTTTTATTTGAAAGGGAGAACACTGTGCATGTTGTTTTCTCCTCACTTATCTTCACTAGCCATGATTTTGACCAGTCCTCTAGCGCTAATAAGGCTTGCTGTATTCTGCTGTTAGCTGTACTAATATATTCTTCAGATGTCCATATGGCTAGGTCATCTGCAAGGAGGATGTGTGTACTCTGGGTGGAAAATTTTCTGTGATGTCATTTATATATGCTAGGAATAATGTTGGTGAAAGAACTCCTCCTTGGGGGACACCTTGCTCCAGCAGCATCATTTTGCTTGTTTGTCCTTGTACTTTTGTCCTGGCAGTTCTGTTCTCAAGGTAGTGGCTGATCCATTTATACATTTTTCCACAAACATGCATGTTTTGCAGTTTTACTTTCAGTTCCTTCCTTCCATACTTTATCAAATGCTTTTTCTAAATCTATCCAGACTGCTAGTGTGTGCTTTTTCTCTTGGAAGGCATCCTCTATTTCCTGAGCTATATAGGTTATTTGATCTTCAGTGGATCTGTACTTTCTGAATCCTGCTTGGTGTGGTGTTAAGAGTTTGTTTTCTTCCAGATGCCATGTTAGCCTGCCATTGATAATGCGTTCCATTAATTTTCCTACACAGCTAAGTAGACTGATAGGTCGATAGCCATTGGTTCTTCCAGGTCTTTTCCTTTCTTTGGGACTGGTATTAGTATAGCTTCCTTCCATGCCTGTGGACTATTCCTCTCTTCCAGCTGTTATTTAGGACTGCTAGTAGTTTCTTCTTTGCCTTGTTGCCTAGTCCTATTAGCATTTCATTTGTGATTCCATCCTTTCCTGGTGATTTCTTCTTTTTTAGGGTATTCATTGCCTGTTCCATTTCTTCCATTGTTAGATTTGCCATCATATATTCTGCTGCTGTCTCTGTATTTCTATGATGTATCTGTTTGTCTTTGATTGCTTTCTTCTGTTCGGTTGTAATATCAATGTGGTTTGCATTTGCATAGTGTTCCATTAGTGCATTTGCAGCCTTTTTTCCTGTAAGCAAGGCATTTCCTTGTTTAATTGTTATTTGTTTGTTTCTAGGTCCTTCATTGTTCATGGCTTTCACTAGTTTCCATAGTTTGTTTCCATCCCTGTCAAAATTCAGGTTTTCTGTTTTTTTCCCTCCAACAATCTCTTGTTGTTTGATTTACTGTTCTTTTATATTTTGCTGAGATGGCTTTGAGAGAGATATTCGCTTCAATTGTTTGTTCTCTCTCTGCTGTCTTCCTGGCATCTTCAACTTTGTCCTCCAAACTTTGTAGTTCTTCAGTCCAGTATGGTTTGTAATTTTTTCCTCGCTCCTCTAGGAATGGACTCAGTGGCTGCCTGTATTATCGCTCTGTTTAGACTTTCCACCATTTGCTTTATGTTTGCCATATCGTGTATTTATGTTTTCACAATATTTGTCTGTTAGTATGGCAAATCTGTCCCAATCTGCTCGTTTGTAATTCCAGCGGGGCAAGGGCTTTTGCTCCTGTGGAACATACTCCATATTCATTACAAGCTTGATTGGTCTGTGGTCACTATCTGCTAATTGGTCCAGCACATGGCGATCGATTTTGTGGAGGATGTCTCCTGTGCAGAAAGCTAAGTCTGGAGTAGAAGTGGTAAGCCATCTTCTGGAGTAGAAGCTCGGTGTGTCATCCGCTTTGTTGAGTAGATGGAGATTTGAGTCTATTTCCCAGTCCTCCAATTCATCTCCTCTTTTGTCAGTATCTGGGTATCCCCATCTTTCTGAACGGCTATTAAAGTCTCCGACAATAATGCAGTTTGTGTCAGTTATTTTCATGATTGAGAGTGTAAGGTCCTTATCTGCTGGGCTATACAGATTGTAGATTCTTATTTTCACGTCCTTTATCATTATATCAACACCTATAATTTATGTTTGGTTGTCAGAGATCACAGATACTTCGCTGCAAGGTATTGTATTTCGTGTAAGTATTAGAACTCCTCCTTTATGTCCTTCGCGGTCGAAACGTTGTGGCCTGATATCCTCTGACTGAAAATTTGCGATTGGCATTGAGGTGTGTCTCTTGAATGCATGCCACATCTATTCTATCTTTATGAAGCCGCTGTGTCAGGGATTCTTTCTTGTTATAAACTCCTTCGGCATTCCACTGTAGTATGTTGAGTGTCCTTGGTATTTGGTCAATAGCTCTTAACCTACTCCTCTGTGCCTTGACTCCACAGCACAGGGGAAGGTGACCACCAGTAGTCATGGGTGGACCCCCTCGAGGCAGGGGGCCCGGCACTATCACCGCCTGATGGGACTTCACGGGATTAGCACCATAACGATTAATTTTCATCTGTGGCATCATGAAATGATAAAGTTACGTTGCACTTCTTTGTCAAGCTTGTGGCTCAGTACATCCGATTTCGACAAGCACTTTTCGGGATGCTTTCCCTAGCCTTTGACTGTCCCCAGTCTACCTACAAGGCAGCAGGTTTGTGCGTCACTTCGTCTGGTCCCTATCCCTTGACCTGTCCGACATGGGTGACCCTACCAGTAGCAGTGCTACCGTCGGCATAGCTCTTGGGGTCATTGGAACGCGCAAGCCCCTCTACCTCGTCAAGGTGGACGCACGGCAGAGGGGCGGATGGTTCTGTACTTGACTTAATATCTGATCATTCCAAAAAACAAACAACTTCAGCATCAGACACGGGTAAATCATCGGTCTTTTAAGAATTAATTCGGTCCCCCATGCTGCTCCTTAATTTCACTAACTACAGTCACTGATGTGATAAAATATGTCTCAACTGGTCTATTTTCTACACAATGATGTCTAGTATCGATGTATATAGTTATTAATAATGCGTTATTTCTTTATTTCAGAGTGGGAGGGGAGAGTTTATCAGCACTTTTATCATTTATTATTTGTTACAAGAATTGACGTGAAACGTGCATCGTGTGTGTCTGTGTCTGCGTTTTTTTTAAATATTATTTTTATTTATCCCTACATTTGTGTGCACATGTCAATCATTACAAATGTTCTTCTCGATTATTTATTTCCAAATGGACTGACCTTTAAAATAACCACAATGTCTGACGTCCGATCAATAAAGCTGTAATTTATGTTGTGCTTTTCTTAAACGTGCTTTTATTTTAATCCTGCCGTTTTTCATTAGCATTCTTACAATAACGGCACGTAATTTACACTTGCGCCCGAGCCCTATACAAAAATGTTATACTTAATTATCACTAATGTGATGCTGTCTCCGTCAGTCTAATTTTGGGAAGTTTTGGGTCTATTTGGATCTTTTGTGATTGGCGCCTTTCAGAGCTCGTATCTCTTGTCCCATTGTTTATAGAAAAGAAAAACAAAAGCAAACAATCCGTGTTGGCAAATGACAAGATGTTCACAGGCGGAACTGTTGCTTACAGCTTTCTCTGTCTCTGTTACCAAGTTACAAGATGTTCACAAGCAGAATTGTTACTGACAGCTTTCTCTGTCTGTGTTACCAAGTTACAAGATGTTCACAGGCGGAACTGTTACTGACAGCTTTCTCTGTCTGTGTTACCAAGTTACAAGATGTTCACAGGCGGAACTGTTACTGACAGCTTTCTCTGTCTCTGTTACCAAGTTACAAGATGTTCACAAGCAGAATTGTTACTGACAGCTTTCTCTGTCTGTGTTACCAAGTTACAAGATGTTCACAGGCGGAACTGTTACTGACAGCTTTCTCTGTCTGTGTTACCAAGTTACAAGATGTTCACAGGCGGAACTGTTGCTGACAGCTTTCTCTGTCTGTGTTACCAAGTTACAAGATGTTCACAGGCGGAACTGTTACTGACAGCTTTCTCTGTCTGTGTTACCAAGTTACAAGATGTTCACAGGCGGAACTGTTACTGACAGCTTTCTCTGTCTGTGTTACCAAGTTACAAGATGTTCACAGGCGGAACTGTTACTGACAGCTTTCTCTGTCTGTGTTACCAAGTTACAAGATGTTCACAGGCGGAACTGTTACTGGCAGCTTTCTCTGTCTGTGTTACCAAGTTACAAGATGTTCACAGGCGGAACTGTTGCTGACAGCTTTCTCTGTCTGTGTTACCAAGTTACAAGATGTTCACAGGCGGAACTGTTGCTGACAGCTTTCTCTGTCTGTGTTACCAAGTTACAAGATGTTCACAGGCGGAACTGTTGCTGACAGCTTTCTCTGTCTGTGTTACCAAGTTACAAGATGTTCACAGGCGGAACTGTTACTGACAGCTTTCTCTGTCTGTGTTACCAAGTTACAAGATGTTCACAGGCGGAACTGTTACTGACAGCTTTCTCTGTCTGTGTTACCAAGTTACAAGATGTTCACAGGCGGAACTGTTACTGACAGCTTTCTCTGTCTGTGTTACCAAGTTACAAGATGTTCACAGGCGGAACTGTTACTGACAGCTTTCTCTGTCTGTGTTACCAAGTTACAAGATGTTCACAGGTGGAACTGTTACTGACAGCTTTCTCTGTCTGTGTTACCAAGTTACAAGATGTTCACAGGCGGAACTGTTACTGACAGCTTTCTCTGTCTCTGTTACCAAGTTACAAGATGTTCACAGGCGGAACTGTTACTGACAGCTTTCTCTGTCTCTGTTACCAAGTTACAAGATGTTCACAGGCGGAACTGTTACTGACAGCTTTCTCTGTCTGTGTTACCAAGTTACAAGATGTTCACAGGCGGAACTGTTGCTGACAGCTTTCTCTGTCTGTGTTACCAAGTTACAAGATGTTCACAGGCGGAACTGTTACTGACAGCTTTCTCTGTCTCTGTTACCAAGTTACAAGATGTTCACAGGCGGAACTGTTACTGACAGCTTTCTCTGTCTGTGTTACCAAGTTACAAGATGTTCACAGGCGGAACTGTTACTGACAGCTTTCTCTGTCTGTGTTACCAAGTTACAAGATGTTCACAGGCGGAACTGTTACTGACAGCTTTCTCTGTCTGTGTTACCAAGTTACAAGATGTTCACAAGCAGAATTGTTACTGACAGCTTTCACTGTGAGCGCAGCCTTACCGATTCACTGCCGAAGGATAATATATCGCCATACTAGTGTCTCTCATCTCATCTCATCATGTTCCTCTTGTACCTTGCGGTGTCGAGGTGAAGTATAAACAGCGGGAGAGTGCCAGCTTATGGACTTCATGTATCGATATTCCCATGGATTCTGCTATTCCTTCCGTCCAACGTTTACGTGGTCGGCCTCTTCCTCTGTTTCCATCTGGTCTGTTCATCATTGCTTGTTGTGGCATGCTGTTGACTGGTAACCTACTTGCATGGCCAAACCATTTGACTTGCTGCTTTCTAATATAATCTAGTGCTGCTTTAACCCCCACTTTAGTCCTGATTTCTTCATTTCTGATCTTATCTCTTCTTGATACGTTGAGTATTCTTCTCAGGAACCTCATTTCTGTTGTTGTGATTGTTAATATTTTGGCTTTTAGTATCTAGATCGTTCCATTTATACTAGGTGTATACTTGTGAATCTTTATGTTTATAGAATGTGTTTGTTATATAAAGGTCGTGTTGGCTGCAAAGCTCTATCAGTCTACTTCCGTTATCATTCCTTTCATTTTGCTGATCTCCAAATGCTCCCACATGTTTTTATATGCCCACTCTGTTATGTCCTAGTCTTGCATTGAAGTCTCCCATAACTATGATGTTGTCCTGCTTCTCTATTTTATTTAGCACGTCATGTATGTTTTCGTAGAAGTCCTCGCATTCTTGCTCATTATTGTTTGCATTACATGGTGCGCATATCTGTACATATGTTGTAATTGTTTGTTCTTTTATTCTCACTGTTATGATTCTTTCTGATATATATTTTATTTCTAGTATTCCTCTTGCTAGCCGTGGTTCGATGACTATTCCAACACCGTGTCTTGCCCTTTCTTGCTGTTCTACTCCAGAGTAAACAAACGTGTAAATGCGGTGGAGCTCCTTGCATCCTTCTCCTTTGTTCTGGTGTCCGCTATTCCCATCAGTCCAATTTTCCTCTCCTCCATTGTTTCTATAAGCTCTTCTTCTTTACTATTGAAACCACATACGTTAATTGTGCCTATTGTTTGAATTGCTGATCTATCTCGTAGTCCATTAACATTGCCGGGTCGATAGCCGTTTGGGTCAGTCCGTTTATACTTCTTAGTTTTTCTACGAGCAGTATGAAGATCCCCTGCCGGCTTGCTAGGCCAGTCGCAGGTTTAGGACACTAATCTGACCACAGGGAGTCCATCCCCTATGGCGAGCCATAGCCCCGTTAGCCCATGACCTCGCGGTCATGGTTGCCCGGTCTGCACCACTTGGAGGTGGGGGTTGACTTGTGTAGTCTGCGGGTCATCGGCAGGCTACTAATTTTCGCTCTTCACCCCTCCTGGGAGAGGCTAGCCGATCCTAACCCTGCTGGCTGCAGGGCCAGGCGCATTCCACACCTTACAGACCATACTAGTGTTATCGTATTTTTTCTTTTGTTTCGTAGTATCTTCCGCAATTTCAATGCTGAAAGAATGGACATTTACGAGGGCGAGTCTATAAGTATGTCACACAGTTCTGTGGGATGGCAGGTAAACGTAGTTAGTGTTTTCTGCAGGTGTAATTAGGTGACAGCAACATCGAACTTTATATTCCCGTTCATCAGGTAGCGTTAGGTGTCTCATGCTCATGCGCAGCGCATAAACAAAATAGGCGACTGTACTTACGGCGTGTACAACCAAAAAGCAACGTGCTGTTGTGCGGTTGTTGTTGTTTTATTATTATTATTTTTTTTTTGGGGGGGGGGGGCGAAAGGACATCCTGCAAAGGACATTCATAATGAAATGCTTCCTGTTTACGCTGACAAATGTTTGTCCCGTAAAGCGGTGCATAGCTGGGTAGAAAAATTTTCTCAAGGACGCTCGAAAATTGTTGATGAAATCAGATCTGGTCGTCCTGTTGAGATTGCAACAGAAGCATCCGTGCAGCGGGTGGAGGAGATGATTAGAGGTGACAGGCGAGTAACGATAGACTTTGTAGCATCTGCAATAGGGTGCTCACATGGTTTAGCATACAGCATAATACATGATCGATTGACATTTAGCGAATGACGACGAAGTTGAATGTGAAGTGAAAACGTGGGTACTTCAATTTTAATTCACCACAACAAAGAAGAATCCCTTCGAGCCTCATTTGCATCGGTCCGACATTTTCCGGTTTAGTGTTCGGTGGACTGCTAGACCGATCGATGGATGTTTTTTTAGTTTTGGGCCCGTAGGGCCCTCACTGTCGAGGAAGGGATTCTTCTTTGTTTGCGGTTGTTTGCGGTGAATTAAAATTGAAGTACCAAAACGTGGTTTAGAAAACAGAGCACGCAGTTCTATGCAGCCGGTTTGGGAGGACTGATAAAACGATAGGATAAGTGCATCAATGTTGGTGGAAATTATGTTGAGAAATAAAGGGACAATGTATGTATAATAATAAACTGGTTGCAAGTTGTTATCATATTTAGTTATTTTTCTACAGCCATTTGTGACTTACTTATTGACTTATCTTCGTACTTTATATTTATAATACGTGTTCATTTGATTATGTTCTATGTTTGGTTCAAACTTACTTTCTGTTTGGCACTGAATCAGTTAAGGAGACGAGGAGTGGGGATGCAGGATAAGGTGCAGCGGGAGCAGAAGAAGATGTATGCTTTGGGAGCCGCTAGTACGTTTACCTGGTTACCCGGAATTCATGAGTTCGAATCCTCTTCGAGGCGGAAGTATTTTTTAATTGCTGTGGACTACCAGGAAGACCCAACCTAAGATTGGTACCAGGAAGCGCTCTGCAAAGTAAATGCGGCTAGCGTGATATTGATCATATCACTCATTGAATGCCGATTGGTCTGTACAAATATTGGGCTAGCATCATAAACCAAATACCCACACTCACTTTTAATTCAGAATAAAGTTTCTCCTATCTCAGTGTAGTGGCACCTTGCCGTCTTTACAGACGAAAACATGTGGATTGGATCTAAAACGCCATCGCACAATGCCTAGGCTTGGATTCAGAGAACATGTGTTGCCCATGCAGCATGCGCCCTCTCAGCCTTGCCGTGTTTTCTCCAGAAGAAAGGATGCCTTTTGCGGGGCGCGGTGTTCCCACTGACGACTCTAGATAACTTTGTGCTTGCTGATCGCATGGTTTTACGTGCCGGCGACGCATTTTTCAAATGTCTGCCCTTTCAAATGTCGATGGTACGTGACATGCCTACCACTGTTTGTAACGGGTAACGGGGAATCAGGGTTCGATTACGGAGAGGGAGCATGAGAAACGGCTACATCCTATCTTGGTCATGTAATACCAGATGATGGCAGAAGTGAAGTAGACATTTTAAAAAAGATAATAGGAATGGCCAAAAATGCTTTCAACAGCTATGATATCAGTACATCTAGAGAGATTAACAATGCATTAAACATTAGAATTGTTAAATGTTACGTATATTCAACGTTATGTATGGCGAAGAAGACTGAACATTGAACAGGCAATTAGAAAGTTGAATAGAGGCCCTGGAGGTGTGGATATACAGAAGAATATGTCGTATTTCATGGAAACAAAAACAATCAAATACATAGGTTCTAGAAAAACCCGGGAATGAAAAGAGAGTTGATGAAAGAAATAAAAAGAGGCAAGTGAAATATTTTGGACACATTAAAAGACATAAAATTCTTATAAAGACCATACTGGTGGTTTAGGGCAAGCGAGCAAGAGGTAGACAACGATACAGTTGGGAAGATAACATCAAGAGATGGGCGAACATCAATGTACAATCAAGGAGAGAGAAAGACTAGTGTTGGAGATCCATTGCAGCCAACCTTCATTGTGGAGACGGCACCCGATTGATTAACTAGGAAATTACTACGCCCGAACCGAATTTTTCCAGTGGTATTCATGAAATATACAACCCCAGTAAGTTATTTCGGGCCGGCCTCCCTCTTCTAGGGGTTACACGACTTTCTCCGTAATGCCGTATACTCTCGTTAGTAACGTTACGCGCGCGAGAATCTGTAGCGGTTCTCTCCGCGTCGGTAACTTACGGGGTACGTGAGCCGGGCGCTAAGAAATTAATGGCAAACTACTGAGCGTAATCTTGCCAAGAAATGAACAATCAACTGAAAGATGCTGAGTTGACAGCGATGTCCTGTAAAAGGATATGCGAACAAACAAACAAAAAAGTTAGTTCTGGTGTGGATAATTAGACATGAACTTTACGATAATTTCTACAAACCATACTCTCGTTCCTAAGTTGCAAATTACTGAGTCCGAATCCAGTTTTGTGTGATTTTCGGCAACTAAGAGACCCCAGGATGTTAGCTTAGGTATAGTTAAAAGAAATTAACTTCAAGAACATTTGCTAAAGACATACATACTTTGTGGCTGAGGCATTCCCCGCCAGCCTCTACCTTGAACACGACTGGATCCAATTTCAGAACCGAATTTTTTTTTTCTGTTTTACAAAACAATTTATCATAGGACTCTTCCCCCTCTCCCCCCCCCCCCCCAAAAAAAAAATGTCCCCACCAGGACGGCACTAGGATGTCGCTTGCCCACCGGTCCGGTGGTCCTAGGGTCGAATTCACAAGGACGGAATTTAAAACCGGACCTGGGCTCCTAGGTCGACCAGCCTAAATTGGGTGCCAGGAACTGTCTTGGGAAGTGAAAGCGGCCGGCGTGACATTGACCACATCAGCCCCTGAAGTGTTGATGAGTCAATTCAGTCATAAGTAACACAGTCACCATTTTTGGTGACGTTTTGAGAAGAAATAAATTGGAGAACTTGGTGACAACTGGCAAGATCGAGAGGAAGAGAGCAAGGAGAGGGCAGAGAGGTAAATATCTGGATGGCTTGGCCACATTGTATGGTCGAGACAAGAACACTGAGCTGATTCACGACTCTGAGGGCGAGGGAAATGGCAAAGCATGACCGCCCACGCTTACCGGCATGGCGCATGATGATGATGAAAGGGTTCTTGTATGTGCCTTAAGACGTATTGCGCATTTGGTACTAAACCCATAATTTTATAGATAAAAAGGCACTCGGTGGGTGATGGGGAACAGTGTTACGCAGCCACCTTTACTGTCCAACACATTTCTTAGTACCAATTTTAGACTGGGTCCACCTGAGAGTCAAACTTGTCTAGCACCAAATGTCCTATACAACTTAGGGAATGTCCTGGGAAGGTAACCTGGTCAACAAATGCCTGAAGAAGTCAGATGTGTCGGCCGAAAGGTGCAAATATCACAGCTCTGCTGTAAACAGGCACAGCGCAATTACGTCTAAAACAACATTCCGGGCTGCCGCAGAAGACGAAGAACGTAAGGCATGCAAGAAGGTCCCTAACTGAAAGAGGGGGGGGGGGGGGAGAATCGACGCAGCCTCATAAATTGAGTGTAGGATTTTCAGGAAAGGAAGGGCGGTGGGTTATCTAACTGGTTAATCTACTTCATTATGCAGTGGACTAGAATATGTGAAAGCCTCTAACAATTCATACCCCAACGGAAGCCCTTACCTTTCAAGTTGCGAATGTGGAAGGCAATGGAAATCACAACTTCCAAAGAGTAAACTTACAGTAGCCAAGAGGCATATGTATGTTGCAGAGACAATATTGTCTATGGTCTCGACCCAGGCGTCTCTGGTCCTAATCAACACTGGTCCTTACACGAAAGTAATGTAAATCACAAAGTGTAGGGCAGCTTTACAAACTAAAATTATGGAAAATAGAGGACAAATGCGACAACAAGCCTTCATCAGCATACAAGAAACGAAAATACTACATAAAAACCACAAAAATCACATTAATTTCACTACATTACGGAAATGTTGATTTCTCATCCTTGACTTTGGGACGTAAATTACGTACAAGTACCTCAGAAATCGGAGTGGGTTCGCCTGATGGCAAATCCGCATGCAAAAATCAGTCAAATGCACTAGAAATAGTAAGATGTGTATGGACTACGCTTGAGTTCAAAGCAATCGAAGGAGAGAGAAAAACTACGTTAAGGCGTTTAATCAGGATCAGAGGAATGAAGCAAATGGAAAACAAAATCTTGGATAAAGGAAGCATGGGCAACATGGTCAAGTTATATTCACAAACCTCAATGACAATCTCAGGACCGAATAACGTGACGTGGCGCAACTGCTAAGTGTTTATGTTTTTCTATCTGAAATAAAGTGTTTATACTATCACGGCGTTTTTATTCCCCCATTCAGCGGGTATGCGAGAAGCGGTAGCATGGTTAAAAAAGTTAGTCGCATATCCTTTATAGGACGTAGCAGTCAACCCCAAAATTGTTCGTGATTCCTGGGAAAGTTTACGTTGAGTAGTTTGCCATTGCTTTCTGAACGACCGGCACCCATACCATTTCATTTAAAAAAAAACTCAAGGCGTTCTGCTGCCAGATCTCCCGAAGACGTGCTTCGAACGCGATATGCGGGATTACGAACTGCGTCCGTAACACCTACGCCACGGAGCGAGACGACACCCACCCTCCCAGCGGTCATAGGTTCGATTCCGTTCTGTGACAGATTTTTGTTTTTTATTGACCTGGTCTCCCAGACTATCCCAGCCTATAATGGGTATTATTAATTGTACGGGGAAGTGAAAGCGCCCGGTGTGATACTGATGATATCACCCATAGAGTGACAATGTGTCTGTACACATATGGACTCGGCGCCGTTAAGCCCCATGCGCCTTGAGGCGTGTGAAAAGTTCCATATACTCTGTGGGTGTTCGTGATTTCACCACTATGTATATCTGTATCTGAGATCAATAGCATCAACACCATTTACAACATGCATTAGTTAATGTGTTTAAACGGCATTACTGCTACAGCTGGGTTATTCCGCATACATTTCTACAGCTGGGGCATTCAGGATGTATATCTACAGCGGGGGCACTCATGATACAACTAGAAAGTGCCAGACAACTAGAAAGTGCAAGACAACTGGAAAGTGCAAGACAACTGGAAAGTGCCGTGACAACTGAAAAATATCGTAACAACTGGACAAAGCCGTGACAACTGGAAAGTTTCGGAGTAAGTCAAACAAGGGAAAGCCTAGAGAGAAGGATGCTAAACAGTCTGATACCTTGGCATGGAGAAATCATCTTATTGAAAATGATTGGCAATAAGCGAGACAGGGGGTCGTGAACTGGCATGAAGAACAAAAGCCATAAGCTAGGAATTATAAGAAGAAGCATTTCTACTTTTTTCTTGTGCCTTTTATACCCCATTGGTGACACAGGCTCGTTACCAAACCACGCACAGCTGCCCTATATGTTGCTATTTCCTGCAGCTCCCTCCATATATGCCCCATATAATTCATCTGTGTCTTTAATTCCCTTCTCGGTGTGTTTTAGGACTCCCACTGTTTCGTACACCAAGTGGTTCCAGACACGGGATTATGTAATAATACCAACCTCAGGTTGTCTCAAAGTGTTCCCTATCCAGCGACAGCATCTTGTCCTCACCACTTGATCCCTGGAGTGTATTTAGTTCTCTCCATGAGCTTCCACATTGGTGATTGTCTCGAACATTGTAGTCCCACTAATCTGCGCAAGCACACAGTAATGAATGTTGGTATTTTATTATTAATCCTGTCTGTTGTACTCTATGTTTCTAGTCCATACAACAGTAATGATTTAACACTGGATTTATAAGTCTTGCGCCATGTTTAATTTATTGTGATTTACGAAGCATTAAAACTATATGGCTACTGGTACTATTGGTGTTGGAACTCTTCGCTAGCTGCTGAGGATGGGGACGGAGCGCCTATGGGAATGCCTCAAATGCTGTGATTTCGGTTCCTATATCAATCAAGCAATCTATATTTGTACAGCTGGCGTATAAGCTAAATGACCGTAAGACCAGGAATTAATGAATGCTTGTAGTGTATTATTATTTGACACGTCATAAGAAGACATAAACTAGAAAGCTTGGTGACAACTGGCAAGATTGACGGGAAAATAACAAGGGGAAGGCAGAGAAGAACATATCTGGATGCTTGGTCACGTTGCATGGTCGAGACAAGAACATGAAGCTGATCCACGACTCAGGTGATCGAGTGAGATGGCAAAACATGACCGCCCACATGTATCGGCATGACATATGATGATGAGTGTTTTAATAATCCTGTTAGTCGTCTCCGTCTTTCTGATCATATAACAATACGGATTTAACACTGGAGTTAAATATTGACAGTTTAACTTTTGTTGACTTAAGAAGCACTTAGACTAATTGAACATCTGGCGCCTGCACCAAATGACTGACTGTACTACCAATTGTCGATGTTATGAAGCAGAAGTACTTTCTTGTGCAGGGTTCGATTTTATTGAGCGAATAATCAGCTTATTACAACACATAAACATCCGCTTAAAAGCTTTCCTATCTTCCGGGAATCTATTCGTCTTTTTTAAAATTCCTTTACACGAGAAACAAACAAAAAGTTCTGTTCGAGAAGATGCATTAGCTTAAGAGCAAAATGCATCATGCTTAATGAGTAGTTACAAACGCTGCACAGGAAACAGACTGCACGTACGAAGATCAGATTGTTAAGATCAATGCATGATGCAAGATCAACTTTGCCACTTGTTCACTTTTAAGCTCGCCGTATCAAGCAAAGCCTGTTCTGCAAGGCCCGCCAGATATAATTGGGCTGCATATTATAACAACAATGATTGCCCCATCTCGGCAAGCTCCCATTGACTATTAATGTCGCGAACAATTGTTAGTTTATAATAACTGAGCCAGAAGTAGTAAAAGTAATATCAATCCTATAAAATGTAATATACAAGTAAATGGGGATATTCTCAAACAGTCATAACATCTGATGGGAGATGCCTTGAAGAGATTAGAACGAGAATCGCCATGGCGAAAGTAGACTTTAGCAAAGTGAAAATCTTACTGACCAATAAAAAAGATGTCAACTGAAACGAGAAAAAGAGTGTCGAGGTGCTACATGGAGCCTGTACTTTTATATGGATGTGAAGTTTGGACTATGAGCAGTCAAGTTGAAAAATAGCTGATGGCTGTGGAAATGTGGTTTCTGAGGAGTGCAAAGAGTACCGCGGACGGACAAAACCAATGATCAAGTACTACAAGAAACAAATGAAAATCGTAAATTGATTAGAGAAATTAGATGTAGACAGTCAAAATGTTTTCAACACGTTATGAGAAGAAATGAATTGGAGAACTTGGTGACAACTGGCAAAATCGAGGGGAAGAGAACAAGGGGAAGACAGAGAAGTAAATATCTGGATGGCTTGACCACGTGGTATGGTCGAGACAAGAACAGTGAATTGATCCACGACTCTGGTGATCGTGTGAAATGGCTTACCGGCATGACACATGATAAATGGGTAGATGATGACAAACTGAAGAAACAACTGGGATGACGTAATGAAATGAATACAAGATCAACTTAAAACAGCAGTAAGCCAAACATTCTTTACTGCTGAACCAATGATCAGACATAAAACAATCCTGATACCTACTCCATCTGTGAAAGAATCATTGTTTCCGTACACCAAATCAAACTGCATTTATCAATTTCAGTGTGAGTGTCAGGCATCTTGCATAGATAGAAAGGAAAGACAATTAGCAAATCGAGAAGCCGAACATATACCAGCGTGGGCAGAAAAGAGAGTTAATCAGCCTTCAGGGATCTTATGGGAATGCCCCGAATGCTGTGATGTCGGTTCCTAAATCAATCAATCAATCAGGAATCTATGTGCAGTCGAAAGGCTATAAATCGCCATCCTTGTCGATTCCCCAACACCTCATAAACTATGATCATAGTGCGAACAAAGAAAAAGAGTTACGTTAACTGTATTCGACGAACAATAAAAGATTGCTAAAATATAGTGTCAAGTTAGCAATTCGGCGGCTCCAGTCGGTTTTATAGCAGGTCTCCCTGGCCTAGGCGTTTAACGTCTTTCTCCATAATCCCGTATACGCTCGTGAGTAACGCAACGTGCGCGAGAATCAGTAGCGGTTCTCACCTCGTCGGTAACTTACGGGGTATGTGAGCCGGTCGCTCAGAAAGCAATGGCAAACCACTGAGCGTAATCTTGCCAAGAGATCAGCAGTCGGCTGAAAGATGCTGATGTTGACAGCGATGTCCTGTAAAGGATATGCGAACAAAACAAAACTCGGTTTTGTAGAAACAGAAAGAGTTGGTTTTAAATTTTAAATTGCCGTGGGGATAACAAATGTTCCAACAATACCTGTGACTATGTGTCTTAGTTGTTCCAGCTGAAGTATCATTCATGTAATCCCTTCATATGATATATCACTCTGCAGTATGCACCTGACGGGATGCAACGAAATACGCCAGGCAATAAATCGTGCAACATATTGTTTGTGAATTCTGTGTTTAAATTCAAGCTTTCTTTTTTATTTTTATTTTTTTTTTTTTGGGGGGGGGGGGGGGGGGGGGGGGGGGGGGGGGGGGGGGGGGGGGGGGTCAGTTTACAACATGTGGATTACTTGTCTGTGGATGTGGTACTTCTGTTTACAACAAGTGGATTACTTGTCTGTGGATGTGATACTTCAGTTTGCAACAAGTGGATTACTTGTCTGTGGGTGTGATACTTCAGTTTATAACAAGTGGATTACTTGTCTGTGGAATTGATACTTCAGTTTACAACAAGTGGATTACTTGTCTGTGGATGTGATATTTCAGTTTACAACAAGTGGATTACTTGTCTGTGGATGTGGTACTTCTGTTTACAACAAGTGGATTACTTGTCTGTGGATGTGATACTTCAGTTTGCAACAAGTGGATTACTTGTCTGTGGATATGATACTTTGGTTTACAACATGTGGATTACTTGTCTGTGGATGTGATATTTCAGTTTACAACAAGTGGATTACTTGTCTGTGGATGTGGTACTTCTGTTTACAACAAGTGGATTACTTGCGTGTGGATGTGATACTTCAGTTTGCAACAAGTGGATTACTTGTCTGTGGATATGATACTTTGGTTTACAACATGTGGATTACTTGTCTGTGGATATGATACTTCAGTTTACAACAAGTGGATTACTTGTTTGTGGATGTGATACTTCAGTTTACAACAAGTGGATTACTTGTCTGTGGATGTGATACTTCAGTTTACAACAAGTGGATTACTTGTCTGTGGATGTGATACTTCAGTTTACAACAAGTGGATTACTTGTCTGTGGATGTGATACTTCAGTTTACAACAAGTGGATTACTTGTCTGTGGATGTGATACTTCAGTTTGCAACAAGTGGATTACTTGTCTGTTGATGTGATACTTCAGTTTGCAACAAGTGGATTACTTGTCTGTGGATGTGATACTTCAGTTTACAAGTTGATTACTTTCTGTGGATGTGATACTTCAGTTTAACAACTAAGTATTTTTGCCCTTTTGTCCGCGGATAAATACTTGGGTCGAGATTCTCGCTGTATATGTATGTGTTTCTCGCCTTTCGTCCAGCTTGCCAGTTACATTTTGTTTTTATTCAAATTCTATATTTTCCCACTGACCAGACAAACATACGGGGGGGGGTGGGGGGGGGGGGGGGGGGGGGGGTATGTGTTTGTGACAAGATCACGTGATCACACGCAGACGCCCTATAAAAAATGTTTTTATAGGGTGTGTTTTTAATGACTGTGAGATTTTTGTCCGTCCGTCCGATTTGGAAAGAAAAAAAACAAAACTTGCCACCATTGTTCAACCAGCCTCTGTGACGTTGGTTATAGTTGTGGTGGCTCATGGTACGGTTTAAGTTTGTCTCCGTTTCTGCGCCAGTGTTAGCTGGCTTATTGGTTTTGAAGAGTTTATGCCTGGCTGCTGGCTCGTCTGGTTTGATTGGTTGCAGTCCTTAAAATACTCTTTGTTTGATATGTCGGCTAGTGGTATTCTTTGCCTTACCTTCTCTTCGAAATTATCGTTCCATATTGCCCAACTCTCTTCGCGAGTTAAAATTGGTTCGTCTTTCTCGTCTGACCTCCGGTTATCTTCACGTGTGTCGGATTCCTCCTCTGGACTTTCTTCAAGTGTTTGGCGGGATGCTGGTTTCCCCTATAGTTGCGTGGAAATCGTGGTTGGACTGATGGCCTTAGCTTGCGGTTTCTGATTGGTCATTGGTTTGGCTTGAGCTTGTCGCTTCTCTGCTTTCTTTTTCCTGGCTTCTGCTGGTTTGTTTTGGATTAGTTCCCTTTCAGCTTTTAGCAGTTCTCTCTCTGATTTGATGGTTTGTAGGATTTCTTCGTTCTCCTTCTTTATCAGTGCGCTGCATTCCACATCTTGCTTGATTCTGTGCTGGATTTCCTTCATGTCAGTCAGTAGTTTTTCGCTGTCGATGGTTGGTGTCGGTGTCAGCAGCGCCTTGACTTGTTTCTTCAGTTCGTCAATCTTGTAGCTGGTACTTTTCTGTTTGTGAGATGCCCGAGGCTGTCTCACACCTCCGCCGTGCTTTCTTGAATGGACTGTTTGTGATTATAGTCGGTTTTTATGGCGTCTCTGTGCCTTTGGAGGTACGGACAGCCCAGGTATCATGCTCCGTGTTTCCCAAGGCAGTTGGTACACTTTCTGTTGTCGTTTGGCTTTCGGTAGTCCATGTCCTGTCTGGCCAGCGGACATTCATTGAATGCATGGTGTTCGGCGCAGTATCGGCAGATCTCTGTCTTAATGCGGTATGTTGTTCTGCTGTGGCCAGCCCTGTGGCATCTTGAGCATTGTGTAATTCTCGGAATGAATCTTTCAGGCTGTTGTACTTTCTTGTTGATTGATACTTGGCTTGGCATTTCGCTGCCCTCTGTTGTCACCACCGCTAATGTTTTAGGAATCTTAGAGTAGGTCAGAAGCCGTTACGCCTTCAAGATTCGGATGTAGAGATTTTCCTGTTGTAGCTGCTTCAGGATCTGGTCATTTGTCAGCTCCACTTGGATACGTTTGACAACCCATCTAATCGTCTGTGAGTCGGTGTTTCCTTACTCTTCTTCTCAATAGTATTGGCTTTTATCTGTGGTGGGTTGTTGTCGCCCTTCCTCGTGGTAGCTTCATTTGAGGTTATTGTAGGTTCTGGTTCTTTGCTGCAGCTCACATGTAGGTTCTCTCCTCTCGTCTTCTTTAAGGTCTTGGCGGCCTCCACGCTGCTCATCTTGTATGTCGGGTATATTCTGGTGTTAGTCTTGCGAAGTGCCATTTTCTCCCCCGTATCAGGTTTCTTGAAGTTTAGGTGAATTGTTCTCGACAGCTCTCCGCAGTTGCGAATGATTTTCCTTCCAAGTTTTGTATTTACCTTATATGTTGCATGACCTCCACAGGGGGCGAATACAAAACTTGGAACGGCAATATTTTCAAAAACCTCACAGTTACTAAAAATTTCATTTTCATTGGCACCTTGCCGTCTTGACAGACGATAGTTTGTGCTTTAAAAAGGCATAATAACTTTTACCTATGGCGGTAGCGAATGTGACTGATAAGGCCAATTCGCACTGTAAATGCCCGTTCACAGTGGGTGCATGTGAACATGTGGTCATTTCCACCATCACGCACCATCTTACGTCTCACACGCTCTGTGTGTGACTTATCTGCAATAATTTTATCCTTTGTCTTTACTCCATTTCTGATCTTTGCCCTCCATGCAACACGTTCAGTGGCGACTTGCTCCCAATGTGCATTATCAATGACTGTATCAATCATGTCCCGCTTACACACATATTTGTATCGTAGTAGAGGCCGACCCTGAGATCTCTTACCCATCTGTAATTCACCAAAAAAAGATGTCCTTTGGTATTCTACCATCATCCATCCTCGTAAGATGTCCTATCCATCTAAGTCTACGAAGACTGAGCATGGAATAAACCGGCACACAACCTGATCTTTCCAATACTTCAGTATTTGTGATTTTGTCTTGCCACTTAATACCAAGAATTCTTCGCAGACACCGCATATGAAAGCTGTTTAAACGTGTCTCTTGGAGTGAGTAAGTTGTCCAGGTTTCACTGCCATAAAGAAGATTACTAAGGACACAGGCTTGGTAGACAAGGACTTTTGTTTTGGCAGTAAGCTTCCTGTTCTCCCAGACTCTTTTTCTTAACCTGTAATACACCCTATACATAACCACCGATGGCCAGATAAACCTAGTGATGTCATGTGGTTATCAAATTCTCAACGTAGTTAACTTCGGCACAAAAGCTAAGCACGTGCATGAACGAACGCCAGCTGAAATGGATTACTACAGCCGTCCCATTTCAAATTAACAACCTGTCAAGCGCTCCAACGAATCTCTAATTAAAAATTTTAAAACAAAAGACATGTTTACAAAAGGCAATGATTACAGCCGACGTCCACAAATAATACAAAGTAAAAATAAATACGGGCCGGAAATATGAACTGGCATACATGAAATAAATGAATATAAATGAGTTATTTTCTATGCAGACAAAAGATACAACCTTGCATAACGTGAATAACTCCTTCAAATATTACATTTCAGTTTTGCCTCTCAAGCATACGCGGATAGGAAATATCTGTGGTTCACTTATTTTCTACACATTCGATAGAGAAAATATTCCTTTTGGGCGAATGATTACTTTGTCAGTTATCTTTCTGTTTGTTCTTACCAAGCGTAATTTATTTACATCAGATGCTCCCGTGTGGCGTAATGTATTTCCTGTTGAGTTTCAGTTGGGCCTGCGTGAATTGGAGTGTATTTTCTTTATTTAGCGTTGTTTATTTGTTGTATATGTATGCGTGTTTCGATCGCGCTGACGTTGTGTTGTTATGCATGTTTTAACCAGAACGACATTGTGTTATTCTTCTTCTTTCGTTCGCCTAAATTATGTTTATAACTGCAATGTTGTCTCTTGTATGAATCTAACAGTCTTTTTTAGATCATTCAGCGGTCCATAGAGTTTATCTTCCACTGTTGTCTCTCTAGGCCAGAAGGTTCGCCTGGATATGTTGTAGTTTGGGCAATCCTGGAGTATGTGCTCTGCTGTCTGCGACGCCAAACCACATGTGCACATGGCTGAGTCACCAATCTTGAATTTTGTATACATGTGGTTGCGTAATCTATTGTGTCCTGTTCTGAGGCGCAGAAGAATGACCTGTTCTGGTCTGTCCATAACGTGGTAGTCGTCTTGAGTAAGGTTTGGTGGCCTTCTGACTGATTTGATCATTCTTTTCTTTTGGTGGTATGTAATAGGCACATCTGGTTGTTCTTCTTGTGCTCCTTCCTTAGCCAATCGATCAGCTCTGTCGTTTCCGGGGATTCCACAGTGGGATGGTATCCACTGTATGGTGATCTTACGATGACTGCTAAGTTCAGAAAGTAGTGTCCTCAGAACTGGCAATTTCCCAGACAGGAGCGCCTCTATTACGGATTTTGCATCTGTCAATATCACCACAGGTTGTGTACCATGGCTGGTATTTTGTAATTTCTCTGTGGCTATCTTGATTGCCTCAATTTATCTGATCGACACTGTAATATAATGCATGTTTTAATCAGATTAGATCAACATTGTGTTATTTCGTATGTTTCAATCTGATTAGATCAACATTGTGTTATTTCGTATGTTTCAATCTGATTAGATCGACATTGTGCTGTATTTTTCACTCACACTGACATTGCTTTAATTGCATATTTAATCAGATCGACATTGTGTTATTATGTACGTTTCAATCAGATCAAATCGACATTGTTTTATTATGTAATACCACCACTATGTAATCGAAAGTTCTGATCTTTCCTCTCAGTTTCGAGATTCTTTTATACCTCTGCCGATCCCCCTCAATATCACTCTATCCACATACAGGTTCTCAATCTGTTACCCCGCCTTCTCCACCTGGCCCCACAGGCACTCGACCTCTCCCTTGTCTATATGTAATCTACTACCAATACGTGAATTCCCTGCCAGCCTATATATATATACATACGCCATGTGTAATATTGTGAGTGGGGAACACACAAACGGTATACAGGAAAAAATAATGGTGTGTTTGTTTATCTGGCAGATGTAAAGATTCTCACTACAGGATACGGTAAAGCTAGATGAAGTCACGTGTAGGCAGCAACAATTTCACAGTGTGTTTAGTAATATTCTCTCTTATTTTCTCTTCCGAGAGAGAGAGAGAGAGAGATTCATGGTCAATTAGTAATCAATAATATCAAAATCAACTGGGACCTCAGAGATGTGTTTTTACATAAGGATGCTGACAATTCCTTGAACAGATATAATAAGTAATCTGACCGTTTTGAAAGAGGTTAAGACACAAGATAACTTATGTCATTCATCAGAATGAGGAAGTCATTATTTGCCCACATTGTGAAATGAGGACAACTGGAACATGCTGTGACAAAATAAAAGACATACGAAAAGAGAGACACAGGAAGACAAGGAAAGAACATTTTTCTCATACTTGTGATATGACACAGAATGTGTCAACACACGAATTGAGACATGCTGCTGGAGATCGCAAGATGTGAAGAAATTTAACTTGTATATGCCAGTCGGCAGGGCACGACATGATGATAATGATGTAAATAAACAATACAATAAACGACTCTTGTAAACTCCTGGCGATGTACTGAGTCTAGCTGCATATCTGACAGTGATGGATGATGTGGTCAATATCTGACACTGATGGATGATGTGGTCAATATCTGACACTGATGGATGATGTGGTCAATATCTGACACTGATGGATGATGTGGTCAATATCTGATACTGATGGATGATGTGGTCAATATCTGACACTGATGGATGATGTGGAGAATATCTGACACTGATGGATGATGTGGTCAATATCAAACCGGTTGCCTTTGCTTTCCAGAACATTTTCTGGTACTCATTTCAGACTGGATCCACCTGGAACTCTAAATCAATTGTTTTTAATTCTCGTTTGATGGAGATTCGAAGATGAACCACACGTACTGAGCAGTGCGCAACCGCGGCTACAGATGGTGATTTTTGTTTATTTTCGCTGGCTCGCTATGACCTCAAGCGTATTCCACACACCTTCTACTACTTCTAGTGTCCTGGTCTGATTTTTGCGTGTGGATTAGCTTTCCCTGATACCTGTGTCCTCGCCACCGCTCCGGCTTCTGAGGTACTTGTAAGTTACGTCCCAAGGCAAGGACGAGAAGTCAAAATGGTAGTCCAACTGACCGGTGTAGGAGTTGAACACGCTACCTCGGCATCAGCACACTGGAAGTTTAAGAACTAGCGCTCCTGTCCATACGGCCATGCTGATCTTCACAACCGGTGTTGATAATGATGATGATGATTACGATGATGATGATGATGATGATGATGATGATGATGATGATGATGATGATGATGATGATGATGATGATGATGACTATTCTTAAAATAACAATGTACACTATATATCCCAAGTCAATATAAATTACTTAACGTCGTACTGAAGACACCGTCTTTATAGTAAAAAGTCAGAAGGGACTATTCATTCATTCAGTAGCATGTCCTTTGCAGAACCTCGCTCCCATAACAACCTTCCGGAAAATTTCTCGATCACAAGCAAGATGTCCCGCGTCCTATACCCATCCGCCACATCCTGTGCCCATCTTCTCTTTTGCCTCCCTTCTTCCTCTCTTCCCAGGCACATACCTCTCAATTATTGTTCTCTCCAAACTTTCATGACGTGTCAAGCGACCAACATATTTCAATTTTCTTTGTTTTATCGTCTTAATAGAAAACCTTCTTCAATATTCAGCTCTTGAAGTATGGATGCATTTGTTCTTTTCTTTATCAAAGATATTCTTAGAACCCGTCTATGACATTTATATCCAAAGGCATTTATGCGCTGTTCAACTTTTGACTATAGGAAACGATATATAAAGTATTTTAGAGAGTAAAAAATGGGCAATAGCTTGAATAACACTAGTCAACAATTTTGAAAAGTTATTTGTATCAGAATTGAAATACACAATTTCTTATTTATTGTGACATGATTATTTCAAATATCATTATGAAATTCACCAACTGATTCAGGTTTTATTTAATGATGAATTTACATTACAGGAGTACAAATAATGTATGCTTGTTTAATTCTCTGGGGTAAAATGTTAGTCTCGATTGTGGTTACATTCTCAGTTAATTGATATTTCGACATAAAATAATGTTTAAAAAATAAAAACATTATTTAAAGTCCAAATATAATGTTTTCACGAGGCATATTGAACCCATTCCGTCATTATTCAGTCGAGCTCTCTTTGCTTGCTTCTTGTAGTCAATCGATGAGGTGTCTCCTATCACAGTCCAACAGTAATCAGCAAGCATTGAAAGGCTCCAACTGCCATGATACCTTGTCTCTTTAGCAACAATGTCCTGGTGAAATAGTTCACCTAGCTCATCACTGACAGCTCCACAGTTTGACGTAAATATTTCCAGATGAGAATCCAGAAAATGCATTTTCAAAGACATGTTGCAGCCAAGACTTATACTTCAGATGAAGATATTCTACAATTTCATTGTTATTATCAGATCTGTTGTTTCCAAGAAAATTGTCCACCACTGACTAAATGCTAGCCATGGTGCTTTTTACTTCCCATGCAGCACGCAAAGAAACTTGTCATCATGAAGAGGTTTTCGAATTTGCCGACCAACAAAGACTCCTCTCTTAATTTAGCTTCGCTCAGTCTTGACAATTTTCTGATGAGGTATTTGAAAGCCTCATCTATTTTCTTCATTGAGTTGACATATTTTTTCATGAGACTCAGCTTAATGTGCAAGGATGGAAACAATATCTTGCTGATGTCGACTAGTGCTGGGTTCTCAACGTTCTTACTGCCAGACAGTAATCAAATAAACTAGTAGCATATATCTCTTGAAAACTAAAGCCAGTCAACATTTTTTAATGTCATTTTCGTTTTCAGCACTCACAATTAGTTAAGATAAGGTATTTTCATACCCGGTACATTTTGATTGTTGACTAGTGTTTTTAAACAAACAAAAAACAAAAACAAAAACAGAAAACCTTGAAGCTTCAGAGGTGTGGTTTTACAGAAGAATGCTAGCAATTTCCTGTACAGTCAAAATGAACGTTCTGTTAGAGGCTTAGACACAAAGACAGCTTATCACAACCACCAGAAAGAGGCAGTGATCATTTTTGGCCACATTTTGAGGAGACAAAAACTATAACATATTGTGACAACAAGAAATATTTGTGAAAGAGAGCTAAACGAAGACAGCAAAAGCAAATTCTTTATAATCTGGTCTTGTATCATCATGGCACGGAAAGGTCACAGCGCACGGAAAGGTCACAGCGCACGAACTGATGCATGCTGATGTGGATAGGCATGATCTCCTGAGCCAGTCGTCAATGCACATGAAGATGATGCTATCTCTAATGCAACCAATGCGGTTTGAATAAGATATTTATATCCTGTTATGTCCTGGTGTAAACAAAATATTTTCATACCCGATACATTTTGGTTGTTTTCTAGTGTTATTAAACAAACAAAAAACAAATAGAAAATCTTGAAGCTTCAGAGATGTGGTTTTACAGAAGAATGCTGAAAATCTCCTGGACAGTCAAAATGAACGTTCTGTTAGAGGCTAAGACACACAAACAACTTATCACAACCACCAGAAAGAGGCAGTGATCATTTTTTTTTTTTTTGGTGAGGCACATTTTGAGGAGACAAAAACTATAACGTATTGTAACAACTGGAAATATTTGTGGAAAGAGAGATAAAGGAAGACAGCAAGAGTAAGTTCTTGAAAATCTGGTCTTGTAGCATGGCACGGAGAGGTCTCAGCTCACGAATTAATACATAACGTGGATAGGCATGATCTCCTGAGCCAATCGGCAAGGTACATGAAGATGATGCTATCTCAATTACAATTCACGCGGTTTGAACAGGATAGTCATATCCTGGAGTAAACAAACACCAATAAATTCAGACGCTACTGAGCACTCAAACCAGTCTACACCGTGGTACTAACACGCACTGGCCACTACGTCACCACGGCTCCATTTCATCTTATTACTGAGACATATCTGGACATTAGAAAAGTAGCATTTCATCTTATTACTGAGACATATCTGGACATTAGAAAAGTAGCATTTCATCTTATTACTGAGACATATCTGGACATTAGAAAAGTAGCATTTCATCTTATTACTGAGACATATCTGGACATTAGAAAAGTAGCATTTCATCTTATTACTGAGACATATCTGGACATTAGAAAAGTAGCATTTCATCTTATTACTGAGACATATCTGGACATTAGAAAAGTAGCATTTCATCTTATTACTGAGACATATCTGGACATTAGAGAAGTAGCATTTCATCTTATTACTGAGACATATCTGGTCATTAGAGAAGTAGCATTTCATCTTATTACTGAGACATATCTGGACATTAGAAAAGTAGCATTTCATCTTATTACTGAGACATACGTGGACATTAGAAAAATACTACAAGTACTAAAGTCGCGAGCGCCGGGTTCATTGCACCGGATTTTACCCCCACTTGGCTCGGTCTCTCTTGGCAGAACGATAAGTCGCTTGCCGAGAGCATCACACAGAGCACGAACTCCGTAGCTCCAGTGATCCCCCCACCCCCGCCCACCCCCACACACACACACACACCTTTTTTCCCCCTGAGTCATCGGGACAAACTGCATTTGATCGAACTCACAACTTTAAGAAACGCGAGACAGACGTCTTAATGACTTTGGCCGAGAGACACACCCTCCACAGAAACAAGAACTTGGAGATACATCGCTTGGTTACTATGTCTAAGTAAACATATAGTGCAGATGGATCTGAAACGCTGCCTTTAAATAGATCAGGAGTGGAGAACCTTCTTTCTGCAAAGGTCCATTTGGATATTTGACTTATCATTCGTGTGTTATACAAAATTACAACTTAAAAAATAAGCTTGCTATATCTGGTCAAAACTTTAATTAACTCATCTCTGATTTGGGATGTGGTATTAGCTGATATTGATAATGTTGGTACTAAATTTATTAATCATTAGTTTATAAAGCTCCTAGATGTACTGAATTTCGAGTCCCGCCTGTGGTTGTCTTGGCAGGGCCAGATCAGATGATTTCGCGAGCCGTAGGAAGCCCGCGTTCAGGATGTTCTCCGCCCTGATTTAGACAATGATATACCTTATACAGAATATATGATGTACATTAAGGAAACGGGGTGAGGGCGTGCTACTATATAGACAGTTTATTATAGACTGCTTGCAGACAGCAGCCGATGCAAGGGAGATCACTGCCGCATTCTAATGAAATACGCTAGCCACTTTCATTCATGCGAAGATCTGATTTCTTTTGTACTGGAGGATCTCTCTCTCTCTCTCTATCTCTCTCTCTCTCTCTCTCTCTCTCTCTCACACACACACTCTGTGTGCATGTACGTATGAACGCGGGCGTACGTGCGTGCGTTTGTGCGTGCGCGCGCGCGCGTGTGTGTATTTGTGTGTGTGTGTGTGAAGAAGAAAGAAGAAGAAGAAGAAGAAGAAAATGAAAAAAAAAAAAACAATTCACCTAAACGCATCCCTTGAAACAAGTAAAGAGTTTCACGTACCCAGGAAGTATAATATCATCAAATGGCAGATCAGAAGACGAGATCGAGAATAGGTGCAATAAGCCAAACCAACTCATTCGACAAATGGCACCAATACTAAAGAACACACATGTATCAATAGCTACTAAGAAAGCACTTTACAACACAATCTTCCTACCACCTCTATCTACCAACGCTAAACCTGCAATAGTAGCACTAGATTTTAGTAGAAAGCAGCAAGTCAAATGGTTTTGCCATGCAAGTAGGTTACCAGTCAGCAGCATACCACAACAAGATGGAAACAGAGGAAGAGGCCGACCACGTAAACGTTGGACGAAAGGAATAGCAGAGTCCATGGGAATATCGATACATGAAGTCCATAATCGGGGACTCTCATGATGTTTATACTTCACCTCGACACCGCAAGGTACAAGAGGAACATGAAGAGATGAGATGAAATTTATATATATATATATATATACAGGCATGTAGGTATGTATGTATATGTGTGAATATACATGTATGCCTGTGTGTGTATGTGTGTGTGTGTGTCTGTCTGTCTGTCTGTGCGCGCGTGAAGGCAGGCAAGCATTATGTTTCGTATGTAGGTATGTGTCTGTCTGTAGGTCTGTCTGTCTCACAACATTGTGATACGCCATGTTCATATTCACAACATTCTTATTACCATGTTTGTTCTATGTGAAAGTAACAAACAATAAATAATTAATATGCGAAAGACGAGTGGTTGGAAGGGCCGAATCTAAGACGGGCCTGCGCGCCCCAATTTGTGATTCTTTGAAAATACATTGCGTACGCTCGTTCATTCTGTCATCGTGCCCATCTGTCTCTGTCGGGTTTTATTGCCTTAATTGTGCCTCTTCATATTTAGTTTTTACGTTGTTTCCTTGCCTGCTTGTATCCCATTATTGTTGAAAACAGTTTCATTTTTGCTTTCATTTTTATTCAATGATTTTAATCTCTTGGAATCACGTGCAATCTTTAGTGTATTTTATCATTATTATAATCATTTATTTTAATATTATGATTATGATTATGATTAATATGATTATCATTATTATGATTATTATTATATTACTATTATTATCTGCGCTTGAATTTAGTTAATTCCATTATTCGTACAGTATTCAGTTGTCTTCAAACTGCTTAATTTAGTCAGTGTTGGGCCATGCTCACTATGTCACTTTCTGTCAGTTGTCCTACGGAGCTCATAGCACACACAGTTTGAGTTTAGTGCCGAAGGATTTAGACATCTTAGGACCAAAGCGTTAAAAGCAACGTAACTTCTTTATCTGTTCTTTTTTATTAATCGTATCGGTATTTTTATTTTTGTATGCTGACGAAGACTTTCTAGCCATAACGCAATTCTGTCACTTATGATCCTGTGTTTGTACAGCTAAATAGTTCCACTTTTGCTTATTAAGTCATGTGCATCATGGCGCCATGTGATCAAGATCCCAATGAAATTGATATTGTTCCTTAATTGGCTGGGCTCAGAAGCTGATTCAGCCAAAAAGGGACCCCAAAAAATGCATGGGAAATAAAGGCGGCGGGAAGATACTGACCACATTATAAACAGTATGTCGATTGGCTAACATAGATACAGGAGGAGGAGCGAGAGGAGGAGAAGGATGATTACACAGACAGCATATTATCCTCGAAAACAACAATGATAATTTAGAAGATATAATGCAGTAATATTAACCATTACTTCAACAACAGCAACAACACACAGTATTCGCCGTCACCTGTTGATTACCAGGAAATGTCATTTGCTTTAATTGAGGCACTATGCAGTGATCAATAGACAGCCAAGCGTGCTGGGCTGAAAGGTTGCATAAACAACAGGTTGGGACATAAGCTGACAGCCCACGGGCAGCTAATGTTACCGGCAGTCTTTGGCTCAGGGCGACAGTAATAGTTAATGGTGGATTGGGGGAGGAGCGAGGGAGTGAAGGAGACGAGGGAGGGATGATGAGGAGAGAGAACGAGAAAAATGTAGGGAGCGCGGAAGGAACATTGGTTGGAGAGAATGAGGTTGAGGGGAGACAACGAGGTTGAGGAGAGAGAACGAGAGGAAGAATATGGGGGGGGGGGGGGGGGTGCGAGGGAGGACAGTTAAGTGGAGAGAACGAGGGAGGGAGATTGAGGGAGAGAATTAGAGAAGGAGGTTAAGGGGGGGGGGGGGTGGCGTGGGAACTGAGTTGAGGGGCGAGAGCAAGGGGGGGGGGAGATGAAGGCACAGAATGAGATAAGAGGTTGAGGGGAGAGAACGAGAGGGAAAGTGGAGGAGTGGGGGGAGGAAGTTGAGTGGAGAGAACGAGGGAAGAAAATTGAGGAGATGTAAAGAGGAAAAAGTGAGAGAACGAGGGAAGGGGGGGGGGGGGAGAGAGAGAGAAAGAGAGAGCTTGGGGGGAAAGAGGTAGAGAGGAGAGCGAGGGATGTACTTACTGGAAATATATAGTCAGGGATGTATAAGCGAGAGGTGAGGGGGAGAATTCGGATGATACAAGCGATGTAGATGGAAGACAGCGATGGAGTGTGAGAGGTTAGATCGAAATAAGGCGAGAGAAGAGAACGAGGGATGATAGGGGCGACAACAAAGGAGGTAGTGGGGAGTGAACGAGGGAGGGAGATGGTGAGAGGGAAGGAAAAATAGAGGGGAGGGATAGAGTGGAGAGCTGAAGGGAGAGTGTAAATTAACCAGTGCACACTAACCAGTGTAAACTAACCAATGTAATCTAACCAGTATGCATTAACCAGTGTAAGCTAATCGATGTAAGCTAACCAATATGTATTAAACAGCGTAAACTATGCAATATTATCTAACCAGTATGCATTAACCAGTGTAAACAAACAATATTATCTAACCAGTATGCATTAACCAGTGTAAAACAAACCAATATTATCTAACAGTATGCATTAACCAGTGTAAATAAACCAATGTAATCAAAGATCATCTGCGACGAGACCACAAGGACGTCCAAGAAGAAAATGGATTGAGGACGTCCAAGAAGAAAATGGATTGACGACATCAGAGACATTGTACAACCACATGGAATGAAACTATCCACCGCCGCCCACCAGGCGCTGGAACGCAAATTATTCCTCCCCACGACGCTTGACGGCAGAAGTGGAAGATGATGATGATGATGATGATGATGATGATGATGATGATGATGATGATGATGAATCTAACCAGTATGCATTAACCAGTGTAAACTAACCAATGTAATGTAACCAGTATGCATTAACCTGTGTAAACAAACGAATGTAATCTAACCAGTATGCATTAACCAGTGTAACCTAACCAGTGTAAACTAACCATCATAATATTTCCAAGGCGCGGGATTAACTTGTTGGTGCTATTGTTGTTTAAATATAAGTTTAAAGTATAGCTATTGCCTTCATCCATCCATCCATCCATCCATCCATCCATCCATCCATCTTGCTATCTACTTGCCAACCTGTGTGTCCGTCTGTCCATCTACCAATCCAAGCAACCTACCAACCAAACAACCAACCAGCGTGTTTGTCTGTCTTTCGCGTGTATTCGCACTCACTATTTTAAAAGTGCATTAAAATATCAGTCTTTCTCTCACACTAACGCACTCTCACCGTCTACCTGCCTGTCTGCCTGCCTGCCTGCCTGCCTGTCTGTCACTCGAATAATAAACGCACGAAATCTGCTAAGATATAGTGCCTGTTTTCTCTCTTCTTTTTTTAAAAAACTGTTCTCGCTCCTCTGTGCTTTTTATTAACATTCGCAAATCAATGACATGGAGCAAACGAAAAGAGAGAGGGAGAGACAGAGAGAAACAGAGAGACACACAGAGAGCCGGACGCTGAAAACATCAAGTGGCTGTAGGAAAAGTGACAGCATACCAGCATCAAGAACAGGCTTTATTCACGGGGACCTCATGCCCCAATTACAGCCACTGGAGAAGCTTAAGACTAATGGATCTACATAAAGAAAGTAGACTGGTGGGTTAAGGAAGTGCTTCCTGGCCCGACCAAACAGGTTACTTTTAACCTAGTTGTCTCTACCAGTGGCTGTATGAGTAAGCTGAAGGACTATGTCGTCTCTCTACTTTGTCTCATTTTTCGATACTTGCTTGACTAGCTCTGCTTTCCCTTCGTTTTCGTAACTACTGAACGTAAATTGCCTAGAAAAATCACCGTTGATCGTAAAGTCCTGCACAAGACATGCCATTATTTTCCGGGAGCGGCTGGCCGAGGGGCTAGCACGCAGGACTCGTCTTCGGAAGGCCCGGGTTCGATCCCTCGGTAAGGTGCGGGCATTTTTTCTGTCGGGGGCAAAAAGAAAATTCTAACCTGCAAAGTTCGCGGCGACTGCACTAGCCAGGCGGCCCTTATTCCTCAGGCTCAAAGACCCCTCTGCCATATACCGCAATGTACTATATTGGCAGTAAATGACAATTTTTTGTGTTTCTTTTTTGTGCATACGGATACCTCCATAAGCACCTCAGACCCCACCCATAGATCATACATTTTGGCACATCTTGTATTCGCTAGCATACCTACATGTTAGTTAGTTAGTTAGTCGTGGTTCCAACTTTACGGCAAATAGTTAGTTAGTTGCATATCCTTTACATGACGTCGCAGTCAACACAAGCATTTTTTTGCTGTTGTGATCTCTTGGCAAGTTTTACGTTCAGTAGTTTGCTATTGCTTTTTGAACGACCAGCACCCATACCATTTCATTAAAGACTAGCGCAAGGCGGTCTGCTGCCAAATCGCCCGCACATGTGTTTCGAACGCGGGTATGCGGAATTACGAACTGCGCCCGTAACCCCATCGCCACGGAGCAGACAAAGGGTCGCCCCATTGTGCTCCGTTCCTGTGGCAGTGAATATCAAACAAAATGCTCTTCACTATCCCATGTGAAAAACATGGAACAGACAACAAACCAACAACAGCCCGCACAGGTATACTATGCATGAAGCCGCTGCCAGGTGTATACAAGGATAATCCCAACACAGGGCATGAATTCCGCAGCACTGTACAGGATCCCAATGTGTATCTGCCAGAATCACATGTTATATAAGTATTCTAGTGTAGGGAGATTTTCTCATGTTTCAGCTCGGTTTGAACTCGAACGTAGTCTACACATATGGTACTACTACTAGTAGCTGATACCACTGCCACCCACTCCGACTTCTGAGGTGCTTGTAATTAACGTCCCCAAGTCATGGACGAGCAGTCCACACTTAGGCCCAACTGACCGGCGTGTGGAAAGAACTCCCTACCGCGGTTATCGGGGAAAGTTTCAGCGTCGGCGCATTAAACTTGTCGGTCTTGCCGACTCGTAATTTTCTCATTTGAAATTTAACATTGACAGCAGAATATACTACTGGCTCTTTTCGTGTTTCAACTGCCGAGGAATTCTTAACGTGTGCAGAAGTGTTAGAAGGCAAAAGTCGACTTCAATGCATCGGGTTGTGTCCTATATAACTCAGTCTCTTTCCGCAGAACAGCTAAACGCCAGCAGAAAGCGTCACACAGAGCAAGAACTCCGTAGCTCCCGCGACGACGTCCAGGGCTCTCTGAAAATATTCTTTAAGTCTTAAAAGTCGAGAGGATCGACTTCAATGCCCCGGGTTTTCTCACATATGGCTCTGTCTCTTTCCGCAGGGTGACCTGCAGAAAGCATCGCAAAAATCACGAACTCTGTAGCTCCGGTGACGACCCCCAGGAGTCTCCGAGAAAAATGTACTCGTGAACCGAAGGGCATAGCCCGGAATCGAACCCACAACCTTCGGAGCGCGAGGCAGACGGTTTGATCACTTCGCCACGAAGACTCCCTCTGAAAATATTGCACTCGCGAAACAAATGACGGAGTCCGAAAGTGAACAAACGATTTTCTGAGCACGAACCAGCCGGTTGAAACATTTCGCCACGGAGACCCCTAACGTGCACACCGTGCAGAAAAGTCCAAGTGTTTGCACTTGGCCGAGAAGGTTCGACGTGCACTAGCTTCGAATCAGGGAGAGGCATGGCATCTGGGTTTTTTGGTAAACATGCAAACCGCCCATACAGGAATCGTATATGATCTGCTCCGGTTATAGGCAAACCTGGTACCTTTCACGAGAGACATTTGTGTGACTCTTCGCTGGTTGTTGAACGAGGGGACGGAACACGTATCGGAATGTCCTGAGTGCAGTGATGTCGGTTCTTAACTCAACTCAATTCAACTGATAGTTATGTACAAAGCCGGGATAAAAGTCTCTACAGCCTAATTCCGATAAATAAAAACCCTTTTCATGGTCCTGAATTGGCTTGAACGTCAATTTATCGAACTTAAGACTTAACACTCAGTCGTCCATGTGATTCATAGTTCATAAATAAACACACATAGTATTGTTTGGCGCTCACAGAAGGAGAAGAAGGAAGTAGAGTTTAGAGGACATACTTCTTCTTCTTCTTCAGCGTTCCGAACCATTGAGGTTCTTTTCTGCAGATACAATCCGTCTCCATTCGTCTCTCTGGTGGACCTTCTCTTGCCAGTCATTGATTCCAAGTGCCTGTAGGTCTGTATATGTATTATCTCTCCACCGTCTTCTTGGAGAGGACATACTAGACACCATAACATTTGACAGCTATAGTTACCGACGAGTTACCTGTCACCTCCAAATGACGACGGCGCCTCACTGCAGGAACAAGTGGAAGTGTACTTCGAACGCATGACCAACCAGACACTCCAAAAAAGTTGTCTTCATTAGCAAGGTCTATCATACAGATGAACAGCATCATAGGTCTCATCATTTTATATTAAACCAGCATAGGTCAAATAACAAACTAGCCAACCACCTAAGCAGCTGCTGGGTGTTTTTATCTGATTACGAAGAACTTTAAATCCCAACGTCCAGTTTGTCCTCTGTCATTCTGCTATTGTAAAATCGACTATTTCTGTTTGGCGTTTGTATTTCATTATCACAACTCACCGTCGTTAACTCTAATTAACCAACCGCTGCGTCCAGTTTGTTCTGTGTCATGTTGTCATCGTAAAACCGACTAATTCTGTTTTTCTGCATTGCTTGCCTTGCCACAGCTTCCCTCTAATAGCTCTAACCCCATCACATCGTGTCAACAACAACGCACATAAGCTTGCAGAGATACTGTGTACATGCACGCATCGTCTTGTACAGGGTGCCCAAAATTGACGCCCAAGAATTAATATTTCATACAGTAACGGCTACAATGTTTTTCTGTTGACTCACTTTGAACTCAAGCTTAGTCCATCCACGTGATACTACTGACAGCGCACTGGACTAATTGTTGCATGCAGGTTAGCTTTCCCTGTTACCAGTGTCCCTAGCCATCAGATCAACTCGCTCAAATTTATGAGGTACTTGTAATCAAATTGAGATCAACATTTTAGTCCAGCTGACAGGTGTAGGAGTTGAACGCGCTATCTCCATGTCAGCACACCGGAGGTGTAAGAGCGAGCGCTCGTACCCATTCGGCCACGCTGACCTCCACTGCTGTAATGGTTACAGAGGAATTCTTTAAATGTCGCGGACTGACATTCTACAGGGTGACAAGACTGAAGACAACTGGATCATAAACTGCGTCATGACGTTCAAGCAGTGGCGACAATTATTATGATACTCTGAACCTGGTAAGTTGGTATGCCCGCTACCTGACAGCTCGCAAATCCAACTTGTTTCACTTTCGCATAAAAACATGAGTTCTATCGTGTGATTTAGTGGTCCAGCAGCATTTGTGATGTTGTCTTTCCATGTAGTCAGTTATATTTCGAAGTTGCTTGATGTGGGACCGTCTTCTTCTTCTTATTATTATATCTATTATTATTATTATTATTATTATTATTATTATTATATTATTACTATTATAATTACTGTGGTTGTTATTGTTTATTATTTATTATTATTGATGTTGCTGCTGCTGCTGCTGCTGTTGTTGTTCGTTGTTGGTGTTGTTGTGTTGTTGTTGTTGTTGTTGTTGTTGTTGTTGTTGTTGTTGTTGTGTTGTTGTTGTTGTTGTTGTTCAGGTGCATGGTATGGAGCAGACATCGGTGAACACGACCTCCCAGTCTGCTCTGTCATGTGATACACTGATGAATGTGGTCCGTGCTTATATGACTATTTGTTGTCCAGATGTTGAAGCTTTTCTCATACACGTTTCTGTCCTCAGCGACCTCTCTGTGGCCTAATTTATCCCGCATCAGACTAATTTCTCTATTGTTCATCTCTTCGTTGATGTGCCCCATAAAGGTCAATGCTCTCGTGGTTTTGACAAGTGATCCTGTAACACCTGCAGCACTCAATACCTGGGTGTTTGTTCTCTTCACCGCCCATGATCTTCTCAACATTCTTTCATTGGCTTGAAATGTGTCTATAACTGCAATGTTGTCTCTTGTATGAAATGTGTCTATAACTGCAATGCTGTCTCTTGTATGAAATGTGTCTATAACTGCAATGTTGTCTCTTGTATGAAATGTGTCTATAACTGCAATGCTGTCTCTTGTATGAAATGTGTCTATAACTGCAATGTTGTCCCTTGTATGAAACGTGTCTATACTGCAATGTTGCTCTTGTATGAAATGTGTCTTAACTGCAATGTTATCTCTTGTATGAAATGTGTCTATAACTGCAATGTTGTCTCTTGTATGAATGTGTCTATGACCATAATGTTATATCTTGTATGTGATTTGTCAATAACTACATTGCTGTCTCTTGTATGTAATTTTTCTATAACTGGCAATGTTGTCTCTTGTATGAAATGAGTCTATAACTGCAATGTTTTCTCGTGTATGAAATGTGTCTATAACTGCAATGTTGTCTCTTGTATGAAATGTGTCTATAACTGCAATGTTGTCTCTTGTATGAAATGTGTCTATAACTGCAATGTTGTCTCTTGTATGAAATGTGTCTATGACCATAATGTTGTATCTTGTATGTGATTTGTCAATAACTGCAATGCTGTCTCTTGTATGTAATTTTTCTATAACTGCAATGTTGTCCTCTTGTATGAAATGAGTCTTAACTGCAATGTTGTCTATAACTGCAATGTTTCTCTTGTATGAAATGTGTCTATAACTGCAATGTTGTCTCTTGTATGAAATGTGTCTATGACTGCAATGTTGTCTCTTTTATGAAATGTGTCTATATCTGCAATGTTGTCTCTTGTATGAAATGTGTCTATAACTGCAATGTTGTCTATAACTGCAATGTTGTCTCTTGTATGAAATGTGTCTATAACTGCAATGCTGTCTCTTGTATGAAATGTGGTCTATAACTGCAATGTTGTCTCTTGTATGAAATGTGTCTATAACTGCAATGTTGTCTCTTGTATGAAATGTGTCTATGACTGCAATGTTGTCTTTAGTATGAAATGTGTCTGTCAGGGTCTTAAACTTGGCTCGCTAACCTAACACATGTGAGACAGTACAAGTACAACGTGATTTGACGTAAGACTCAACGACACACCGTTCAATGGATTTATTCACATATCAAATACAGAAACGATGATCACAACAATATATACTTGATACTTCAATACACTTACATCCACAATACAGCTCACAAGTCTGACTCTCAAGATGTCCAGCCACTCGACTTTCAAGCACAGAAAACCACACAACGCCTTTCTCTCATCATACGTCTGTCCGAGTCGAAGTCCCAGAGCTGTCTGCCGCTAGTTCGCCACTTGCCTCCCACCTGAGGTGGCTTCACGAGGCATGCGTGCGTCTTGCGTCGTCCCTGGCCTGACCGCTGGTCGTTCGTCAGCCAGCAATCTTGCAGGCCGGTAACTACCACTCGCCTGGCGGCGTAACGAAGTTGCTGCATCCCATGCTGGGAGCTAAAGGTCGCCTGGCGGGCGTAACGATGTCACTGCATCACTGTACCCTTTCTGGACTCTGACAGTGCTATAACTGCAATGTTGTCTATAACTGCAATGTTGTCCCTTGTATGAAACGTGTCTATAACTGCAATGTTGTCTCTTGTATGAAATGTGTCTTTAACTGCAATGTTATCTCTTGTATGAAATGTGTCTATAACTGCAATGTTGTCTCTTGTATGAAATGTGTCTATGACCATAATGTTATATCTTGTATGTGATTTGTCAATAACTACATTGCTGTCTCTTGTATGTAATTTTTCTATAACTGCAATGTTGTCTCTTGTATGAAATGAGTCTATAACTGCAATGTTTTCTCTTGTATGAAATGTGTCTATAACTGCAATGTTGCCTCTTGTATGAAATGTGTCTATAACTGCAATGTTGTCTCTTGTATGAAATGTGTCTATAACTGCAATGTTGTCTCTTGTATGAAATGTGTCTATGACCATAATGTTGTATCTTGTATGTGATTTGTCAATAACTGCAATGCTGTCTCTTGTATGTAATTTTTCTATAACTGCAATGTTGTCTCTTGTATGAAATGAGTCTATAACTGCAATGTTGTCTATAACTGCAATGTTGTCTCTTGTATGAAATGTGTCTATAACTGCAATGTTGTCTCTTGTATGAAATGTGTCTATGACTGCAATGTTGTCTCTTTTATGAAATGTGTCTATATCTGCAATGTTGTCTCTTGTATGAAATGTGTCTATAACTGCAATGTTGTCTATAACTGCAATGTTGTCTCTTGTATGAAATGTGTCTATAACTGCAATGCTGTCTCTTGTATGAAATGTGTCTATAACTGCAATGTTGTCTCTTGTATGAAATGTGTCTATAACTGCAATGTTGTCTCTTGTATGAAATGTGTCTATGACTGCAATGTTGTCTTTAGTATGAAATGTGTCTGTCAGGGTCTTAAACTTGGCTCGCTAACCTAACACACGTGAGACAGTACAAGTACAACGTGATTTGACGTAAGACTCAACGACACACCGTTCAATGGATTTATTCACATATCAAATACAGAACGATGATCACAACAATATATACTTGATACTTCAATACACTTACATCCACAATACAGCTCACAAGTCTGACTCTCAAGATGTCCAGCCACTCGACTTTCAAGCACAGAAAACCACACAACGCCTTTCTCTCATCATACGTCTGTCCGAGTCGAAGTCCCAGAGCTGTCTGCCGCTAGTTCGCCACTTGCCTCCCACCTGAGGTGGCTTCACGAGGCATGCGTGCGTCTTGCGTCGTCCTGGCCTGACCGCTGGTCGTTCGTCAGCCAGCAATCTTGCAGGCCGGTAACTACCACTCGCCTGGCGGCGTAACGAAGTTGCTGCATCCCTGCTGGGAGCTAAGTCGCCTGGCGGGCGTAACGATGTCACTGCATCACTGTACCCTTTCTGGACTCTGACAGTGTCTATAACTGCAATGTTGTCTATAACTGCAATGTTGTCTCTTGTATGAAATGTGTCTATAACTGCAATGTTGTCTCTTGTATGAAATGTGTCTATAACTGCAATGTTGTCTCTTGTATGAAATGTGTCTATGACTGCAATGTTGTCTTTAGTATGAAATGTGTCTATAACTGCAATGTTGTCTATAACTGCAATGTTGTCTCTTGTATGAAATGTGTCTATGACTGCAATGTTGTCTTTAGTATGGAATTTGTCTGTAACTGCAATGCTGTCTCTTGTATGAAATGTGTCTATGACCACAATGCTGTCTCTTGAATGTAATTTGTCTATAACTGCAATGCTGTCTCTTGAATGTAATTTGTCTATAACTGCAATGCTGTTTCTTGTATGAAATGTGTCTATGATCATAATGTTGTCTCTTGTATGTAATTTGTCTATACCTGCAATGTTGTCTCTTGTATGAATGTAACTGTCTTTTTTCAGTTCACACAATGGCTCATAGACCGCCCATGGTTTTCTCAACATTCTTCTAAACAAAAAAAAATCACATCTGCACAAAAAATCACATCTGCAATGTCTCCTGTTTCTTCACCATCTTATTACTCTATGTCCAATAAGGAAGAGACAAACAGCTTTTTTTGGTCATGTTATGAGAAGAGAGGCACTGGAGAACATCAGACGACTAGAAAGATCGAGAGGAAGAAAGGCAGTTGCCGACCAAGAGAAATGATACTGGATGGATTGAGACGGTGGCATGGAGGAATATCAGCAGCAGAGTTGACCTAGAGCACCAAAGGCGGAGATCTGTGGAGAGCCATGAACGCCTACGCCAGCTGGCATAGCACTTCATGATGATAATCATGATGTCCGACATTCGCATTAAAACAGGCCAAATACAACTTTTTTCAGTAAGATGAATGTTGTACTTGTGATATTTCGGTTTTGTGTGACATTGTTTCCACATAAGTATATATTATACGGAAACAAGCGTCACAAAATTGGCTGGGTCTGCATAGTTCGATGAGGTATATTGTTGGTGTATGATAAGCTGACGTGGTGGGGCCCTTTGGGATCGAGTGTATAGCGCAGAAAGACAGATAGATTATCATGGCTTGGATAGAATGGTGCTGCAGGGAGTGACCAGAGGATGTGACCGACACCTCCGAGGAAAGGTCAGACGGATACATAATCAGACTACTACCGGTACCATTAGTATTGGGACTCTTCGCTGGCTGTTGAAGGTGAGGACCGAAACACGTAAAGGAATGTCCCGAGTGTTGTGAAGTGGGTTCTTAACTCAACTCTATTCAACTTTGTGACGCTTGTCATTCTGTAAAACAATACTTGGATACGGCGATTCTTTTGGTTATCTCTACACCATATCTTACGTCACATATCAGTGTGTGAACTAAATGGTGAAAATTATTGACCAGAAAACTGCACTCGACATGCATTTAACATATTAGAAGCGCGAAAGAATTCTTAGACATGACAAATATAGATAATGCGACAGTTCTCTCCCCCCCCCTCCCCCACTTCTCTCTCTCTCTCTCTCTCTCTCTCTCTCTCTCTCTCTCTCTCTCTCTCTCTCTCTCTCTCTCTCTTGTATGGAATTTGTCTGTAACTGCAATGCTGTCTCTTGTGAGTGCGTGATGGGTGTGGGTGATGGAATTGGAGATGTGTGTGTGGGTGGGGGATATGTCTGGCTGGGTGGGGGTGTGTGTGGCTGGATGGAGGATGTATGTGTGGGTAGTGAGGGTGATTGTAGTTGGGGGATGTGTGGATGGGTAAGAGATGTGTGGATAGATGTGTGTGTGGGTGAGGGATGTGTCTTTGGGATGTGTGTGGGTGTGGTATTGTGTGGGAGGGGAGCTGGGTGTGGATAAATGATGTTTGTGTGGGTGGGTGCAGGTGTGGTTGGGTTTGTGGGTGGGTGAAGGATGTGTGTGAGGGTGGGGGATGGGTGGTTAGGATGTGTGAGTGTGGGTGGGTAGATAGGAGATGTATGTGTTGATGAGTGGGTAAGGGATGTGTGGGTGTTAGTGGTTGAGGGATAAGTACGTGTGTCTAGGGATGTGTGAGGGGATAAATGTATGGGTTGTGTGTGCGTGGATGGGAGGTGTGTGTTTGTGAATGGGGAATGTGTTGGTGGGTGGGGATGTGTGTGAGGGATGTTTGTATGGGTGGGGAGATTGTGCGTGGGTAGGGATGTGTGTGTATATAGGTAGGGGTGTGTGGTTAAGGGATGTGTGGCTGGGGGAATGGGTGGATGGAGGATGTGTGGTTGGGTGGAGGATGTGTGGTTGGGTAGAGGATGTGTGGGTGGGTGATTGTATATGAGTAAGGGTGTGTGGTTAAGGGATGTTGGTTGGGGGATGGGTGGGTAGAGGATGTGTGGGTGGGTAGAGGATATGTGGGTGGGTGAGTGTGTGCAGGTTAGGAGATGGTGGGGGATGTTTGCAGGTGTGGGCTCGGGATCTGTGAGTGGGCTCGGGGAGCTGGGAGATTATGTGGGTGAGTGCGGAATTTGTGTGTGGGTAGGTGCGGAATATGTGAGTTGACGGGGAGATGTGTGTGTGTGTGGCTGAGGAATATGTGTTTGGTTGAGTGGTTGGAGGTGTGTGGGTGGAGGAGGATATTGGATGAGTGATTGTTGGTGGGAAATGGGACGGGTAGAGGATATGTGAGTGGGTGGGGAGATGTGTGTAGGTGGGGGATGTGTGGGTTATTGAATGTATGTGTGCTTGGGGTGTGGGTGGATGGGATGTGTGGTGGGTGAGAGGTGTGTGTGGGCGGGGAGATGTGTAGGTGTATGGATGGGTGGGGGAATGTATTGTGTGTGTGTGTGTGGTTGGGTGGGGGAGTTGGAGTGAATGGGGGATGTGTGGGTGGGTGGTGGATGTGTCTCATAACATAGTAATATGCATTGTTTATGTTTACAAAATTCACGTGACAATGTTTTTTTCCTATGCACTTTTGATGAAAGAAAGATGAGTGATTGGAAGGGCCGAATGTAAGACGGGCATGCGTGCCCAATTTGTTACCCTTTGAAAATAAAGTCTGTTCGTTCGTTCGTTCGTTCATTCTCTCTCTCTCTCTCTCTCTCTCTCTCTCTCTCTCTCTCTCTCTCTCTCTCTCTCTCTCTCTCTCTCTCTCTCTCTCTCTCTCTCTCTCGTATCACGGTAACGGCGGAGTTCCGATGGCTGGAAAGTATTACAGAAGGAGTGTTTTGTGGCAGACTCACAAGGCATCCATGCCAAATAGACACTGGTTGTGGGCTGGCTTTCATAGCTCGAAAGACAAAGATCAGGTGCATATCATGGAGTTTCTGCCTAGCCGTGTAGGTGTGAGAGGTAATGAACACGATAACAGGCTGGCTGTTACCGCTCCTTTAGACGTAGAGCTATATTATAACAAGGCTATGGCGAGGGCTCTCTGGGATCAAGTAGGAGGCAATGCGGCAAAAACAGAGGATCCACATCTGGAGAGGCCGATTCAGCTGGGGGTCAGTAGACAGTCTGCACGACACTCAACGGGTAGTAGCAACGCATGCTGACGACCATTCCGAAAGTCACTGGCACCATCAGCGTGGAAACTTCGCTAGCTACTGAAGAATGAGACGGTTCACGCGTGCGATTGTCCCCAGTGCAATGATGTTAATTCGTGATTTCGTATTCATGAAAATGTATAAATAGTCTGAGAGTCCGACATTGGTCTGATATAGGGTGTATTTTTCATGACTGTGCAGTGTTTGACAATATTGCCGGTCCAAGTTTTGTATTAACCCTCTGTAAAGTTCATGCAACACAATCCACCCAACCAGCATGTGCCATGCCGGTAAGCGTGGGCGGTCATGATTCGCCATTTCATTCGATCACCAGAGTCGTGGATCAGCTCAGTGTTTTTGTCTCGACCATGCCACGTGGTAAAGCCATCCAGGTATTTACTTCTCTGTCTTCCCCTTGTTCTCTTCCCCTCGATATTGCCATTTTTCAACAAGTTCTCTAATTTATGTCTTCCCATAACATGTCCAAAAAATGTTGACTGTCAACGTCCAATTTCTCTAATCAGTTTAAGATTTTCATTTGTTTCTTGCAGGACTTGGTCACTGGTTCTTCTGTGTGTCCGTGGTATTCTTTGCATTCTCCTCAGAAACCACATTTCCACAGCCATCAGATGTTTTTCAGCTTGACTACTCATTGTCCACGCTTCACGTCCATACAAAAGTACAGGCTCTAAGTAACATCTCAACACTCTTTTTCTCGTGGCAACTGACATCTTTGTTGGTTAGTAAGTTTTTAATCTTGCAAAATAATAAATGCAACATAATAGGTAAAGACAAAACTTGAACCAGCAATATTTTCAAACACTGCGCAGTCATTAAAAACACATTCCGTACTTATTAGCTGGACGTCGGAGTGTATTGTAAAATCGTTACTAGTTATTCTAATATATAACAATATTAAATATGTCATATTATCAAGTGCCGTGCCGGCTGGCGTAGGCGTTCATGGCTCTCCACAGATCTCGGTCTTGGTGTTCTGGATCAACTCTGCTGATGATATTCCTCCATGCCACCGTCTCAATCCGTCCAGCATTATTTCTCTTCGGTCTGCCTCTGCCTCTCTTCCCCTCGATCTTTCCAGTTGTCACGATGTTCTCCAATGCCTCTCTTCTCATCACATACCAAAGAAAGCTGTTTGTCTCTTTCTTATTGTTGTATATAATGTTCTAGTTTCATTAGCCTCTTTCAGGCAATCAGTTGTTAGTTACTCTGGCAGTCCAAGGAATTCGCAACATTCGTCTTAAAAACCACATCTCTGTTGCTTCTAAGTTCTTCCTAATTTGTTCATTTACATTCCAAGATTCGCTGCCATACAGCAAAACTGGTTCTATATAGCATTTAGCACTCTCTTTCTTACATTCATTGATAGCGACTTATTGCATAAGATACTCTTCATTTTCTGAAATGCGGCTTTTGCCTGCCCTATTCTGCTCTTAATCTCTCTTGTACATCTTCCATCTGATGTTATAAGTGCCCCTAGGTATTTAAAATTATCCACTTGTTTGAGAATTTCCCCTTATATTTCTATGTCACATGTTGGTGTCCCCATTTTCTTTGATATCACCATTGTTACTGTTTTCTTGATATTCAAGCCGAGTCCTTTCTGTGCAATCTCTGATACTACAATGTCCAATAATTGTTGTAGGTCTGTTGTATTATCCGCCACCAATACTGTGTCATCTGCATAGCAGTATATTGTTTATATTATATCCTCCGATTAGTATTCCTGGCTTCTCTTTGATCTCTCTCATTATTACTTCGCTATATAGGGAGAAAAGATCGGGTGACAAGACACACCCCTGTCGTACTCCTAGCTTTATCTGTTCGTAACTACCCTCTTTATTTTCCCATTTGTCATGTCATTTATGTCATATGCTTCGTAAAATTCTACTAAACATTATAATGGGAAGACTTCGCAAGAAAATGGAAGAAGAAATTAATGTGGTTCAAGCTGGATTTAGACAAGGGAGAGGAACAAGAGATCACATTCTCAACATACGTTTAATAATAGAGAAGTGCAGAGCATTTAATGTAAACCTATTCTCATGTTTTATGGATTATTCAAAGGCATTTGACTGTGTACAACATCAGAAACTTTGGGAAATCATGAGGAATATGGGCTTTCCATGACATGTAATACAACTCATAAGAATGCTCTATCTAGACCAACAAGCAGCGGTTAGAATAGATGGCAAGACATCCGATTGGTTTGACACCAAGCAAGGAGTCCGTCAGGGATGTGTTCTGTCCCCCTATTTGTTTAACCTGTACGCCGAAAATATAATGATAAATGTAAGAGATGATATAAACAGGGAGCTATATGATGTCCTAAATATCGGTGGTCATGACATACCGGAGATTCAGTATGCTGATGATACAGTATTGCTATCCGCAACACAGAATGGTATAGAAAACCTAATAGCCTCAACCCAATTGAATAGTGAAAATCACAACTTATATCTTAAGAGACCTACACAGATGTCACCGAAGAACTAGAACCAGACATACTAAAAGAAGAAATTATAGAAGCCATCAGATTAGCCCCATTGAACAAATCACCAGGACAGGATGAAATACCAAATGAACTAATTAAAGCAGCAAGAGAAGTAGGAACAGCTTGGCTGCATAGACTATTCAACCATGTTTGGGTAGAACAACAGACACTACGAGACTGGGGAAACGCCATAATTATCCCAATTTGGAAAACCAAAGGCAGCAAAAGAGATTGCACACAATACAGAGGCATTTCACTGTTGAGTCATACTGGGAAAATATTTTGCAAAATTCTTGAAAAAAGATTACGAACTACTTTAGAACCCCAGCTAAGCGAAGCGCAGCTTGGATTTAGGAAAAACAAAGGATGCACAGACGCCATTTTTGCTCTTAGACAACTTATAGAAAAATCAATTGAATTCAATGAAACACTCTACTTAGCCTTTGTCTACCAAGAAAAGGCATTTGATAGGGTAGATAGAAACAAGCTGTGGGAAATCCTTAAACAATATGGAGTGAGCACACATCTAACAAACCTATGTAGAAGTTTATACAACAACAGTGAATGCATAGTGAGAGCAACTGGAGGACACTCAGAACCCTTCACCATAAGATCTGGAGTACCTCAAGGTTGTGTCCTGTCCCCTCTCTTGTTCATAACATATATAGACAACATATGTAAAGAAACCAGCCAAGCAGAGACAGCAAGAATACAGCATGACGAGAACACAGAAGAAGAAGCATCTGCAAATCTAACCATTAGAGAACTCCATGTTTGCGGACGACCAAGCACTAATAGCAAAATCAGAAGCTGAATTACTAGACCACATGAATAGTCTAAACGAAATGTGTAGGGAACATAACATGAAAATTAGCACAAGCAAAACAGAGGTAATGACTATAACTAAAAAGAACAAACAGCAACAATTCACCTAAACGAACATCCCTTGAAACAAGTAAAGAGCTTCAAGTACCTAGGAAGTATAATATCATCAAATGGCAGATCAGAAGACGAGATCGAAAATAGGTGCAATAAGGCAAATCAACTCATTGGACAAATGGCACCAATACTAAAGAACAAACATGTATCAATAACTACTAAGAAAGCACTTTACAACACAATCTTCCTACCAACTCTGTGCTACCAATGCCAAACCTGGACAATGACAGAAAAAGAGAAAAGAAAAATCACAACAACAGAAATGAGGTTCCTGAGAAGAATACTCAACGTATCAAGAAGAGATAAGATCAGAAATAAGAAATCAGGACTAAAGTGGGGGTTAAAGCTGCTCTAGATTTTATTAGAAAGCAGCAAGTCAAATGGTTTGGCCATGCAAGTAGGTTACCAGTCAACAGCATGCCACAACAAGCAATGATGTACAGACCAGATGGAAACAGAGGAAGAGGCCGACCACGTAAACGTTGGACGGAGGGAATAACAGAATCCATGGGAATGTCGATATACGAAGCCCATAACCGGGCACTCTCACGAAGTTTATACTTCACCTCGACACCGCAAGGTACAAGAGGAACATGATGAGATGAGATGAGATATCTTAACATAGCAAAAACAAAGATAATGCATACAGATAAAACTACTATGGAGAAAGAAATATATGTTAATGAGGAAAAATTAGAGGTGGTAAAAAATTTTGAATATCTTGGGTCATTGATTACCACCAACGGTGACACAATGAAAGAAATTAAACGACGACTATCAATTGCTCTTCAAAGACTAAAATAACTGAATAAATTATGGAGTGGGACAGACAGAACTACAAAAATTAGATTTTTAAGAGCATGCATCTTTCCCATTGTAACATACGCATGTGAGACCTGGACACTTACTAAACAAGCTGAACAGCGCATAAATGCCTTTGAATATAAATGTTATAGACGAGTTCTAAGAATATCTTGGCTAAAGAAAAGAACAAATGCATCCATACTTCAAGAGCTGAATACTGAAGAAGGTTGGCTATTAAATACGATAAAACAAAGAAAATTGACATATTTTGGTCACTTGAAACGTCACGAAAGTTTGGAGAGAACAATAATGGAGGGGTATATGCCTGGGAAGAGAGGATGAGGAAGGCCAAAGAGAAGATAGGTGCAGGATGTGGCGGATGATTTCCAGATGGGTGTATCGGACGCGGGACATTTTGCTTATGATCGAGAGGTTTTCCGGAAGGTTGTTATGGGAGCGAGATTCTGCAAAGGACATGCTACTGAATGAATGAATGAATGAATGAATGAATGAATGAATGAATGAATGAATGAATGAATGAATGAATATGCTTTGTGATTTTTGAGGCACTGTGTTTACTCTGGCTGTCGCAGCGGTTTACATCCGAGGAACAATTCCTGTCATTATGACGGGATTATTACACAAATGAAAAACAAACAGCATGTCGTGTAATGTCCTTCCTTATAATCCAACGACGGCAAACATGTATGCAGATGTAAAGAGCGTCCCCAGGTAAACACATTAGACTAGTCAAAGTAACAGCACGTTACTGGGCATGGTACCAAGACACAGGCCCAGGTTCAGTCTCTAGAGGTGATCGATTCTTTTCTCATATCAGCACCGCCTTTGGGGTTCACTCAGCTTCCTAAAACCATCAGCAGCATGTGTCCTACCGATAAGCGTGGCAGTGACGGTTCGCCATCTTACTAAATCACTAGAGCTCTGTGTTTTTGTCTCGATTATGCCATGTGGTCGGGCTCTACAGATATTTATTTATCTTTCTTCTCTTTGTTCTTTTCCCATCAATCTTGCCAAACACCACTATGTTTTGTAATTTATTTCTCCTCATATTGCGGCTCAATAATCTTGACTGTCTACCTCTAATTTCTCGAATCAGTTTACAATTTTCATTTCTTTCTTGTAAGGCATGCAGGTTTTTATGTTCGTCCATTGTATTGTTTGAATTTTCCCAAGAAACCACATCTCCACGGCCTTTAGATGTTTCTCATCTTGTCTGCTTATTGTCCATGTCTAACAACCATAAAACAATATAAGTTCTATACATAATTTCAACGCTCTTTTTATAATTGCAACTGACAGCTTTTTACCGGTCAGTATGCTGTCCATCATGCAAAAGGCTGGCTTCACCATAGTGATTTCCGTAAATGGATATCGGATAACTTTCAGAATTTGATGACAATTGTCTGGGGAGGAAAGGCGACGACGAGAAACGGAAGTGAGCACACAACCTCATTAAGCCGTGGCTTAGAATATGTGATGGCCTAATACTCCAAACCACAAGTTCAATATCGGCCATAGCCTTTACTGGGCAAGACAACGGGTGCTCATTTACAGAGGCGGCAAAGAAAAACTCGATAACCTTTACAATTGTTAGAATGCTGAATGAAACAGCAAACTACACAACTATTCCACACCTTGGGGCGTACTGTGTAAACTGTGCTGGCTCTATACTTGTTTAGATCAACAGACACTCGATGGGTAATGTGGTAAATATCACACCTCCCGCTTTCAGTTCACAGAACGTTCCATAGTATCCATTTTAGGATAGATCAACAATTCTTGAGAAAAGACTAGGACCCACAATAGAACCCCAGCTAAACGAAACCACTTGGATTTACGAAATACAAAGCATGCACAGATGCCATCTTTGCTCTAAGACAACTTATAGAAAAAAAATAAATCGAATTTAATAAAACACTTAGCACCTAGCCTTTGTCGACCAAGAAAAGGCATTTGATAGAGCAGCGGTTCTCGACCTTTTTTTGGCCCGTGACCCTTTCACCATATTTTCAGAACATCATCCCCCCCCCCCCCCCTTTCGTATTTCGTCCCTAAAAATCCCCCTCCTGCCCCCGCCCCTACACAGTAGACGTAATAATGGAAGCTAAATTTAATAGCACATACTAAAACAAGCCTAGACGTCTACATAAAACGTGATTCGCAAAAATGAATTTCAGAAGGGTGAGACGTACAGAACCGTAAAGTGTAAAGAGAAAAACAATATCAAGTAATCGGTTCTCGTATTAACACGATCTTGAAATAATTTTAATTCCCCATCCCCACCCCCTGGAAACCCTAAAATTCCCCAGAGGGGTGGGGGAATTCCCCACCGGTTAAGAACCACTGTGATAGAGTGGTGGAAACAAGCTGTGAGAAATCCTTAAACGATATGGAGTGAGTACACATCTAACAAACTTCTGTAGAAGTTTATACAACAACAATGAATGAGCGGTAAGAACAAACGGAGGGCACTTTGGACCCTTGACCATAAGATCCAGGGTACAAGGTTGGTGTCCCGTACTCTCTCTTGTTCATGACCTATATATATATATATATATATATATATATATATATATATATATATATATATATATATATATATATATATATAGCATACGTAAAGAAACCAGACAAACAGAGACTGTAACAACACAGCATGACTGTCGCGAGATTGCCATGAGTTAAACAGATAAATTTACCGACGTTTGCTGGGCGTATATTTTCTGGGCCCACAACAGTCGTACTAACAGAGTAAACACAGCTGCACAGGTTACATCAGGTCAGCCCATATACACATTTGGTGGTGAGTGAAAAGGAATGGATACACCGCGTTGGCAGTTTGTAAACATTTAGAATTACATAGCCTTGCCCGGCGCAGTAGATGGAACAGCCCTGTCTGTCACTTATACTGCCGGACATCAGACGGAAATGGCTGCTGGGATTGTCACCACTGAACAGAAGATTGACAGTTTGTCAACAGTCAGAGACAAACCGGAATTGGCAGCGAGAGACAGGAAAACAGTGCATCTGTCAATTCTTGGTTTCCGGCACATCGAGAAGTTGACGGGGTTATTTGCAACTCTTTGTGGGAGTATACAGAAATTCGCTGGCTTGTTTTGAGAATCTAAACAATTACTGACAACTCTGACAGGACTAAAGCCAGGAAAATAGTTCTTGACTGGGGTAGTTTGCCATATAAACTCGAGTTGGGACCAGCTAGGGAGGACTTGAAATTATGCTTTAGTCAGAGTGCCAGGGCACGGCAGCGCCTAGTGGAAATAATATCTACCGTGTGTTAATTAGGGACTTAATTTTACACGTGCCTATAATGGCAGATGTAGATATGATTGATAGGACTGCAGGAGTGCCATTTAAGGTATAACCTATTATAATATATTCGTTATAATTACTTTAGGCAGTAGCCTTGTTAACTATAGTGTGATGATTAGCACTGTTAGTGGAAACTAGCTAGAGTAGGGAAGTGATACTTGGCTCGGTTAGCTAGAATAGATTAGTGAAGTGTTGATAAGCTTTACTAGTTGAGTAATGAAGGATAATTGGGATCTTCCCGTAGGTGTCCCTGGTGGGCGGGGTTCCGCATTCTGTTTGCTGATTTTTTCTTTGTCATAGCCTGATTCAGCTCTAGGTGGGTAGCTAATCTGCTCTATGACTAAGTCTAGTTAGCTAAAGATCATTAAGCAAGGTGATAGGCTTACACTCAGCCGAAAGGATCAGTGACTAGTACTATCACCAGATGTGTTGTTTCTATCCTAGGTTCCCTACCAGATCCAAGGAAACTCTACAAGTTTTGGGAAAGAATTAAAAAACCCTTTCTGAAGAACACCAGTTCAACCATCAATAAAGTGCAGACAGAACGTAACTGAAAGCTAAAAGCAGGTTGATTCACCAAAGTGAGGGATGCGTACTGATGCACCACACAGCATCAGACAGTAGTAACGAACCGAGAACCGGCTAATAGTACCTAGTGTTAGTACAGTAACAATTAACATTAGTAATTAGCACTTATGAACTGAGTGGTTCGATGTGCAACGAGGATGATCTGTTAACTAACTAACTAACTAACTGCGTACACACTGCAAAAGACTTGTGCAGTTTGTTTAGGAACATTAGGAACGGACATTGTGTAGAGTGCAACCGGTCCCTGATTAACTCTTAATACCACCGGTGTCTATTTCGGATGTTCATGAAATTGGATTACCAGAGGTCTACAGAGGCAAAGCATTATCCGGCAAGATGGTTCCGGCAACGGGTGAGACGTACTTGTTCTGACGTAACGTGCTGTGGTCTATCTTTGCTGTGATCAGCTGACTGAGTTGATGTCTGAGAGACAGAGTCTACACACTTTATAGAACACGTCACACATTTTCTTCGCATACACGTCTCATACACGTTACACTTTTATTTTAATAAATTACTCTTTATTAATTTCTAGAAGCAAGAGTTGTTGAGTATGTTGCGTTGGGGAAGTATGAGAAGGGGGCATAGTACGACAGTGTGAGAGTGATAGGAAAAGGTGTCCATAGGCTGATGGAGTGTGTTGGACGGAAGCTGGTGGATTCTCCAGAATATTGAGGGGGAAAAAAAATAATATTATAATGTGGGTGTCGGATCTCCTCACTCCAGGGACGACACTTTAAAGGAGGACACGACATTATTGGGGGCTCGTAAACGTGATATTTGGACAGTGGGATCTCTCGTAAACGTGATCTTTGGACAGCGGGATCTATCGTAAACGTGATCTTTGGACAACGAGATCTCTCGTAAACGGGATCCTTGGACAGCGGGATCTCCCGTAAACGGAATCCTTGGACAGCGAGATCTCCTGCAAGCAGGAACCTTTGACAGTGGGATCTTCTGACAACGTGGTCTTTTGACACGGGATCCTTAGTTATAAGAGGGAGATATCATTTTGGAGAATCCAGCTAGAGTGAATGTGGATAGGGGTTAGGACTAATATCTTACCTGTTCACACTTCACACGTCTGCATAGGTCTGTGGTCCTGATTCTACTCTTGTCACTGAGTGAATGTACTGTGTGTGGTAATATCTAGATTTATAGTACTTGTTCATATATCTGTATAGTAATTTGCAGTTATATTGTACTGGACCTGCTAGCTTACCTCTCTGTATAATGGCCACCCCTAAACTTAGCACGTTAGAATTAAAGGCAAGGGGGGAAGAAATGGGATTGGCTGGGTCTTCTCTAACGGATTACATACAGGAAGTGGAGAGAGAGTATCGTCAAGCAGGAAAGGGAAGATCGAAAGGCCGAGCTGGAATTGAGAAGGATGGAAGCTGAGCAAGCAGCTAAGGAAATTGGAAGCTGAGCAAGCAGCTAGGAAATTTGAAGCTGAGCAAGCAGCTAGGAAATTAGAAGCTGAACAGGAAGCACAGAAAAGGGAGCACGAGTACCGGATGAGGGAACTCGAGTTGAAGAGTCAATCTAATGGAGAAACTGAGGGAGCAGTTGGAGGTTCCTCCATCCCAGGATCAACACCAGTAGGTGGACATGGGTACCATGCTATGAAGTTTCCTTTAGCGGTCTACGAGGAGGACAAAGAGAAGATTGATCAATACCTTCAACGCTTCGAGGCTATGTCAGTTGCTATGGGTCTGGAGCGTAACAAATGGAATCTTAAGCTATCCCAGGGATTACGCGGGACGGGATACGAGGTTTATACTCGCCTGCCACCAGGACATGAGAACAATTATGATGAGTTAAAGACGGCTCTGCTGAAACGATTCGAGGTTACGTCACATACCTACCGGAAAAAATTTCGAGCAGCGAAACGAGAACCGGGAGAGTTGTTTGCCGCCTACAGTTTGCGTCTTAAATCTTATCTCCATAAGTGGATGGATTTGGCTGGGTTCGCACATGACTATGAGAGTCTGGAAGAGCTCATGGTGGTCGACCAGCTGAAGAAGCAAATGTCTAAACCTCTCAGGACGTTCCTGGGAGAACAAGGAGCGGAACGTATTGACCTCGTGAATAAATTAGCAGAACGGTTCGTCGAGGTACATGGGGAGGCAGGGGAAAACCTTTCCACCAACACCAAAAGTCAAGAGAAACATGACAAGAAGAAAGCCAAAAACTCAGGAACCAAAAAGTGGGAACCTTATGTGCAAAAATCAGAGGATAAGTTCAGAGAAGAAGAAGGAGGGAAGCAAGAGCACTTCAAGCTCTACACCTAAACGACCGTGGTCGGAGAAGTGGTGTTCAATTTGTAAGTCACCCTCTCACAATACGAGGGACTGCAAATCGAAGGCTAAGAACCCTCACTTTGCAGCATGTCAAGTGACTTCCAAGGAGGTTGTCACGGAAAATGCCAAGGTCAACAAGGAAGCTCGCCACCAGGAGAGCTCATTCAAGTCCGACAATAGAAAATCTAGGACAGGGAAATGGTGCAACCAATGTCAGTCGAATACGCACAATGCTATTGACTGCAGGGGAAAAGTCAGGAGACACTCAATTCGTCGTGTGCTCAGGGAAACCTAAGGTGGAGCCCACCGAACAGGTCGAGGCCGAGGAAGAGACTCCAGACCAGGAAAAACCACCTGTAGTGGAATTGGTAGAGGTTAACGGTCGTCAAGTGGAGTGTTTATACGACACAGGACTGGACGGGGAGGCCGTGATTTCTGCGGATCTAGTACATCCAGAACAATTCACAGGTGAAACCTTGGATATACAGCCTGCACAGAAGAGTGCTGTAACCATGAAGTTGCCCATTGCTAATGTGGAGATTCGGTCAAGGTACGTCACCGGCACCATCAAGGCCGCTGTATTGACCGATCCCATTTTTCCAGTCATCCTAGGTTGCCGGTATGTCTTTCTGGGAATGCCCAGGGAGCCAATTCATATGGGAGCAATGCAGACTCGCTCTCAGACGAAAACGGAAGAGGCAGACGCAATTGTGACTAACCCAATGCCGGGGGAGCTACGAACTGCCCAGAGTGAGGATGATACTTTACGTCCTTGCTACAAAAAGCTGCAGAAAAGTGCTGATCCACCAGGACGGGGGCAGTACTACATGAAGAATAGGATACTCTACAGGAGAGCAGGAAGGGGAGACAACCTATACGGTCAGTTGGTCGTCCCGAAAGCTCATCGGTCCCAGATTCTTCATATGGGGCATACCATCTCCTTTAGTGGACACATGGGTATTGCCGCCACCATGCAGCGGATTTCCTGCCACTACTATTGGCCGGGAATGACAGATGATGTGCGTCGGTATGTGAAGTCATGCCCTGAGTGCCAGAGGGTGGCACCGAAACACTGGACAGCACCGGTGATGTTGGGTGAGATGCCCATCATGAACTCTCCTTTCGAGAGGGTAGCCATCGATATCGTGGGTCCACTTCCCAGGACTAGGAAGAGGAACATGTATATACTCACAATGGTGGATTGCTGTACAATGTGGGGTGAGGCTATACCGTTGACCACGATTGACTCGAAAAGAGTGGCGGACGCACTGATGGAGGCCTTTACCAGATTAGGCTTTCCGGATCAAATTCTGACGGACAATGGATCTCAGTTTTGTGGAAAACTCATGGAGGAGGTATTTAGGGTGTTTCACTCTAACCACATACATACCAGCCCTTACCACCCTCAAGCCAATGGACAAGTAGAGCGTTTCAACGGCACGTTGATGACAATGCTCAGGAAACTAGCGCAGGAAAAACCTGATAGGTGGGATGAATATATCCCAGCAGCACTCTTTGCCTATCGGGAAGTTCCTCATGGCTCAACAGGACTACCACCCGCTACGTTGCTGTTTGGTCGCCCAATCAAAGGACCGTTGGAAGCCATGTTGAGGAGTTGGACTGAAGAGGGGACGTCAGAAGAAGTGATCTCATCCTATCAATACGTGGAGGAACTGAAAGAAAAACTCCACAAGGGATGGACTCTGGCAAATCAAAACTTGAAAAAGGCCAGGAAAAGACATGCGGCTTACTACAACCGTAGGTCTAAAGAAAGATCTCTAGAGGTAGGAGATAAAGTCTTGTTGTTACTCCCAACGGGAAACAACAAACTGGAGATAGGTTGGCAAGGACCATTTCCCGTGGAAAGGGTGATATCCAGAACCAACTATCAAATCCGGATCCGGGGAAAGTCGAAGATTTTCCATATCAATCTCTTGCGGAAATACGAAGAGAGACCCGGAGACAAGGCAGCTCACCTCATGGCAATGGCTGTTGCAGTGGAGACAGAAGTGGGAACCAGCGAGGGCAGGGAATATCCCTTGGTACACCAGGAAACCTATAGGGATGTACAAGTGAACCCTGATCTGACCTCACAGGAGAGGGAAAAGGATAACCCAGGTTCTCAAGTCTCATAAGGAGATACTGACTGATAAACCAGGACGAACGAGGTTGGTGGAGTTTGAGATGACTTTGACCACACAGGAGCCGGTTCGTCAGAAGGTTTACCCAGTGCCATTCTCTAAAGAAAAGGCCCTGGAGGAGGAAATAAAAAAACTGCTGGAGGATGACGTGATTGCACCATCCACATCCCCATACAATGCGGGGGTAGTTTTGTTACGCAAACCAAGTGGAGAACACAGGTTGTGTATAGATTACCGACTGCTGAACAGTCATACACAGTTTCAGGTGGAACCTTTGCCGAATCCAACTCAGTTATTCGCTAGGCTCCATAAGGCTCGGTACTTTTCAAAGGTGGATCTGAGTCGGGGGTACTATCAGATACCAGTCAAACCGGAGATTCGACCACTGTTAGCTTTCAGTACACCCAGTGGACACTACGAATTCAAGGTCATGCCCTTTGGACTCAGCAATGCACCTAGTGTGTTTACACGCATGATGAGGACTTTACTAGATCCGTTACAGGATCCGTCCATCATCTCATTCATGGATGATATTCTGATTTCCAGTGACAGCTTGGATGACCACTTACAATCCTTGGAGAGAGTGTTTAATAGACTCAAGGAAGCAGGGCTTACTGCTCGTCCAACCAAGTGCATGATTGGTTACCAAACTCTGGAATTTCTAGGTCACACCATCACTCCAGGACACATTGTTCCAGAAGAGAAGAACCTGGAGAAAATCAGAAATGCACCAAGGCCAAAAACGAAGAAGGATGTGCGATCTTTTCTCTCGTTGTGTGGGTTCTACCACAAATTTATCCCACATTTCACTGAACTGGGAGCTCCGTTGACGGAAACCTTGAAAAAGGGATTACCGGATCAAATCATTTGGACACCAGAATGTGAGAATGCCTATAGTCAGTTAAAGGAGGCCTTGGTCAGCAAACCTGTATTACAGCTCCCTGACCTTTCCAAACCATTTGTGTTGAGAACGGATGCAAGTGCGATTGGAATTGGAGCCGCTTTAGTTACAGGAAGGAAAAGACGATGCTTCGGTTTTGAAACCTGTGGCATACGCAAGTAAGAAACTTCTACAGGCGGAGAGGAATTATTCAACCGTCGAGAGAGAATGCTTGTCCCTCGTATGGGCAGTGCAAAAATTTCAGCCATATTTGTATGGAGTTAAGTTTCGGGTTCAGTCGGATCATCAGCCCCTGATGTTCCTGGCGACTTCTCAGAAGCTCAACGCACGTTTGATGCGGTGGTCGTTGTTACTTCAACCGTATAATTTCACAGTAGAGTACATTCCTGGGAAGGAGAATGTTGGAGCGGATTTCTTGTCAAGACACCCAGCTCCTGAAGAAGAGGAATGAATTATCTGGATTTAACTCATGGTGGAGGAGAGTGAGATGGACTACTCTCTTAAGAGGGGGCCTATGTCGCGAGATTGCCATGAGTTAAACAGATAAATTTACCGACGTTTGCTGGGCGTATATTTTCTGGGCCCACAACAGTCGTACTAACAGAGTAAACACAGCTGCACAGGTTACATCAGGTCAGCCCATATACACATTTGGTGGTGAGTGAAAAGGAATGGATACACCGCGTTGGCAGTTTGTAAACATTTAGAATTACATAGCCTTGCCCGGCGCAGTAGATGGAACAGCCCTGTCTGTCACTTATACTGCCGGACATCAGACGGAAATGGCTGCTGGGATTGTCACCACTGAACAGAAGATTGACAGTTTGTCAACAGTCAGAGACAAACCGGAATTGGCAGCGAGAGACAGGAAAACAGTGCATCTGTCAATTCTTGGTTTCCGGCACATCGAGAAGTTGACGGGGTTATTTGCAACTCTTTGTGGGAGTATACAGAAATTCGCTGGCTTGTTTTGAGAATCTAAACAATTACTGACAACTCTGACAGGACTAAAGCCAGGAAAATAGTTCTTGACTGGGGTAGTTTGCCATATAAACTCGAGTTGGGACCAGCTAGGGAGGACTTGAAATTATGCTTTAGTCAGAGTGCCAGGGCACGGCAGCGCCTAGTGGAAATAATATCTACCGTGTGTTAATTAGGGACTTAATTTTACACGTGCCTATAATGGCAGATGTAGATATGATTGATAGGACTGCAGTAGTGCCATTTAAGGTATAACCTATTATAATATATTCGTTATAATTACTTTAGGCAGTAGCCTTGTTAAACTATAGTGTGATGATTAGCACTGTTAGTGGAAACTAGCTAGAGTAGGGAAGTGATACTTGGCTCGGTTAGCTAGAATAGATTAGTGAAGTGTTGATAAGCTTTACTAGTTGAGTAATGAAGGGATAATTGGGATCTTCCCGTAGGTGTCCCTGGTGGGCGGGGTTCCGCATTCTGTTTGCTGATATTTTTCTTTGTCATAGCCTGATTCGACTCTAGGTGGGTAGCTAATCTGCTCTATGACTAAGTCTAGTTAGCTAAAGATCATTAAGCAAGGTGATAGGCTTACACTCAGCCGAAAGGGATCAGTGACTAGTACTATCACCAGATGTGTTGTTTCTATCCTAGGTTCCCTACCAGATCCAAGGAAACTCTAACAAGTTTTGGGAAAGAATTAAAAAACCCATTCTGAAGAACACCAGTTCAACCATCAATAAAGTGCAGACAGAACGTAACTGAAAGCTAAAAGGACGTTGATTCACCACACATAGTGATGATTACAGATGCACCATACAGCATCAGACAGTAGTAACTACCGGAGAACAATCTAATAGTTACCTAGTGTTATATAATCTCGTGTAATAGGACACTAGACATGCTAAGTGAGGCTAGATAGACACGAGGGAGGATCAATCACAGTAACAATTAACTTTAGTAACTGGGTAAACACTAGAGAAGACTTGTGCAGTTGTCTCAGGAACATTAGGAACGGACATTGTGTAGAGTGCAACCGGTCCCTGATTAACTCTTAATACCACCGGTGTCTATTTCGGATGTTCATGAAATTGGATTACCAGAGGTCTACAGAGGCAAAGCATTATCCGGCAAGATGGTTCCGGCAACGGGTGAGACGTACTTGTTCTGACGTAACGTGCTGTGGTCTATCTTTGCTGTGATCAGCTGACTGAGTTGATGTCTGAGAGACAGAGTCTACACACTTTATAGAACACGTCACACATTTTCTTCGCATACACGTCTCATACACGTTACACTTTTATTTTAATAAATTACTCTTTATTAATTTCTAGAAGCAAGAGTTGTTGAGTATGTTGCGTTGGGGAAGTATGAGAAGGGGGCATAGTACGACAGTGTGAGAGTGATAGGAAAAGGTGTCCATAGGCTGATGGAGTGTGTTGGACGGAAGCTGGTGGATTCTCCAGAATATTGAGGGGAAAAAAATAATATTATAATGTGGGTGTCGGATCTCCTCACTCCAGGGACGACACTTTAAAGGAGGACACGACACTGGGTAAGAACGAGATAAAGAGACAACTGTCTGGATATGAAGGAGATAAAGTGACAACTGTCTGGATAAGAACGAGATAAAATTATAACTGGGTAAGAACGAGAAATAGTGACAACTGTCTGGGTAAAAACGAGGTAAAAGTTACATTTTCCTGAGTAGCAAGGAGTTAAAATTAAATTTGCCTGGATAAGAAGGCGTTAAAACTGTCCGGGTAAAAATGAATTATTTGCGCCTCGTTTAGTCTAGCTTATTATCCTCTAACGCTTTGGTGGAGGTCAGCGTGGCCGCAAGGTTTAAACGCTCTCCATTAAACTCCCATCACTTGGACCTAAACGCTGACTTCTCATTCAGAAAGCAATGGCAAACTACTAAATGTTTCATGTCCTTTGCAGTACGTTGCGATCAACCCCAGGTGGATGTTCTAGGCAGTTTTACGTTCAGTAGTTTGCCATTACTTTCTGAATGAGAAGTCAAAGTTCAAGTCCAACTTAATGCCGGCTTAGGGTTTGAACGCCTTACCTTGCCATCAACGCACCGGAAATTTATGAGCGATCGCTCGTATCCATTTGTCCACGTCTACTACTAATGGCTTTCCGAACATAAAAATTGCCCATAAAATCAAGCCGGGGTTTATCGCGAAGTCATGCAAAGAACAAACAACATGTGAAATGCCTTGGTAGATTTGCCGGGACATGTTGTGCGTTGTTATGTACTTGAGGCATTGATACGATATTATTGGTAACAATGTTTTTATGACCCCAGAACAGTCCTAAGTTAGATTAAGTTAAGCCGATAACAACTATTGTTTTGTTGTTTACACATCAATGTACTACTACTGGGTCAAAATGTTATGACAGCCCGTCTCTGTTAACACACTTGTTTGCCACATGGGCCACGGCGGATTCAGCCCCAGGTTTCTTCACTTGTTAGTTAGTTAGTTAGTTAGTCGCAGTTCCAACTTCACAGCAACGGGTTGTCCCCATTATGCTCCGTTCCTGTGCCAGTGAATATCACACAAAACGCTCCCCACTGCCCAATGTGAATAGTGGAAAAGACAGGAGTCACGACAAACAACAGCCCGCACAGATACACTGTGCATAATGCCGCCGCCAGAATGTCAACACACCAGTCCCCCATGAAACATCCAGTTCATCTCTGATGGAATCGGCAGTCATTTTCCCATCTGGATGTTTCCTAGATGCTCACCCACACAGTCCACGAAAATACAGTTCACCACCGACGGCAGTGGCAGTCAACCAGAAGCCCAGCAGCCACGCATTTCTGCATAAGGCAAAAACTGGTCAGTTCTGGGACATAGCCACCTGCCATCGCTCCGAACATGCAGTCATGTTCCCAAAAAAAAAATAAAATAACTTGGGCAAATTCAAAAGGATTTCACACGAAACCCACAGCTCACAGTGTCGCGTCACGCACTCACTCAGTAGCAGGGCGACGGAACCATCAAGCCTCCTTAGTCGCCTCTTACGACATGCGTGGTAGGCTACAGTGTTGCTATTCTTTGCTTCCCTTATGGGCCCCGGCAACACACTTGTTGCGATAAGGAATGCGGTGTTAAACCATTGTGGAGAGAGACTCTTTGCCCAGCCTGCTAAACCTGAAGTTTTAGCAAGTTCGTATCGCGTGGTGATGCAGCTGTGCTACCACATCGGATGTCTCGCGGTTGGGATTTTCTCTGTAGAGGTCTCTTTAGGAATGGTGCAGCAATACAAAACTGCAGATGAGGGTCTCTCTCTCTCTCTCTCTCTCTCTCTCTCTCTCTCTCTCTCTCTCTCTCTCTCTCTCTCTCTCTCTCTCTCTCTCTCTCTCAGGACCGAATGTAAGACAATTTGTGCCCAAATTTCGTGCCCAATTTGTAACTCTTTGAAAATATAGTTTGTTCCTTCGTTCGTTCGTTCCTTCATTCTCTTTCTCTCTCTCTAACTTTCTTTCTTTCTGTCTGTCTGTCTGTCTGTCTGTCTGTCTGTGTGTCGGCAATAATAAATCAGATTAGTCAATAACAAATTAAGACCACATTGTGCAGGGTTTCCGCACCACCGCTTCTTGGTAATGGATGGGTTTTCTGTCAACGCTTAATTCTACCCTTGGTCGTACACTGAGAGAGGTACATTCGAAGCAATAGTTTAAGATACTACCAACACAGCAACGCACAAAAGTGGGAATAACGAACTTAAATACACTATACTGTGCAAAGGAGGTACCCATAAAAGAGTATAAGTGACTGTGTAGAAATCTCAGAAGTGGAAACTCGAAAAGTTGCACAAACCCCATTGTTTGGGTCGGTTTCTTTCAACTGAAATTTAGTCTGAGCACCGGATTAAATATGTGCCTTTAGCTTTCAATATTTTTAACCGTCTACTTTGTTCTCTGATATCTACCTCTGTCATTTATTTTTGTGAGTGCCAATCAATACGTAAAGTTATTGTTTATGTTATTTGGAAATACTAAGGTTAGAATAATATTGTAAGAAAGCAGAGATCACCCGCTTCTATTTCTCTCAAACTTTCCCGTTGTGACGACATACTCCAGCTTTTCCCTTCTCATGACATGCCCAAGAATGTTGACGGTGCGAGCAATCAGTTCTCTTTGTAAGTTAACTTCTTTCAGGATAACTGCATTGCTCTTTCCGTCCATTCAGGGTGTTCTCGTCATCCTTCTATAAAACCCCAACTCCGCAGCTTCCACATACTTCCTCTCTTGTCTGCTAACAGTCCATGATTCGCGTTCACACATCAGGAATAAAATACATAAAAGCACCATAAAGTACAATTAAGGAACGCATATCAAGAATACAAGTGTCTGTGTAGACACGTTGAAGCAAGATACCATCTGGCAACACCGGGCGCGGGTCTAAGCGGTGCCACGAAGCAAGCATCAGTAGTCAGAGACCCCTACTACTCTCTGTCCTCAACAACGCGCACAGATGTGGAAATACTGCTTCCTATTATCTGTTTAATGTTATCACCCCAGGATTTCTCTGTTTCCCTCTTCTCCTTTTGCCCTTAGCAGTTTCTTGGAGGATTACGTTTGAGAGGGCGCCATGCCCAAGCTTTCGACATTTTGCCACTGACAAAAGTGGTTTCTGATGGTCTGTGTGGTGTACATATTATAACAAGACATCCAAATGTATAAACACTTTCAGTTTCGTCTTCTTCGATGCATAATTCATATGTGGGTAATAGAGGGTACCACTAGACAAGCTTGTGTAAAGTCTTCAAAGTGTGCGGTGAGTGTTCAGCTGCCACACTCATACTGAAGAATATATAATACCGGAAATTTGAATTGTTTGGGCTTTACGTGGATTCTGGTGCTGTTTCTTCTTCAGATTACGTCCCGTCCTCCTGTAGCAGATGAAATCAATTCATGTTTTATCTTGGTCACTTTTTTAAACCCCGTCCTTACTTGAGATAATTACAGATATTCACTGTTTTATTATTTTGATGTCGGCTATTCCATGTTGCTTGTAGCTATTAACCAGTATCCTGCTCTTTCCTGAAACAATTTCCACCCTTTAAAGCATTGCAAATTTCTCTAATCTTGTAATGAAGTCTAGGAATTCTGATTCTGGTAGTCTGCTATAAAATCATTTTGGCAGTAAATCGTTAGTTGCGCAGAAGTCGACCTCCAAAAGTGTTGTATTTATAGTCTTCTGACTTATATATTTGAGATATATACTAAAATAGTAGGAAATGAAATATAGAAATATAGAAATAGAAAATGAAAACGTCGAAAAGCTCCTACAGAAAATACAAAAAAAAGGACGCAAAATACCAAATAAAAAGTCCTTTTAAGGACTGCAACTAGTCAAGCCAGACGAAACAGCAGCTTCACTAACAACAGACACCACAAGAGGAGACGGGCACAAAAGACAGCCGCCAACAATCCCCCAAATGACGTCACAGACACAAAAGCAGATAAAACCAGTCCGGATCAGGACCAACTCTGAGAGCGCATAAGACAAGAATCAGGGTGACTAAACCCACAAAAACCACGGACCTCAACAATAACTACAGTTGAAAGAAGCAGATTGAACGAGGCCGAATTTGGAATTTTTGTTTTTAAACCAAGCAAGCAAGCAAAGTAATAGGAAGCGTCTCAGTGGCAAAGGCGTTACGGACGCGGTTCGTAATTCCGCTTACCTGCGTTCGAAACACAGCTTACCGATTTGGCAGCAGACCGTGTCACGCTGGGTATTAACGTGATGATATGGGAGCCGGTCGTTCAGAAAGCAATGGCAAACTACTGAACGTAAACTTGCCAAGACATCAACAACAGCAGTGCTGGTGTTGACAGCGATGTACTGTAAATAGGATATGCACACCCAAAAAAAAAAAAATGTGTGGAACACCTGCAAGTGCTTATTTGACGACACACGACATATTATTTAAAGGCACATGACTCTATGCATCTGTGTAAGTTACCACACACACACTGGGAACACACAACAGATAATATAGCAAACATAAATGCACTAGACAACATAAATAAGGAAAGCATAATAACCACTGAGACAAGAAAGTCAATAATGTGCTTTATAAATTTCATTGCCTCATTATTTGCTGTAAGCCTTCCTCCCAGATCGATAAAAGCTATTATGATGTCAATGAGGTTATGGTTATAGGATACAGAGGCGGCGGCGGCAGGGCGGCGGCGGTGATGTTGGTGATCGAACTGATAACAATAACCTTTTACAGTGAGTGCGTTGGTGTAACGGCTAAGATGTTACACTGAGAATGGCACGACGGCAACAGACGAGACTTCGATGCCTGCTTACGCCAGGCAAAGACTGGCCATCTATTCCTCCATGCACTCAGGCCAAATAACATGTGATAATCCTAAAGCAGCATAGACCTCTACCGTCTCATGGCTAGCCGCCTGTCCTTTGCTGTGTCTTGTAACTCCCTGCCAGGCTTTCCCACACTACCGACCTTTGCTGTTTCTTGTAACTCCCTGCCAGGCTTTCCCACACTACCGACCGTTGCTGTTTCTTGTAACTCCCTGCCAGGCTTTCCCACACTACCGACCGTTGCTGTTTCTTGTAACTCCCTGCCAGGCTTTCCCACACTACAGACCTTTGCTGTGTCTTGTAACTCCCTGCCAGGCTTTCCCACACTACCGACCGTTGCTGTTTCTTGTAACTCCCTGCCAAGCTACCCCACACTACCCACTTGTCTCTAAGTCATGTATGTGAGTGTGCATGGTCTCCCAATATGTCCACAGGGGAGCCGCGGTAGTACTCCTGCCTGTCTGTCCCGTGGTCATGTGTTCGGATCCCCATCGAGGCGGGGGACTTGTTTTTCTAAGTGAAACGAGATGCGTCTGGCCGAGTAGCGAGAATGCCAGATTCTCATTCGGGAGACCCGGGTTCTAATCTTCGGTAAAGTGTGACTTTTTTCTGTCGGGGTAAAAAGAAAACCCTAACGTGCACAGTTCGCGGCGACTGCACTAGCCAAGCGGTCTTAACTCCTTTGGCACACGACCCCCCCCCCCCCTGCCCTACACCACAAGGTACTATATAGTCAGTAGATGACAGACAGTTCAATTAACCTGGGTTAACCTCAAATTTGTACCAGGAAATGTTTGGAGAGTAAAAGTGTCCGGCGTTATATTGAACACATTACCATTCACATACATACCGGCTCTGTGGCGAAGGAGTTATGGACGCAATTCGTAATCCCCCATACCGCGTTAGAAACACAGCTGCGAGCGATTTGGCAGCATACCGCCTTGTGTTGGTTTTCACACAATGGTATTAGTGCCGGTCGTTCAGAAATCAATGGCAAAATATTGAACGTAAACTTGCCGATAAATCACAAACAACCCAAAATATGCCGGGTTTGACTGCGACGTCCTGTAAATGATATTTAACTAACTTAACATCCATTCGAGTGCCGACTGGTGAATAAAAATATGGGGTCAGCACTAACAATCCAATACGCCTCAAGGTCTGAATAATGGCCCTTTAGTTTACTTTAACTTCATCTGCACTGTGGACTCCAGAGAAAGACCTGACATGTCTGCATCTCGAGATGTATGTATGGTCGGATTACGTATTTCTATCCTATCTGTATCCCCTTACGTAAGCATGATCCTTTTACCGGATCTGTAGTTCTTTATAACAACATAATCGCCTCTCTCCCCTTCAAATATAATTAAAATGCATGCCCCATAACTACACCCGGATATCAGACTTTTTAAGTCTGCATTTACTGTGAAGATAAATGAGCTGAGTGCTGATCAGATTAAATGTAATTGCATATGATGGTGTCGAACGTGGTGGTGGTGGTGGTGGTGGTGGTGGTGGTGGTGGTGGTGGTGGTGGTGGTGGTGGTGGTGGTGGTGCTGATGATGATGATGATGATGATGATGATGATGATGATGATGATGATGATGATGATGATGATGATGATGATGATGATGATGATGATGATGATGATGATGATGATGATGAACATACATTGTAATTTTCGAACCGCATATACCCCATGTATTTCACCAGCGTATAGTTTTCGTGTATGTTATTCTTACACAACACTCGAATTCAAACAATTTAAGTTACAATGAGGCTTTAAATTAAAACCTTAAAAGTGTGATAGAAATTACAATAACCATGTCATTGTCTTGTAACCTGTCAGTATGGTTGTTAAGGATGTCAAGAGTATTAAGCATGTGACATCACGGTGCAGACGAATATGGTGACGTCATAAGGACAGTTTAGAGATGGCCGACCCACTTTTGACATGCATCAAAGAAAAGCTACATTATGTTCACTGTTATTGTTTTTAATCAGTGAAGGGGTGAAACCTATAGAAATTCATCAGCGAGTGAACGTCCAGTATGGCGATGCATGCCTGTCAGTCCAGCAAGTCTATGAGTGGAGTAGGAAGTTTCAAAACGGCATGACTTCTTTGATAGACTGTTCACGACTGGGTCATGTACTCCGAGTAGTGACCAAGATAATTTTCTTTCTACAGGAATGAAAGCACTTTATCGGCGCTGGAGGACTTGCATTGAACGCAGTGGTGACTACATCAAAAAATGATACATTTACTCTTTACTTTTTCCGAATATATTTTTAAAACAAAAACGTGCAAGGTTTTCATTTGAAGCCCTCTCGTATATTACTCTCAGCTTTGTATCCTACAGTTGTATAACTGTCAAGCTTAGGGAAATGACGAGTGTGAGTTTATGAACTATCTAAGTAAACACTGTTGTGCGTTCTCTCTCTCTCTCTCTCTCTCTCTCTCTCTCTCTCTCTCTCATCTCTCTCTCTCTCTCTCTCTCTCTCTCTCTTTCTCTCTATCTCTCTCTTTCTCTCTCTCCTTCTCTCTCTCTTTAACTTTAATTCTTCTTTTTCTTCTTCTTCTTTTTCTTCTTCTTCTTCTTCTTCTTCTTCTTCCTCTTCTTCTTCTTCTTCTTCTTCTTCTTCTTCTTCTTCTTCTTCTTCTTCTTCTGCGTTCATCCGGAGTTGTTTTTTTTTCCGGACGTGATTGCGTTGTGCCTGTTTACAGCAGAGCTGCGTTCTTTCGCCATTAGGCCGACACATCCGACTTCTGCGGGCATTTGTTGACCGGGTTAACCTTCCCGGTAACTTTAATTCTATCTCTCTTTCACTTTCATCTTTCCCTCTTTCACTCTCACTAAATGAGAAGGAGAAGTAACTATATATCGAGAAACTTTTTGGCAGGCCATTACGAGAGAGACAATTGTGTATAAAGACGATGATGATGATGATGATGATGATGATGATGATGATGATGATGATGATGATGATGATGATGATGATGATGATGATGATGATGATGATGATGATCAATGCGATTTTCTGCACAGAGGTGTGGTGATATCAACGTTGCTTTATGTATTCTTTTATGTGGAAAAACACTTTCGTCTATGACATTGATTTTTGAGGTTGTGAATGATTCTCCATTTGCATTCATTGCCTCAAGTTCTTGTACCCTGATCGTCTCTTCACAACCCGTGTTATTCAATCCTATCCTATCTTGACATCCAGGCAATACAAGAAAATAGTTATGCTTTAATTTCATGGATTATTAATATTGCTTTGAAGTTTCATGTAACATTCCCCCAAAACGGACCACATCAGACACAGAGTACCATTTGGCCATACAACAATATGGGCCTAGTACTGCTAGTAAAATATCTCAAATGAGTTTCATGGTGTGAACACGTGTGTGTGAGAGTGTTATGTGTAATGGAAGTTTATATGTAATTTACAGGGTGCGGCAAAAACATCGGTTGTTTCACTCTAATGTAAACCCGTGTTTGAACGCGGAGTGATTTGGAGGTACATCGCCCGCTTCTATCTTGAGCAGACCTGTTACATTTCACGGTATGGGCGGTATGAATTTTTACAAGATAAGAAAAATATAAGTACTCCCTTCACCCACCCCCTCCCTTCCCCCGACCTTAAGGTAGTGGATCAGGCGCACAGTCTACTCGCATAAGGGCCAAAAACTAGAACTGCACGAGTGCACATAGCTCGCGTAAAAGAAAGAAATAACCCATAAACAGCTGGAAATCGAATAAGAGCAGACAGATATCCTTGCTGAATTTCACATTTGGAAACCTGCCTACAAAAAGATTAGCTACAGCATCTGTGATTCTGGTATAAACACTGTTGCATTCTCATCGGTGCAACGGAGTTTGTGCACAGCCTTGAGATTATTCTTGTGTGATCTACTGAATGAGATCGGAACAGTTATGGGGAGTTATGCAATGAAAATTATCCTTGACAAACCACACCAAACATGTTCACTATGATACCTACTTTTGGCCCACCCTCCTGCATCTGTATCGTGACCTATAACTTCACCGGGCCACAGGTGTCGCTTTGACATTTTATGACTTAAAAGAATAATACAACTCTAATAAAACCTTATCAGGTGAATTCATTACTATGGTAGATACAGCACATATTTGAAATCAATGAAAGTAAGTAAGTCACTCAGTGCCTTCAACCAGGTAGAAACTAGGTGTGGCTTGAATGTGTCTATCTAACTGGTAGAACAAAGAACGTGTCAAGTGCTTACTCTCAGATGGTCAGTTTTGGGTTTTGTAAATGACGTATCTTGACTTCTCGTCCTTGATTTTGGAACGTAAATTACAAATACCTCTGAAGTCGCAGTTGCTGATGGCGCGGGACATCAGTATTAGAGAAATGAAATCCACACCAAAAATCAGGCATGTACACTAAACGTAGTAGGGGTTGCATGGACTACGCCTGAGTTCAAAGCGAGCATACACCCAAAAAACAATTTACAATCGGATATTCTAATAAATACTCCAGTGTCCTCCTACAGAACTTCTTCTTCTGCATGTCATCTCTCAATGGAGAGTACGCCCTCAATCAGCTAGGGAAAAAAAGCCCTGTGTAGAACCTTCATGACTGGTTGGGTTTTGCGGCAAACGTGTTCTCAAGTCAACCCTCCTCGATGGTCTCTTGCAACAAACACTATAGGTGGCAGTATTGCTACTCTCTGCTTTAATTATGGGTCCGGGTATTACACGCCCAATATATCATACCCGGGCTGCCTCATCCCATTGCAAGTACTCCGCAGTACCGGCGAGGATCTACATTTGCATATACCAGAGGCGCATTGGGCAGATGGTGCTAGACCCATATTTGCATAGACCAGTCGGTACACGGTGAGTCATGTGGTCAGTATCCCACCGGCCGGCTTATCTTCCCATCACAATTCCTGGTACTCATTTTAGGCTGGGTCGACATGGAAGCCCAGGTCTATTATACAAATACTCCCCAAGCAAGATCGAACCAATGACCACCTGGCCAGCAGACTGTGAACATCAATGATAATTTATAAATATACAATTTTTATTTAACGCCAAACCTGAACACTGTCTGGCGACTGCTAAAAAATCAGTCTTATTTCCTCATTCCCCTAAAAAAAAAAAAAAAAGAAATAAACCTCCCGGTGTAAATCTTGCTTTGAAACTGCCAGTGGGAAATTAATGTGGTGGCTTCCCCTTGACTTCAACATTCGCGGTAAGAGATTTGCATACTATAATAGTATAATTACATTGTGAGAAGCAATGCAAATATTTTACAACATAAATCTTAAGCTTGAACACTGATACAACAAGCGACCTTTAACCCTCACGAACAACTATCCTGGTATAAACAGCCAGTCGTATGGCGTACGGTAAGGATAATTATAAAATAATCATGTTATACACACATGTATTATACACACAAGGCCAAACAATACACGAAAGTTATTTACCTGTACTCGACTGAATAATACACACACACACACAGACAGCGGGCCAGTCTTGGTTAGATCCGCACAGCACCAAATCGTGAAGTGGAGGCACGACTCTGCCGGGAAGCCAGCGCTGTTAAGTACCGACAAATAATGCGGTCAAAGTACTACCAACAGCTCCATTTATAAACTCTCTGATGACGTGTTGGTTCTCGTTAAGCTCTTCTAGCCGCGCCCCCTTTTTTCTACCAGCGAAATCTGTCTTAATTGTCGTGGCCCAGCAACAATTCCGAAGACAGTTTTCAAATAACTTCCTGTTAGTCTTCTCCAATGGATCAGTCAAGGAAGTTTTATGCACAATGCACAAACTCTTTAGCACCGACAGGAACCCACATGAGTGTACTGTACATCAAAACTATACGGAGATATGTACTGTTACTTGCATGTCCTTTACAGGACTTCGCAATCAACCCCAACATTTCTTGGCTGTTTGTGATTTATTGGCTGTGTGATTTACTGCAGCAAGTTTACGTTCAGTTTGTCACTGCTTTCTGAACGGCCGATGTTCATACCACTGTTAAAAATCCGAAAGCCGCCGACTTTACTTCCCAGACAATTTGAAGGAAATTCTGAACACGGTCATAAAACAATTCTACGAGGTTGGGTTGGCCGCAGAAATGGGCGGGAAAACAGACTCCTGCCACTACTGAGGATTAAATCCAGACCACAAACACTGCAGATTTTATTAGTCTTCTTCTTCTTCTTCTTCTTCTTCTTCTTCTTTAATCACATGGTATAATCGAGACGAGAACACAAAGCTGACCCACGTCTCTGGTGAGCGAGAGGTTGCAAAACATGACGCCCACGCTTACTGGCATGGCACATGATGAAGTCTGTAATCGCTTTCTGAGCGGCCGACGCTGTGTCATTGTGACAACAACGCAAAGCAATATGCTCCCAACTCGCCTGCGGTTAACATCACACCCGGTACGTCAATAATTCAAAACTACGTTCACTTCCCCTACCCCACAGGACGCCAACCAACGTGACATACTGAGTAGTATTCCTACGCTGCATCCATCTTTTCTCTGTAATTCATCACCAGCATGTGCCATGTCGATAAGCGTGGTCAGCATTGTTTTGCCATCTCACACGATCACCAAAGTCGTTGATCAGCTCTATGTTCTTGTCTCGACCATACAACATGACCAAGCCATTCAGGTATTTATTTCTCTGCCTTCCCTTGTTCTTTTCCTCTCAATCTTGCCAGTTGTCACCAAGTTCTCTAGTTTATTTCTTCTCTAAATATTGTGACTGCCGACGACAATTTTTTTTTATCAGTTTCTCTGCCAGCTCTGTGGCGATGGATTTACTGATGCAATTCATAATCCCGCATATCGCGTTAGAAACACAGCTGCGGGAGATTCGGAAGCAGACCGCATTGCGTTGGTTTCCATGCAATGGTATGACTGTCTTTCGTTCAGAAAGCAATGGCAAACTATTGTACGTAAACTTGTCCCTGAATCACAACCAAAAAATGCTGGAGTTGACTTATACGTCCTGTAAAAAATATGTTATAATCAGCGTACGTGTCGCTGTAATTACCTCTCACTGTAATTGGTCATACTTTCTCATGTTGCTTCCGCGCCGTTGGTTTCTGAGTATATTCATAAAAGTTAGTCAACATATCATCCTAACTGCACATCAAACTACAGTATCAAGTCCATGCGTGCCCAGAACCTCGCCACAGTATCTCCTTCAACATATAGCCACTGACGACTGCAGTTCTGTATTGGCTGACTATTCTTTGGCTTCCCGCGTGGCGCTCTGGTCTGTTTGACCCAGTTTGACTTGATGTTCTACTAGCAGTCTGGCCAAAGTTGCGGAATCACACCCATTCTATGATACATGTACTCGTCCCGCCTCTCTGACAGCGTTCAAGATGTTAGCCTGGTCTATTGCTCAACCGCCATTCATAATATTTATGTTTACATTCGCTCACTTATTCGTTCATTTGTAGTAACCTGTTTATGTCTTTTCTTACTTAATCTACTACAATTAGTATTTTCTCGTTTTTATCTCGTCTGAGTTCTTGACAGCCAATCTTCTTGATTCCACGAGTATAACATTCCCCGTGTAATCAATTATCGATGTTATCTTGTGTATAGATGTTCTTCCAGTGATATATCAATACATTTATTGAATTATTGTCAGCTCTCTTCTGCTGAACTGAGGCATTCAAGTGCTCAGCTGTCAATGAACAGTCTCAGTATCCTCAAATATAACATGTCCCTGGACATCTTCCCCATTTTGTTCCGAGTTTTCATTTCCTGTAATTTTGTCGGTGTTTATCTGAGGCAGATCGAATGGGCTGAAATAAACTGATAATCTATACTTAGTGACTTTTGCAGCTGTGTTTCTTAATTAGATGGAGACTGGAATGTCTCAGACCACTTCACATTCTCTCCAGTCTTCTTCTTAAAGTCTATGCTGTCTGGCGTTGGTGATCATGTCTGTCCGCAATCTTCTGCTTCTTGTACTTCCAATCATTTCTGATACCGACTTTCCTTAATGCCATGATGTCAAACTATCCAGCATCTTCTCACTTAGTCTCCCTTCCCCTCCCCCTCCCAACTCTTCTTTGTGACGACAAACGTCAGCTTTCCTCTTGTCAAGACATGCCCATAGTAAGGAGACTATCTTCTTCTAACTGCAAGTACCACGTTTTCTTTGTGAGTTAACATCTTTCAAGATATCTTCATTGCTCTCTCTCTCTCTCTCTCTCTCTCTCTCTCTCTCTCTCTCTCTCTCTCTCTCTCTCTCTCTCTCTCTCTCTCTCTCTCTCTCTCTCTCTCCGTCCATGGTGTTATCATTCTTCTTTAAAACCACATCTCCGCAGCTTCTACACAATTCTTCCCTTGACTGCTAATTGTCCATGATTAGCTTCGGTAATCAAAACTGACTCAATATAGCTTTAAACAAAACTATTTTCCTAACCGCGACTGACAAAGATAAATTGTAGATAATGTTCTTGATCTTGTGCCTCTGCTGTCAGTATTTTCTAATCCCCGTTTTTCTGAATGGCTAGTAAATTGTTCGACTATTATGCAGTGTCATTTATGAGAGACTGTCAGATCTTCGTTTGCTGAGTTATGCCAGCTATTGTGTACTTCCGCTCAAACACGCAACAACAAAACAAAAAATACCACCACATGAAGTCGGTCTGGCATAATTAAGACCAGGGCTTCGCTGAAGTGACCAGCAAATGACAAACCGGCCTCTCAGGGGAACGATATCAGCTAATGATCAATAGCGAAATCTCCGGCCTGTTGCCAGATTTGATCTCCATTCGTCGAGCAAGAGAATTTTTGTAGCCCCATTATCATCCTAATTTGGTGAGAACCGATATCGACCAGAGGCGGGAAATGGTTTTAAACCGAGAAACTTTTTTCTCCGCTTCCTTAAAGGAGATGAGGAAAGCAGCCGATCACCTAATTACGTAGTGACCTAGGTTGTGCAAATGTCTAACTTTTAACACGCAAAGACCATGGGATTATCTTTATCTCTTGCTTTTAAGAAAACGTAGTAGTAAGATATGAGTGAATGAAACTAATAAGACGACATAGTAAGACTAATAACAACTTAAGGCAGATGAATAATAAGGGAGGATCATGGGCAGAGTTGCAAGGTGATAGCAAGAGATTGGAGGCTTGGCGTGATTTGGTTGATGACCTAAGTCCTAATGGGGATAAAGGGCGGAGAAAACAGAATAATACTAATAACGACAACGGATGCGTTAATATGTGTTGATACAGTCAGCTATCACGCCTGATGACCAAGCAAGATAATAAAATAAAGAGTGTGGGTAGAAACTAGTTTTTGTATCCGATACATTTTCAACGAATCTATAGTATAAGTGTTGATAATCAATAGTTTATGCTTATATTTCAAAACCACATTCTTACGTTTCCAATATATATGGACTAGGTTATGCCATGCGATAGAATCGGTAGCGGTTCTTGCCGCGTTGGTAACTTACGGGGCATGTGAGCCGGTCGCTCAGAAAGCAATGGCAAACTGAGCGTAATCTTGCCAAGAAATCAACAATCAGCTGAAACATGCTGATGTTGACAGCGATGTCCTGTAAAGGATATGCGTGCAAAAGAAAAAAAGTTATGCCAAATGCCTAACTTTTAACACAGAATGACCATGGGATTATCTTTATCTGTTGCTTTTGGGAAAACGCAGTCGTAAGACATGAGTGAATGAAAGCAAATACGTCTATTTGGTAATAGTAATAAGACACCACTCTCCGTAGCGATGGCGTTGCGGAGGAGATTCGTTATGCCGCTTACCCGTGTTCGAAACACAGCGGTGATCGATTTGGCAGCAGACCGTGTCCCGCTGGTTTTAACGTATTGGTATGGAAGCCAGTCGTTCAGAAAGCAATGGCAAACTACTGAACGTAAACTTTGCCAAGACATCAACAACGGCAGTAAAATGCTGGTGTTGACTACAACGTCCTGTAAAGGATATGCAACTTTGAAAGAAAAAAAGACTATATAGTCAGAGTAATATAACTATATAGTCATACTAGTAAAACTATATAGTAAGACTAATAAGATTATATAGTAGATTAATCAGATTATACAGTAGATTAATCAGACTATATAGTCAGACTAATATAATATATAGTCAGGCTAATAAGACTATATAGTAACAACACTCTACTGTAGAGTGTTGTTACTATATAGTTTACCAATTATGTATTGTAGAGTCTCTACAATACATGACTGGTAGACTATAAGCCCAACACTAAACAATGAAAGCGGCTCAAGTGCAGTGACCCAAAAACCCGGATCACATACAGCAAATTTGCCCTCACCTTCGTGATTGAATGAACACGCGACATAACTAGGGAGCTTGACAACAAGTGAAACGCACACAGATAGATACAGGCGCACGTTTCCACCAACATCTTCATCCACTTTATCACCGATGATAAAGATTGGTCGAAATGTTCACTTGTATCTCTACGTGTTTATCCTTTCGTCCAGCTTACTATCTCTCTCTCTCTCTCTCTCTCTCTCTCTCTCTCTCTCTCTCTCTCTCTCTCTCTCTCTCTCTCTCTCTCTCTCACACACACACACATACACACACACAAACACACACACACACACTCTCTTACATTCCCCCACCTACCCACTTAGGTAACTGTCCTCAACGAACGTACCCCCCGCCTATCCCTATCTAGACTAGACTAGAGGATGGTTTGATATTACAGCTAGTTTTTTTTTTTTCTTTTTCTACGAAATTGGGAAGTCAGTTCAACACCCAACCTTCCTTTATCGCCCCTTACGACAAATAGCAGACTGCAGTGTGCTATTATTCTTTGTTTCCTTTACCGAACCAGGTACCTCAAGGGAGTTAAGGGACTCTTAAAAGGGTCAAAGGGACTACTCAAAGGGATCTACTCAAAGGGACTCTTTAGCAACCGCTAACGATGTGCATGCTACAGCAAATAAATGTAACTTTGCTTCCCCTCAGAGACCCGGTGGCAAGCGTTTTATTATGTGTTAATTCAGATTCTAGTATTCGCTCTGCATGAGTCACGCCGCTTTCTCGATACCATTTCAGACTTTTTTGGTGACTTCATAGTTTAAAAGTAACCATGGGAATAAACGGCAGAACAAAATGTGGGACATCAGCGATGATCTCTTCTGACGATCAATTTGGTGCCGGCTATGCATCTCTTTTTTTTTCCTTGCAGATCACATAAAAAACTGATCAAGAAGGAAGAGGAGAATAAGAAGAAGAAGAAGAAGAAGAAGAAGAAGAAGAAGAAGAAGAAGAAGAAGAAGAAGAAGAAGAAGAAGAAGAAAATATATGTAAACAAATACCCTTTCCATAAAAGGAAGGCATTACATTCTATGTATTCTCTACATTATTATGTGTACGCGGTCATGGTCTGTGAACAAGTAAACAATGCATGCTGTCTGAAAGTAAACATGTTGAAAATTACCAGGCGAATATCAAAGAAACAATGTAGGGGCACACACAGAAACTCTAAAAGCATCGACAGTCAAGGTACTTCGGCAAAATAAAAGGACACCTCTCCTTGTCAAAACACAAGGATGTAATGGAAGGAACAGTGCAGGGGAAATGTTGTAAAGACAGAAAACGACGGCAACCAGGAAGCAAGTAAAAGAAATTTTTAACCCAATAAATAATACAAAACCATGAATCGAAGCAGATGACAAGACACCACTAAAAGCCTCTTCCATACACTGATAACGATGTTGCCACCAGAAATAAACCCACCTACAGTGAAGAAGATCAAACATGTCAAAGCAGTACCAAACAGCAAGTCGCAGAAACAGAAACAACAGGAGCACAACAAGAGATAAGTGGCTGCATTGCCAAGTTCATCTGTAGCTCAGAGATGCAGTGTCCGTCTAGAACTCGAGAAGACAGAGCACACATCACGGGTGAGGTCGGGGGGGGGGGGGGGGGGGGGGAGAGAAGAGAAATACGTACGTGTGTGTGTGTGTGTGTGTGTGCGTGCGTGCGTGCGTGCGTGAGTGCGTGCGTGCGTGCGTGCTTTTTTTATTTTTTGTGTTTTTTTTTTTACAAAATTGGGGAATCCAATAACGCTATACGTCCCCCTAATGCTTGAGTAGTGTATCGACGCCTAGTCTTTTCGCGTAAAGGATGAAACATATGTGCGCACGTGAAACAAATCTCGGTAACTGGAATTCCAAAAGAGCTGTTGTAATAGTGTGGAGTATTTGGTCTTTACGTATTCTAGGTGCGCGGTATACTGGGGTGCGGTAACCCATTCCCTTCCCAGCTGGCTTTCTTCCCGGGAGGAGTGCGTCACACCTGGCCATGCACCTCAAAGGTCTGTTTGACCGACTTCGGCGTGCATTTTTGTTCGGTTTTACTTTCCCCCAAGGTTTCCATCCAAGGTAACGACACTCATCTATCCGTGGGTAGGTTTTCTTTCCTAACAGTTTGCCAGGTCGGCAGCCTAAAGGCCTGCTCTTTGAGATTTCCAACTGCCGTGGGATTTTTAAAGCGCGCAACTTGCACACGGAGCCTCCTGTTTTTCGCCGTTATGCGAGGGGGGGGGGGGGGGCTAAGAGTCAGACCTTGCTATCCAAGAGATCAGGGAGACGTGTGGTATCATATCATTTTATATGAGCGTAAATACGATCCAGGAGGTGGTGGAGGGGGGTGGGGGTGGGTTTAGATACAGCTTCAACCTTTATAGTTCAATAGTTCTCCTAACAATACAGCACCAATACTAATAGTTTGAGAGTTCTCCTAATAATCCAGATTCAACATTAACAGCTCAATAGTTCTTTCAGCAATACACCATCAACGTGTGTAGTTCATTAGTTCTGGTAAAACAGCAACACTTGTAGTGCATTAGTTCTCTTAGCAAAACAACATCAACACTAATAGTTCAGTACTTCTCTTAATACAGCATTGGCACTAATAGTCCAATAGTATTAAAGTTCAGAATAGTTCAGAACACACGAAGTAAAATTCTATAGAACTACTATATTGCTTGATGTTGTACTGTCCTCAGGTAATAACTACGACTAGCCTGGGTAATTAACTACAAGGGCATGACAACAAAAAGCAATAATTAAAATGTTGACAAACACAGCTTTCAACGTCCACCTCGTCTGGCAGTCGCGTTACATCATCCCTTTGCCCTTCAATACTGTTGACTCCCTGTCAACCAAACATTGATTCGGACAACAGGGCAAGACCAATGGCAATCTTGGCGAACAATGTCATCTTTAACGTCCATGCAAAGTTACCGCGGCAGTGCTGCCGTGCTGTGTCTACCGAACACCAGAGAGCAAGCAGATCTCTGCGAACTTCCAGAAACTACAAATTTATTTACCAGGATCGGTTTAACATTGAGCGGCTACATAGCCTGTCTTCAGCGGCAGGTGAATCCTGCCTTGTGGAGCTGTTCCAACATATCCACGGATGCTGGACAATCCTGACCATAATGGCGGTAGAGGGCAATTAAACATTCGCGTGCAGTCGCCCTCAATGGTTTTAGCGGGAGATTAATAGCCAGCATATTTTCAGCATTGTTACTAGGGGGGGGGGGGGGGGGGGGGGGAATGTGCCCACATCGGCATTAGCGGTGGTCAGTACACGGTTCGTGTATGCAAAGGGAATGATCAATGACTAGAAAACAGGCCCAGCGACCCTACGGTCTCCCGGTACGTACGTCTTAAGGTACATTTTTTAATGGGTTTTTTTTTTTTTTTTGGGGGGGGGGGGGGGGGGGGGGTCCAATTTTACCTTTTAGATTTTTAACCATTTTTTTGTTTCGTTTTGTTTCTTTTTTTCTAGTTTCCGACAACCCTATCTCGTTGGATATTTCCGTCTGTAGTTTTCAGTTTGCATGTTCCTGGATTGGACAAGCCTCTAGGGAAGTACAGTTCCTGTGCTCGTTTATGTATTTGTAATCGTTTTGTTCCCCCCTGATAAAGCCTTCAGTCGAAATATTGGCCTGTATTTGTGTGTTTTTAATTAATCCGTCGAACTTGTTACTCATATATATATATATATATATATATATATATATATATATATATATATATATATATATATATATATATATATATATATATATAGAGAGAGAGAGAGAGAGAGAGAGAGAGAGAGAGAGAGAGAGAGAGAGTCTGCGTCTCTCTCTCTCTCTCTGTCTGTGTGTGTGTTTTTTTTTTTTGGCCCTTCATATACTGTCAAAGCAAGTTAAACCTTATTATAAAACTAGTTACATGTCTTTTACAGACGTCGCAATCAACCCAAGCATTTATTGGCTGTTTATTATTTACTGGGCAATAATAAGTTCAATCATTTGCCACTGATTTCTATACGCCAACGCTCCTACCATCGAAATCTACCCGAAGCGATCTGCTTCCAAATCGCCAGCGTCTGATTTGGAACCAGAGTGGCGGGAAATTGCACAACTGCATTTTACTAACCCCTAAGCCCTAGACGTCGACAAATCAAACTCTAGTTTGTTACATTTACTAGGTTACAACAAATGGCTGCTGCTTCGCCCCAGTGTGCACATCTGTATTAAACCAACACACTGATGGGCGTATTCAGGAGGATTGTCACTCGGGGCGAGTTAAGGGAGATATTCTGTGCCGGTGAATCAACATTACATTCCAAGTTGTACAGAACTGAAGAACTTCAAATCTACATCCGTGTTTATCGTTAAAACTCGCCTGACGGTGTTCAGCGTGTGATGGCAAGAAGAAGAAGCGAGGGAGAAGGAGGTAGAGGAGGAGTGAGAAGAAGGAGGGGGATATGGATGAGGAGTAGGAAGAAGAAGAAAAAGAAGGAGGAGGAGGAGGAGGAGGATGAGAAGAAGAAGAAGAAGAAGAAGAAGAAGAAGAAGAAGAAGAAGAAGAAGAAGAAGAAGAAGAAGAAGAAGAAGAAGAAGAAGAAGAAGAAGAAGAAGAAGAAGAAGAAGAAGCGAGGGAGAAGGAGGTAGAGGGGGAGTGAGAAGAAGGAGGTGGATGTGGATAAGGAGTAGGAAGAAGAAGAAAAAGAAGGAGGAGGAGGAAAAGGATGAGAAGAAGAAGAAGAAGAAGAAGAAGAAGAAGAAGAAGAAGAAGAAGAAGAAGAAGAAGAAGAAGAAGAAGAAGAAGAAGAAGAAGAAGAAGAAGAAGAAGAAGAAGAACTAGAATAATATAACTGGAGAGGAAGGAGTTACAAATTAAACTTTGCAAACAGCAACAAATCATATACAGGAGTCGCAGCGAACCAACATATATCCGTTCTGAGAAAGGAGGAAGGATTTTGATTAAACATACGTTTTTCTGTCTTCTTCTCCTTCTTTTTCTTCCTCCTCCTCCTCATCCTCCTCCTCTTCTACTGTTTCTGCTGCTACTAATTCTATACGACAGGCAGGCAGGCAGGCAGGCAGGCAGGCAGGCAGACAGAAAGAAAGAAAGAAAGAAAGAAAGAAAGAAAGAAAGAAAGAAGAAAGAAAGAAAGAAAGAAAGAAAGAAAGAAAGAAAGGGCACTAACTCGCAACATCATTACAGCTTTTACCCAATATGGAACGCCGGATGTTCGTGGCACTTCAACAGAAGTGAACTTTCAATAATCGTCTGCGCGCTTGTATTGAAAAGTCCGGCGGCTCACACTAGCACTGCTGGCTGTTCTTTCATCAGGGAACGCACTCTTGCGCAATTAGAGACCTAAACGTAACGCTTCTTGACTTGTAATATAAGGGAACTGAGATTGGGGGGAAATTCTCTGAAGCAATTAAAACAAGGAATACAATTAATAAGTATTGACTGTCAATCAATCTTACCCCTCTAGTGTGTGTAACCACACCGTTTTACCCTTCTGTTATGTAACCATCCTGTTTTACCCCTCTGCTGTGTAACCACCCTGTCATACCCCTCTGCTGTGTATCCATCCTGTAGTGGTAGAGGGGCTTGGGTATTCCAATGACACTAAGATCTATGCTGACGGTCGTGCAGCTACTGGTAGGGTCTCTCATTGACGGGTATGTCCAGGGGTCGGTACCAGACGAAGTGATACACAATCCCGTTGCGTTGTAGATAGACTGGGGACAGTCACATACCAGGAAAAGCCAACTCGAAAAAGTGCGAACGTCGAATGTGCTGAGCCACAGGCTTGACGAAATAGTGCAACGCAATTCACTTAACGAATGATGTCAATCAATATGCGGTTAAGAAGTCAATAGTAACTCTTAAAGGTGGAAAAGCCAGTATTTCGCGCTGGTTATAGGCAGCCCTGCGCGCGATTTGGCAGCAGACAGCGTTGTGTTGTTTGTTACGAAATGGTACGGGTGCCGGTCGTTTAGAAAGCAATGGCAAACTAATGAACGTAAACTTACCAAGAAATCACAACAGCAAAAAATGCTGGTGTTGACTGCGACGTCCTGTAAAGGATAAGCAACTATTATAGGCAGCCAGTAACCGTAGTCAGTTATCGTGGTCACCATTTGCTTTGCAATGTGACGTAGGTGTTCATGTCTCTCTACAGATCTCGGTCTTTGCTCTTCTGGTTCAGTTATATTGATGGCATTCATCAATGACCTACACTATCAAAGCATAATTTCTCATGGCTAGTATCTTGCAAGTGGAGCGGCTGGCCGTGTGGCTAGAATGCCGGGCTCTCTATCGGGAGATCCAGGTTCGAATCCTCAGTAAGGTGTGGAGTTGTTTTCTGTCCGGGGCAAAATGAACACTCTAACCTGCACAGTTCGCGGCGACTGCACTAGCCATGCGACCTTACTTCCTCAGGCTCAAGACCCCCCCCCCCCCCCTGTCCTACACCGCAAGGTACTATAGGCAGTAAATGACAGTTTTAACAGTACCTTGCATACACTCTTTGTTTTGTTTTTCCATGGTTATGCTTTTTTTTTTTTCTCTCCACGTCTTATAACAAAATAGGAAAGCTACCTTTTACTTTTTACTTTTTTTTTTTAAATGTTTGTATCTGATGTCTTTCACGCTTGCCTGATTCGTGATGGTTAAGCTGGAGAGACATCTTAACCGCATGGCCAGTTCGAAGTCAATCATAGTCCATGATGCGTATGCCTTCGTGTGTGATGGCGTTTGTATCTTTCGACACTGTATTGTAATATCTCTTGTTTATCATATGCCAGTGCAGAAGGTGGTAAACGGAGCGTTTATCAGACGCAGTTGTTGAATTCTTGAATAGAATGGGACGCCCGGTGACGTGGTTGTGAATGACTGCCATGGCGGTATTTTTATTTCCGTGACAATCATCTGTGGCTACTGCCTACTTTCACCTCTATTTTCTCATTTAGATCAAACACATATCAATAAGACAGGAGTAGGGATCAACATTAGATAATTATATGTGTAATGTATGTGCTGTACAAATACATAAATTTTCTCCGAAAGAAAAAAAAAAGAGGAACAGGACACCCTTAACCAGACTCTAAAACCTAATGGCTATGCAGCCGACTTCATCAAGCGTCATTGCCAGCCACTCAAACCCACCCCCATAGAATCACCTGCTCCCAATCTTCAAGAGTTTCTTCAGCTAATTAACCTTTCAATGCGACGACGGAATGGAACTTAATATACGATGGACTTAAAAACAGCAGTAAGCCAAACATTCTTTGCTACTGAAGCAATGACCAAATATAAAACCACCCCGATGCTACCCCATATATGAAAGAACTATTGTCTCCGTGCACTAAATCAAACTGCATTTATCAATTCCAATGTGAGTGCCAAGCAATCTATAGAGGTAGAACGGAAAGGCAATTAGCAAATCGAGTAGCAGAACATATACCAGTGTGGGCGGAAAAGAATTAATCGGGAGTTCTCCATGAATTCCTGTGCAGTCGAGAGGCTATAAAACGTCGTCCTCGTCGATTTCTAAACCCCTGATAAAATATGGTCATAGTGTGAACATCCTATATATACTGTATCTACCAAAAATAAATGAGTGCTCAAATATAGTGAGACGTTAGCGAGTAGGTGGATCCAGCCAGTGTTGTGCAAACAGAAAGAGTTCATGTTAAATTTAAAATTACCGTGGGGATAACAGATGCTTCACATTCGGACAATACCTGTGACTATGTGTTTTAACTATTTCAGCTTAATTATTATTCATTTATTCACTTCACGTGATATATAACTTTGCAGTATACACCTGAGGAGATGCAGCGAAGTGTGCCAGGCAATAAATCGTGCAACATATTGTTTGTGGCTTCTGTGCTTACATAAATGAATTGTGATATAACCTAGAGTTAGACAGAGGGAGAGGAAGCGTGACAGTCATATAAGACACCCCAACTTTATTTACCATGGAGTTCTATCAGAAGTTGATGCGTGGTTTGTTTTTTTTTTTTTAATCCTGCTCTGAATATTCCCCTGGCCGAGATATCCGGACAGCTGAGACTAAAAGTATTATATACACCAAATCTACACCAGGTATTGTAGTGATCGCATCAATTGTGCGCTGACGACGGAGTAGTGGGTTCATTCCATACACTGGCCAGTTGGGACTTCAACGGCAACTTCTCACACAGAAAGCAATGGCAAACTGCTGAATGTAAAATTACCTAGTAAATCACAAAGATGCAACAGGGACTGGACGTGATTGCAGCGTCCTGCAAAAGACAGGCAATTTGTTTAAAGCATTGCATAAATGTCCACCTCATCATCCCATGTCATCTTTCCCCCCTGTACTTTACGTTGTCGAGGTGAAGCATAAACAGCGGGAGAGTGCCCTTTATGGGCTTCATATATCGAGAGTCCCGTGGGCTCTGTTATTCCCTCTGTCAATCGTTTACATGGTAGGCCTCTTCTTCTGGTTCCATACACCATTTATACACTAGTGTATATAGTGTAATTACTATTCAAACTTTCTATTAAAAGCATTTGTCACAGCCATAATACTGTGTCGTGGTATACCATGGTCAAATATTTACATCTGAATATATCAAATTTATCAGTACAGTAATTAGAAAGAAATCTCCACAAAATAAATTGAGGCAACAGTTTTTGCAGCTAGTCACGAAAACTGTGAATCCAGCCAGGTGTATACTCCACTAATGCTGTGGAGGTCTGACAAGTGTATTGTTACCATTGCTGGAATCCACACTAGGATCCACACTGAAGTTTACTTATTGTCTTCATGGGAAGTACCCCTTCTTGTGAGTTTTGGTTGCAAGGTATTGTATCCCATCGTTTTGCCCAAAGATGGTACAGTATACATTTATTTTATACATTCTAAGTTCATATTAAACTTGTCCCCCCAATAACTCTACTGATATATTTATAACACCTATTTTATCATTAGAGGTTAAGAGCAGTAGCTAATAAACTTCCTTTTCGCTGATGGTTGGGTAGTTCATTCCCTACACGATCAGTTGGACTTAAACATTGACTCTTCGTTCAGAAAGCAATACCAACTTCTGATTTGCCATACAACTGTCTAAAAAAATCGACCTGATTTTGGGGTTTACCTCATGTCCTGTAAAGTGTAGGGTGTATTTTTATTGACTGTGGGGTTTTTGAAAATATTGCCGTTCCAAGTTTTGAATTCACCCTCTGTTTACTCATGCAACATAAAAGGTAAATACAAAACTTGGAAAGGCAATATTTTCAAAAAACCCTCAGTCATTAAAAATGCACCCTGTACATGGTAGGTATCACTTCATACTAGTTGATCACCTCATGATAAGCATCACTTCCCACTAGTTGGTCACCCTATGATCTAGTACATGATAAGCATCACTTACCACTAGTTGGTCACCCTATGATCTAGTACATGATAAGCATCACTTCCCACTAGTTGGTCACCCTATGATCTAGTACATGATAAGTATCACTTCACAATAGTTGGTCACCCTATGATCTAGTACATGATAAGTATCACTTCACAATAGTTGGTCACCCTATGATCTAGTACATGATAAGTATCACTTCACAATAGTTGGTCACCCTATGATCTAGTACATGATAAGTATCACTTCACAATAGTTGGTCACCCTATGATCTAATACATGATAAGTATTACTTCACAATAGTTGGTCACCCTATGATCTAGTACATGATAAGTATCACTTCACAATAGTTGGTCACCCCATGATCCAGTACATAATAAGCATCACTTCCCACTAGTTGGTCACCCTATGATCTAGTACAAGATAAGTATCACTTCACAATAGTTGATCACCCCATGATCTAGTACATAATAAGCATCACTTCCCACTAGTTGGTCACCCTATGATCTAGTACATGATAAGTATCACTTCACAATAGTTTGTCACCCTATGATCTAGTACATGATAAGTATCACTTCACAATAGTTGGTCACCCCATGATCTAGTACAAAATAAGCATCACTTCCCACTAGTTGGTCACCCTATGATCTAGTACATGATAAGTATCACTTCACAATAGTTGGTCACCCTATGATCTAGTACATAATAAGCATCACTTCATGATACCTGGGCCCAATACCAGCACAAGATGATTACCATTCTATGAACAGACCAGAACAAATCATGATTTTGCACTCCAGAACAGGAAACAATCGACTGCATAACCCTATGCATACAAAATTCAAGATTGGTAAATGGCAAATCAGCCAAGTGCATATGTGAATTGACATTGCTAACAGCAGATGCAATACTCCAAGACTGCCCCGAATTAGACATATCTAGGCAAACCTTCTGGCTTAGAGAAACAACAGTGGGTAACACACTGTATAGACCACTGAGTGAGCTAAACAGGATAATGAAGTTTATTCAAGAGACCACATTGCATTTGTAGACAATAAAGTTCAAGCGAACGAACGAACAAAGAAGAAGAACTAGCTGGTCACTCCATGACTTACCACATCACCTATCACTTCACATTAGCTGGCCACGCCATCTTAGAAAACCATGACCAAGTTCACATTAAGTATCACTTCACCTTCCAATATCAGCCAATACCAATAATTTAGATGATATATGTTTTTCATTTGGTGACTTCAAGAGTGTTGTCATCAATCTTAAAGAGAACATATTTGACAATTAAAATGACACAACAAAATTTCCTCATAGAAGTGGTAGTGGCCAGTAAATCAGCCTGTTCATTTCCTCTCCAACTAGTATGTCCTAGGCAGATTCTAAACATTATCTAGTAACCTTTTATAAGGCTCCATGACCCCCAAGTTGTATTGGTCAGAAACAAGAATCCTGGTGCTGTCTAGGTGGGAACCATATTGGTATAGTGACCAGATGCCCTGTTGCCATTCCTGTGGTCATGGATTTAAATCTTTTTCAAGTTGGATTTTTTAAAATTTACCCATCCCAGGTCGACCAAGCCTAAAATGGGTACCAGGAACTGTCTTGAAAAGTAACATACCGGTGTGTCGGGAAACGAGCAGGCGGACAGATTGGCTGGGTCTGCACCGCTCGGTGGGGTACTGGTGCATGATAAGGCAGCAAACGTGGTCAAGGCCCTGTGTGTATAGTGTGCAAGAACAGATAAATCATTGTGGCTTAAAGTGAATGATGCTGCAGAGAGTGACCAGAGAATCCGGCCGACACTCAGGACTCCGAGGAAAGGCCAGACACCAGACGGATAAATAATCAGACTGCCACCGGTACCATTAGTATTGTAACTCTTTGCTGTCTGTTGAAGATTAGGCCGAAGCATGTATGGGAATGTTCCAAAAGAAAGTAAAGGCAGCCGATGTGATACTGAAAAATTTTGTACTTTTACATGTCTTGGTAAGAAAACCAACTAACCTCTTTGCCACTATGGTATTCAGAATTTGCATAAAACAGACCTATTTTCATTGTAAAAATGGTAGCAAATCTTACATCTATAGCAGTGATGTCTGACAGTCCTCTTTATAAGCTATCATTTAATATATTACATTTGAACAAAGAAAACACAGTCAACAATTTACAAGAGAATTGATTAAATGTTACGACCCCTTGTCCATGAATTACAACATACTGTAGCAGACCTGTACATTAGAATAACTGAAATCTAACCCCTACACCCCACCACTAAATGTCATTATAGTAATAAAGAGACAAATACATTTTCACACTTCATTTGATATGAGGGCTGAGGTGTTGGCGAAAGGATCATGCTTTTCATTCTGGAAACTTTAATAGAAGTGGAAGGGAAAATGTGTACCAGATTTAAATGCTTTCCTTGGGAGAATAAACATAATGTAGGATTTTTGTTTCCAAAGTGGCAGTGAGATATTTTATGAATTTAAGTTAAGACCAGATATCAGCATTCACTTCATAGGCAGCAGTAACTGTTAGTTCGGAACAAATACAGATTATCACCATTTGCACTTCAGACGTGTCTCTGTCTACTGATGCAGCGATCTCTTATAAAATAAATCCATCACTGTACAGCAATTTAATGATGAAATGTAAAATGTCACAAACTTTAAGTATCTTCTTCACTTCATGATTAAAAACAATGTGGACTGTTGAAATGACATAGTCTGGCCGGATCAATGCAGAAGTAAAACAGTTTTAAAAACCTATCGCTTACACCAAGAAACAAATAAACATATATTTTTTTATATATACTAGCCATTTTACCTGTGGCAACATAAGGATATGAGTCATGGAACATTTCACAATCACTACAGAAGAAAATCGAACGAAAGAAGAAGCACTAAAGAAGAAAATAGAGGCTTTCGAACTTCACTGCTACAGAAAAGCTCTTTGAATATTGTAGACCATAAAAACATTCCTTACATTATCAAAGAAATGAACACCAAAGAAGGTTGGCACATAAGCATCATCGTATCCCAGAAACTGAACACTTTGGTCATATTAAACATCACATTTGTTTGGAAAGAACACTGATGGAAGGCATGGTTTCTATAAGAAGAGTCAGGGGTGGACAGGCATGAAAATGAACACAAGACATTGCAGCTACCTTAGGCCTGAAAATGCATAAGGCAAGAGAACTGGCACGCGATCAAGAATTCGAGGGTAAGTTAATAAGTAAGTCACAAATGGCTGTAGAAATATAACTAAACATGATAACAACTTGAAACCAGTTTATTTTTATACATACATTGTCCCTTTATTTCTCAACATAATTTCCACCAACATTGATGCACTTATCCCATCATTTTATCACTCCTCCCAAACTGGCTGCACAGAACTGTGGGCTTTGTTTTCATTTACCTGCCATCACACAACTGTGTGACTTACTTATTGACTTCCCTTCGTAACGTTTTCTACCCAGCTATGTACCGCTTTACGAGATAAACATTTGTCAGTATAAACACTGAAAACCCACCTTGGCGGGAGACATTTCGTGAATGACGCCGATGTTGAATGTGAAGTTAAAACATGGTTTAGAAAACAGAGCACGCAAGTTCTATGCAGCCAGTATGGGAGGAGTGATAAAATGATGGGATAAGCGAATCAATGTTGGTGGAAATTATGTTGAGAAATAAAGGGACAATGTATGTATAAAAATAAACTGGTTTCTTCTTCTTCTTTTCATTCATCCGGAGTGTTTTTTCAGATGTGATTGCGGTGTGTCTGTTAAGCGCCCTTGGGCCGAAACCCGTAGGCCAACACATCCGTCTACAGCGTGCTTTTTTGACCAGGTAGCATTCCTGCGAGACTCTCACTTTTGTGGTAACATCTACAACCCAGCTGGCCAAGTTGGAACAGTCAAAAGCAACGGTCATCCCTCAAAGGAAGGCAGGGACAGTCCATAGCATTTTCCGCCATCCAAGGTTGCTTCCATAGTTGCAGGGCCGACACATAGCGCCCTGGTGCTGGGCTCACCGAGGGAATCCTGCTCATGGCTGCTTTAACTCCTCAATTCAATATATTGGTCATTTCGTTTGCCCCGGGCCATTCCCGCACAAACCAAACAGGTTTGCAGACGGTATCCACTCAGCGAGTTTTCGGACATGTGCTTGTCGTTGCGCCCGTCAGAGCTGTTCCAGGCACGACAGACATTCGGAAAACTACCTAATCAGAGCTGTTCCGAACAAAAGCGGCATTCAGAAACTAGGTAGTCAGAGCTGTTCCTAGCACGAGAGACATTCGGACGAGACATTTCACTCGGACGTAATTGCGTAGTGTCCATTTTTAGTTTGCCACCCGTAGGACGACACTTCCGACTTCCGGCGGGCATTTTTTAATGAGGTTAGCCTTCCTCTGGTTTCGAGGCACGTTAGACTGTTGTGATGTCGCCCTCATCTCAGCTGGTCAAGATAGAACGATCAACGACATCACGGTCGGCCCTCAAGGGAAGGCAGGGGCAGACCATGGGCATTCCCTCGCTATCCAAGGAGGCTTCCATAGTTGCAGAGCCGCACCACATATTGCTCTGAGACTGGGCTGACCCGAGGAGTTGCCACGTCCTGCTCATGGCTGCTTTAGTTCCTCACTTCCATGTGTTGGGCATATCGCTTGCCACTGGTCGCTCAACCACACACCAGGAGCAGCCAGACTGCGAGCGACATCCACTCGGTAAGCTCGCCGTGCGTTCCATTTCGCGTCATTGAGACGTTCTTCCACTTTTGTCTACACTCTCTATGAGTTAGATACAGACAGTTTTCGTAACCATTTCCTTCGACTGGGGCACTTTTCTGACTTTTTGTACTCGCTCACGAGGTAAGCTACATGTGCTGCCGGCTCAGCACCTTACCTTCGTGCAGCATGAACGAGAAACGGCCAGGCTCTCTCATCCGGGAATCCCTCATATCCCCCAGCTGAGAGCCTTTGAACATGTATCAAAGTAAATGAGCATGTAGCTTGCTTAGTATCTCGCCCCTATTTTTCGGTAGGTAGGTATCAGCCCGGCTCTCAGATCCGAGGGTTTATGGCTGCCACAGCCCTCGACAGGGAGCCTTAAGAGTTTTGTCCGGACCAAGAACTTCTGCCTTCGTGCACCTGATTTAAATTTTTGACTACTATCCTCAGTCTAACCTGCAGAGCAGAAGGTTGTGTCTCTCTTAGTCTGGTCCCTATCCAATAAGCTGTCCGATTTGTAGTTTTCCATCCATCGGCAAGCAAATGGGGTCGATGGGACACGCAAGCTCCCCCACCACGGCAAGGTGGAGACACATCGGGGGAGAAACTGGTTTCAAGTTGTTATAATATTTAGTTATTTTTCTACAGCCATTTGTGACTTACTTATTGACGTCCCCTGGTATTTTCAGCAGACCATGATGCGAACAAGGTGCTGTAAAGGACGTCCTACATGATGATGTAACAACTAACTGTGCTTGTTTGGTGTTCAATGATGAGCTTTTTCATGCACTTTGAGAGCTGCACTTTTGTGGCCATTGTTTTTTCACATCCAACTTGTGCATCACAACTTAGTTGTTAGTGTTACCACCAGTGACCATTCAGCAGTAGTTATAGTGCTGCTTATTTTCTGACCAGTGCTGTTCTGAAATGGATCCAGCCCCATAAACAAGGTGCTGGAGAATATCTGAGAAAGCTTAGTCACTAAGCATGAAACTGATAATAATACTCCCAAATGCCATGTTTTCATTGAGATATGGACACAAAACCATATACCAAATGTGCTAAGATGATGTGTATAGAGATTTACTTTACTTGAGAAGTAAGAGTAATAGCATGGAATAGAACAATTGGATGAAATACTTTGGAAATTACCTTGTTTACTCACATGGTACAGTACGTCTGTCAATTCAAGACAGATCCTCATTTCAATCATGAAGACAGAAAGATGATACTGTACAATTTATTGCCTGCATACTATGCTGTATCTTGCCAGGTGCATTCCACAGAAAGAAGTTCAAACATATAATGAACTTTCATCTGTAGTATGTGCCTCACAAGAAACAGCCAAATATGTCAGGCAATAAGTTGTGCAATCCATCCATCCATCATGTGCCATGCCGATAAGCGTGGGCGGTCATGTTTTGCCATCTCACTCGATCACCAGAGTCGTGGATCAGCTCAGTGTTTCTGTCTCAGCCATGCTATGTAGCCAAGCCATCCAGGTATTTACTTCTCGATCTTCCCCTTGGTCTCTTCCCTTCGATCTTGCCACTTGTCACCAAGTTCTCCAATTAATTTCTTCTCATAACATGCCCAAAATATTTTGACTGTCTACATCTAATTTCTCTAATCAGTTTACGATATTCATTTGTTTCTTGAAAGACTTGTTCATTGGTTTTTCTGTCTGTCCATGGTATTCTTTGTATTTTACTCAGAAACCACATTTCCACAGCCATCATATGTTTTTCAGCTTGCCTGCTCATTGTCCACGCTTCACATCTATACAAAAGTACAGGTTGTATGTAGCACTTTAACACTCTTTTTCTCGTTTAATTGATACCTTTTTATTGGTCAGTATGTTTTTCATCTTGCAAAAGGCTACCTTCGCAATGGCAATTCTTGTTCTAATCTCTTCAAGGCATCTCCCATCAGATGTTATGACTGTTCCGAGATAGCTGTACCGATTCACATGTTTAAGAATATGCCCATTTACTTGTACATTACATTGTGGTATTTCCTTCTTCCCAGTGACGACCATAATCTGTGTCTTCTTACAATTCAATTCTAATCCTAGTTGTTCACTGTGTGCAACAACCGCATCTACTAAATGTTGCAGGTCCTGTTCATTGTCTGCAATCAAGACTGTATCATCTGCATATCTAATGTTATTGATGCATCGTCCCCCAATGTTGATTCCTTCCATATCTTCTATATTTCTGAAAATATTTTCACTGTACAGGGTAAAAAGATCTGGAGACATTACACATCCCTGTCTCACACCTCTCTTAATAGGCTGATATTGACCTACTTCATTATCAATTCTTACGGCAGCTTGTTGTTTCCAATATATGTTTTTTACAAGTCTAAGGTCTTTTCCATCAATTTGTAGATCTTTAAGCATCCTTATCATGTCGACATGTCTCACTTTATCGAAAGCCTTTGTGTAGTCAATAAAGCAAAGGTGTAGATCTTTGTTTACTTCTATAGAACGTTCAATTACTGTTCTCAGTATATACACCGCATTTACTGTACCCTTGTCTTCTACACACCCACATTGTTCTTCTCCTATTTCAGATTGTATTTTCTTATTAATTCTTTGCATGATAATTCTTCGTGATGTGACTCATTATACTAATTGTTCAATGTTGATCACATTCCAAGGTTCTTTAGGATTGCAATAAATACAGTGTTACATAATTCATGAGGTATATTTCCAGCATCATATATTGTATTCAGCAGTCTGGTAACTGTATCTATTCCATATTCTTCTAAAGCATTAATCATTTTCTGATGTTGTCTGAACCAGGGGTCTTGCCAAATTTCATATGGTTAAGAGCATTCTAAACCTCCATCTTTAAAATTGATGGTCCTTCATTATTATTTTAATTATTATACTGTTCTTCTCTGTTATCATAATAAAGGTTTTTCACATAATCTGACCATACATGTAAAATCAGATCTTTTTATATTATGATTTTTCCATCTATGCAATAGTTGTTGTGCAATATATTGATTTTTTCTTCATTTTTCAAATTCACAAAGACAAAACACTGTTTTCAGATTCTCATTTACCAACTAGATTCTTCAGCACTTTGACAGCCAAACCACACAAGATTAAGAACAAAATCTGTCAAGCTCTGTCAGAGGAAAGGCGAGACGGACATATAATCAGATTGCTACTGGAACTATTAGTGTTGGAACTCTTCGCTGGTTGCTGAGGATGGGGACGGAGCGCTTATGGGAATGTCCCGAATGCTGTGATATCGGTTCCTAGATCAATCAATCAATCAATCAAAAACCTGTCAAGCATAGGTAGAATCTCAGTCAGACTAGATGAAAGTACTTGGGACGTTATCTTCTTCACTCACATGTTAGAACAGTATGTGTGGATAGACTATCAGTCAGGGACTAGTTGAAATACTTTCAATGTAATCTTCTTCACTCACATGTTAGAACAGTATGTGTGGATAGACTATCAGTCAGGGACTAGTTGAAATACTTGGGAAGTGATCTTCTACACTTACATGTCAGAACAATGTGTAGACAGACTCTCAGTAAGGGACTAGATGAAATACTTGGGAAGTGATCTTCTTCACTCACATGTCAGAACAATATGTGGATAGACTCCCAGTCATGGATTAAACTAAATACTCAGGAAGTAAACTTCTAATGTGTAGAATGACTTTCAATTATGGATTAAATGAAAAACTCGGAAAGTGATCTTCTTCACTCACATTTTAGGAAAATAAAATAGTACTGAGAACAGGAACTGGTCACCACACATCACAACAATGACTTGGGATATGCATAATCCTTAACATTTAACACCCTCATATGTCAGTATCTTAAATATAAATGTTTATTCAGCCTTTGTTAACTAAATCACCTTATTATTGTTTGTCCTACAAAATGATCTAAACACCATGATAGATTACCATAATCTTTATGGGCAGGGTAGAATTGTCCAAGAAAGTTGGTGTAGGTCAGCATGGCCGAATAGATAAGAAAGTGTGTTCTTAATCATCCGATGTGCTGATGCCGAGGTAAGGGGTTCAACTCCTACACTGGGTAGTTGGACTAAAATGTTGACCTATCGTCCTTGACTTGAGAAAATAAATTACAAGTACCTCTGAAGTCGGAGTGGGTTCGCCTGATGGTAAGAGGACACTGTTAATAGGGAAAGCTGATCCACATGCAAAATTCAGCCCAGCACTACTAGAAGTAGTGTCATGGACTACGCTTGAGTTCAAAGCGAGCGAGCACAAAAAAATAAAAACACAAAAAAAAAACACAAAAAGACTGGTCAAAGCTATCTACATTTGAAGAATGTATACAAGTGGAACAGGGTAGCATTGGATATAGACACTACAATCTGGAAGGCATTCAGTAGCATGTCCCTTGCAGAACTTATCTACCATAGCAACCGTCCGGAAAACTTCTCGGTCATAAGCCAGATTCCCGTGTCCGTTACACCCATCTGGAGATCATCTGCCACATCTTGTACCCATCTTCTCTTTGGCCTTCCTATTCTTCTCTTCCCTGGCATATACTCCTCCATGCTTGTTCTCTCCAAACTTTCATGACGTTTCAAGTGACCAAAATATCTCAATTTTCTTTGTTTTATCGACTTTAGTAGCCAACCTTCTTCAATATTCAGTTCTTATTGTATGGATGCATTTGTTCTTTTCTGCATCCAAGATAGTCTTAGAACCCGTCTATAACATTTATATTCAAAGGCATTTATGCACTTTTTAGCTTGTTTAGTTAAGTGTCCAGTCTTACATGCATATGTTGCAATAGGAAAGATGCATGCTCTTTAATAAAATGTTTGTAGTTCTATCTGTCATACTCCACAATTTATTCAGTTGTTTTAGTTTCTGAACAACATTAGATATTCTTCTTTTAATTTCCTTTGTTGTATGACCATTGTTAGTAATTATTGACCCAAGATATTCAAAATTTTCCTCAGTAACATATATTTATTTCTCCATATTAGTTTTATCTATAAGCATTATCTTTGTTTTTGCTATGTTAAGATATAAGTTGTGATTGCCACTATTCTTTTAGGTTGAGGTTATTAGTTTTTTTCTACACCATTCTGTGATGTGGACAGAATACTGTATCATCAGTGTATCGAATCTCTGGTATTTCATGACTACAGATATTTATGGCATCATATTGCTCCCTGGTTATATCATCTCTGACATTTAATGGCAAAGTACTGAATGTAAAATTGCCTAGAAAATCCAGGGGTTGGTTACAATGTCCTGCAAAGGACATGCACATACACACAAACATTTACTATGTAGAAAGTCTGGTCACATCTGAAATATTGTAATACTAATTAATTACTATTTTAAACAGGCCCATTTATAGTATTAACTGAAAATTAATTATGTTTAAAACGATGTGTAATGTAATTACAGAGAAACTGGTGGTAGTGGATGTGTAGTTTTTTTTTAGAGAAATGTTGTGAATTAGGGGACAGGGGAGAAACATTAACTGACATTCATCAATACGTCAATTAACTGACGGACTGCTGCAGGTTTTATTAGATCATTCATTAAAATCAATAATGAGAAGAAAATTAAATTTACAAGGCATATCAAAAGAAGAGGTGGAATACAGAAAAATAGCCGGCACTCTTCCGAATAACGGTCCTAGATGGGGACATAACTCTGTAGTGTAAAAAGTATCCCTTACAGGGCCTCATTAGTTAATGTTGTCGATCACTTCCAGTTCAGTGTGACATGGACTGCTAGACCGATCGATGGATGCAATAAATGTTTCCTGGGCCCAGAGGGCCCTGACTGTCGTCAGAGTGTATATCTATTCCACATAAAACTGATAGGTATACAATATGACAACTTTGAGGGACTCTCTGGCCCCAAAAACATTTATTGCATCCATCGATCGGTCTAGCTGCCCACGTCACACTGAACCCGAAGTGATCGACAACACATTAAATGCTCGTTCCGATATGTACAATTTTTTCACAAAGAACATGCTTGTGGACAGTATTTACAACTGTTGTGCCACAATTTCTACATATAACTGTGAAATATTATTGGTACGTAATTCCATTTTCTCAGTTCTATATTTTAGTTTGTAGTGTTTAATATTTTTTTTATTATATCACCTAATGAGGCCCTGTAAGGGATGCTTTTTACACTACAGAGTTATGTCCCCATTTAGGACCATTATTCGGAAGAGTGCCAAATAGCCTTATATTAGCAAATACTAGAAAAAAGAGACAGGGGAAGACAGAGAAAGATAATGGGGAAAGATAAAACATATTAACATAAGTAATGTTCACTTCACAAAAATACCAGATGACAGATGGATGGTGGATACTGATCACCAATTTATGCTCCAGACCTGCACTTGAAGAAGAAGAAGAAGAAGAAGAAGAAGAAGAAGAAGAAGAAGAAGAAGAAGAAGAAGAAGAAGAAGAAGAAGAAGAAAAAAGACTTTTAATCACTCTTATTTTAATGTAATTATAAGCTACAATAAATAAATTAGCATCTCTTTAACTGAATTAGAGACATGTATTTATTTACTGTACAGCTTTAAAACTCTTTTCTCTGGCAAAACTTTTTAATCCGTCAAACTGTTGAAGTTTCTGAAAATGCATAAATAAAATATCAGGGCGACCAAACAACCGGTTACTCAGAGGAAAGGACAGGCGTGGACACATAATCAGACTGAAGACTGTAACTAGTGGTACAATTCGTACTGGGCCTCTTCACTGGCTGATGAAGCTGATGACGGGCCACGCCTAAACTATAGTAGTAGTAGTAGTCTAGTAGTAGTATAGTCCTGCCTATATTAATTCAATCTATATCACATAGTTAGTTAGTGTAATAATAGTAGTTAGTACCCGTTGCTGTGATATAGGTTCTTGACTTAACTCAAACAACCGGTTAATTATAAAACGACATGTAATGTTCTTCATTCATATTTATGATGGTTTATCTTTAAAGACTCCTGGTGCTTATGATTACTGGTGAACTTGCCACACCCCACTTATCATGCCCCAGTACATTAGTCTAGTTAGTTCACACAACGGAGAAGAAAGGAATTTAACTCCGGCAGCAGTAAACATATACGGAACTAGTTCAACTACAACAAGCTGCAGGACTGGACTATCTAAAAGTTTCGGAATATTGATTATTTGTTGTTTGCTGTACTTACCTAAAAGCCAGTCATCTGAAGTAAAGATCCCAAGTGTATTCTTATGCTGTATACACAAATTGTGGTGTAAACATGCACAAACCAAAGTTTAACACAAAACTAACTGCGTCAAACTTTCCACGGAATTCTTGACAAGGCCAAAAAAAGTTGTCTGCATACTTTGGAAGTTATCTCCCTTACTTTCCTAGGAAGAGGTCATTTCCAGAACATGTATACAGTTTATTTTCACTACACACCAGTTAATAATTATGAATTAGGCTGGGGTTACAGGTTGAAAGAGGTGGAAAATTTGTTGTTGTTGTTGTTTTTCAATACATGCAAGCCACAAGGATATTACTTAACTCTTACTAACTCCATCTTTCTAACACGCTAGCCACAAGGATATTACTTAATTAATAGTTATTAATACTTAACTCTTGGCATACCACGCTCTACTTCAGAGAGCTTTCATGTTGACTGAAAGACACCAGACGTATATTTTGCAGAGAGGTAGTTGAGAGGAGGCAGGTTAGTTGGTTTGGGAGCTATCTCTGCAAAATACCTCCATATTCTTCTCCCTCTCACCTTCACCCTCTGACTTGCATGATTTGTATTTTTAGACACAGGCGATTGGAGTCAAACAATACACAAACCGACGGAAGTCAAGGGCAGACAATGGTCGCATTGATCTCTAGTTTGGTTTCTCGCCAAATTAGATCCCAGTTAAGGATGTTAAATGGGATTCTCCAATGGAATCACCTTCTGTGGTAGAGAGCAATATCAGCTCCGATGATAGCCAATCACGACTTTCTCTGTAATCCAGTATACTCTCGTGAGTAACGTGACGTGCGCGAGAATCGGTAGCGGTTATCTCCGCGTCGGTAACTTAGGGGTATGTTAGCCGGTCACTCAGAAATCAATAGCAATCTACTGAACGTAATCTTGCCAAAATATCAACAATCAACTGAAAGACGCTGATGTTGACAGCGGTGTCCTGTAAAGGATATGCGAACACACAACAACAAAAAATGATAGCCAATCGCCATCATGCTACTGTATGCAAATTACATGTTTAACATAACAAATATTATGTGGGTATATGAAATGTTAGAACACTTATTGACAATGGACAGCTAGAGGACATCTAGAGTGAATGTTTAGAATGAATATAAGCATATTAGGTATAAGTAAAATGCGTTAGCAAGGTTCAGGGTAGAAATATTTATTTACATTAACATAAAATCATTTACCCAGGAAGTTCATTAAGTAGCATGCCCCTTGCAGAACCTAGCTCCCATAACAACCATCCAGAAAACTTCTCGGTCATAAGTAAGATGCCCCGCGTCCGAAACACCCATCTGGAGATCATTTGTCACATCCTGCACCCATCTTTTCTTTGGCCTTCCTCTTCCTCTCTTCACAGGCATATACCCCTACGTGATTGTTCTCGCCACACTTTCACGACGTTTCAAGTGACCGAAATATTTCATTGTTCTTTGTTTTATTGTCTTTAGTAGCCAACCTTCTTCAATATTCAGATCTTGTCGTATGGATTCATTTGTTCGTTTATTTATCCTAGATATTCTTAGAACCCGTCTATAACTTTTATATTCAAAAGCATTTATGCGCTGTTCAGCTTGTTTAGTAAGTGCCCAGGTCTCACAGGCATATGTTGCAATGGGAAAGATGCATGCTCTTAAAAATCTAATTCTTTTAGTCATTCTTGCGTTCATCCGGAGTGTTTTTTCAGATGTGATTGCGGTGTGTCTAAGTTATGCGCCCTTGGGCCGAAACCCGTAGGCCAACAACTCCGACCTTTAGCGTGCTTTTTTGACCAGGTAGCATTCATGGGAGACTCACTTTTTGCGGTACCGTCCACATCCCAGCTGGCCAAGTTAGAACGGTCGAAGACTTAATGGTCATATCCCTCAAAGGAAGGCAGGGACAGTCCATGGCATTTTTTGCCATCCAGGGTGGCTTCCATAATTGCAGGGCCGACACAGCGCCCTGGTGCTGGACTCACCGAGGGAATCGTCACGTCCTGCTCATGGCTGCTTTAATTCCTCACTTCAATATATTGGGCATTTCGTTCGCCCTGGGCCGTTCCCGCACAAACAAGACAGGTCTGCAGACGGTATCAACTCAGCGAGTTTTCGACACGGACACGGCTTGTCGTTGCGCCCGTCAGAGCTGTTCCAGGCACGACGGACATACGGAAAACTACCTAGTCATAGCTGTTCCGAACAAGAGCGGCATTCGGAAATTAGGTAGTCATAGCTGTTCCTAGCACGAGAGACATTCGGACGATACATTTCACTCGGACGTAAATGCGTAGTGCCAATTTTTATTTTGCCACCCGTAGGACGGCACTTCCGGCTTCGGCGGGCATTTTTAATGAGGTTAGCCTTCCTCGGGTTTCGAGGCACGTTAGACTTATTTTGTGATGTCGCCAACATCTCATCTGGTCAAGATAAAAATATAAAGGACATCACGGTCGACCCTCAAGGGAAGGCAGGGGCAGACCATGGGCATTCCCTCGCTATCCAAGGAGGCTTCCATAATTGCAGAGCCGGCACATATTGCTCTAAGACTGGGCTCACCCGAGGAGTTGCCTCGTCCTGCTCATGGCTGCTTTAGTTCCTCATTTCCATGTGTTGGGCATCTCGCTTGCCACTGATCGCTCAAGCACACACCAGGAACGGTCAGTCTGCAGGCGACATCCACTAGGTAAGCTTTCGCTTCGGACTTCAGACTACGCAATGGATTCGCTAGCCGTGCGTTCCATTTCGTGTTATTGAGACGTTTTTCCACCTTTGTCTACTCTCTACTAGTTAGATACAGACAGTTTTCATAACCATTTCATTCGACTGAGGCACTTCTTCAACCTTTTTGTACTCGCTCACTGCGAGTGCTGCCGGCTCAGCACCTTACCTCCGTACAGTAGTGAGCGAGAAACAATCAGGCCCTCTCATCCGGGGATTCCCTCATATCCCCCAGCTGAGAGCCTTCGGACAGGTATCTGAACTGGGCATGTAGCGTGCTCAGTATCTCACCTCCATTTTTCGGTAGGTGAGTATCAGCCCGGCTCTCTCATCCAATGGTAGTAGCTTAGAGGCATTCAGCTACATCTCTCAGATGGAGACCTTTGTGTAAGTGTCTGGACCAAGTTTGTGGCTTTGTGCGCCTGAGTTTAAATTCTGACTGCTATCCTCAGTCTACCTGCAGAGCAGCAGGTTGTGTCTCTCTTAGTCTGGCCCCTATCCCAAGAGCTGTCCAATATGTAGTTTATATCCATTGGCACAGCGCTTGGGGTCAGTGGGACACTCAAGCTCCCCCACCGCGGCAAGGTGGAGACACATCGGGGGAGATTTTAGTTCTATCTGTCTGTCCCCTCCACAATTTATTCAGTTGTTTTAGTTTTTGAAGAGCATTAGATATTCGTCTTTTAATGTCCTTCATTTTGTCACCGTTGTTGGTAATTAATGATCCAAGATATTCGAAATTTTCCACCAACTCCAATTTCTCCTCATTAACATATATTTCTTTCTCCGTAATAGTTTTATAGTTATATCGGTATCTGTGGCTAAGGGCTTGCGAACGAGGTTCGAAACACAGCGGTGCTGGTTTTTTCGAAAAAGGTATAAGAGCCTGTCGTTCAGAAAGCAATGGCAAACTACTGAACGTAAAATTTGCCCAGGAATCACGAACAGCGAAAATGCTGGAGTTGATTGCTACGTCCTGTGAAGGACATGCAACTCAATTAATAGTTTTATCTGTATGCATTATCTTTGTTTTTGCTATGTTAAGATATCGGTTGTGCTTTTCACTATTCTTTTGGGTTGAGATTATTTGTTGTTCTATACCATTCTGTGATGTGGATAGTAATACTATATCATCATCGTATCAAATCTCTGGTATTTCATGACCAACGATATTTAGGGCATCATATTGCTCCTTGGTTATATCATTTCTGATATTTCTCATTATATTTTCGGTCTACAGGTTAAAAATAGGGGGACAGCACACAGCCCTTATGGACTCATTGCTTGATGTCAAATCAATCGGATGTCTCACCATCTATTCTAACCGCTACTTGTTGGCCTCGATAGAGCATTTTTATGAGTTGTACTACATGTGATGGAAAGCTCATTTTCCTCATGATTTCCCCAAAGTTTTTTATGTTGGACACAGTCAAATGCCTTTGAATAATCCACAAAACATGAGAATATGTTTACATTAAATTCTCTACACTCCTCTATTATTAAACGCATGTTGAGTATGCGATCTTTTGTTCTTCTTCCTTGTCTAAATCCAGCTTGAAACATGTTAATCTCTTCTTCGATTTTTTTTTACAAAGCCTTCCCATTATAATTTTTAGGAGAACATTACGTGCATGACTGATCAGGGAAATAACTCTATGGTTGGTGCATAATTTCGGGTTGCCCTTTTTTGGTACTGGAATGAAGATATTTCTTTTCCAATCTTTTGGCCATATACCATATTTCCATATCTGTTTACATAATGCGTGATAGATGTGTATGCTTTCTTCTCCTTCCGCTTTAATTAATTCAGTTGGTATCTCATCACATTCTAGTGATTTACCATTCTTCGGGTTCTTTATTTCCCATGCAATTTCATCTAATGATGAGGGTTCAGATTCTGTCTCTGCTGTCATTGGTCCGTGTATCTCATTCACATGGTCACAACTGCAGTATTCATGCCATCTTTCTAGAATTTTTATAGATTCTGTTAGGGTATTTCCCAACTTGTCACAGATGACATTTAATTTAGGTTGAACATTTCTTGTCAATAACTTCATTTCTTTGAACATTTCGTAATCATTCTTATGATAGTACTTTATTCTAGTACAGCAATCTTGTATATATTGTTTTTTGTCCTTTCGTGTGTTCTTTCTTATTTCTCGAGTTAAAGATTTATACTTCATCCCGCTGCTATCAATTTCGCATTCTTTCTGTTAATTCTAACGTGCCTGGCGTAATCTATGGCTTATGTTGCTTATTTTTGGTTGGAATTAGATCTTTCGCTGCTGTTATCAAGATATCTCTAGCTTGCACTGCCAATTTATCTAGTGTCAATTCCTCCTGTATAGGAAGGAAGTTAGGAAAAGAAAAGAGTATTTGGCATAATTTTGGAACAACAGAGTGCGAAACTATTCGTCGTGACAGGGTTTGGGGCAATCTCAGCTAGTGATATTAATAAATCTCCACAGCAAACCGGACGTATGCGCTAACAGCAGCTCAGAAGAAGATACGGATGTACTTCACAATGAGTTAGATATGCGTTTAGACTAATGCAATCATAAAATAGCAGTGATACGCGAGGCCTTCAGTGCGAAAGCAAGCAACGAAAGCTAACAGCGTGACTGATGACTGTGGCCTAGATGAAAGGAATGGGCGAGGTGACAGATTAATAGCGTGGACAGAATCTGACGACATGGTGACAGGTGACACCTGGTTCAAACAGCATCCTCTACATTTTTGACAATAGAAAAGACCTGGGGATAATGTTAGCAATCGAGCTGACTACATATTGCTTCCTAAGAGATTCAGAAGCAGTTTCGTGAAGCAGTGATTGTACCAGAAGCAGATTGCAAAAGTGACCATGTTCCATGTATAGGAACGTCGCTGTTACTGCTTCCACCTCCATTCTCATGCTGGAGGTTGTAGGTGGAGGAAGGAATGTTTCATGTCGAATGGCTATAGTCGCTTCAGAGGTCACAGATTGTGAGAATAGTATGAATATTTTGCCCTGGCCATGCGGGGGTGCGGGGGAATGAACAGGCTGATAGGCTGGCAGGGAATTCACCTCTTGGTGGTAGATTGTCTGTGGACAGGGGGGAGGTGGTCATGCGCTTGTGGGACCAAGTGGAGAAAGAGGGGGAATAGATTGAGAACTCTTAAGTGGAAAGAATGAGATTGCGGGGGATAAGCAGGGCTTCGGGAAGAATCTTAAAACTGAGAGAGAAGACCAGGAGAACCTTAAATCAGATATCGGTGGGAACGATTAATAGTATGACTCTTCGCTGGCTGTTGAACGAGGGGACGGAGCACGTATGGGAATGTCCTGAGTGCAATGATGTCGGTTAACACTTACGACTATAAAGAAGACACCACAGAACATCAAGTTAGATCTACAATTTCTTAGAATAGGCAAAGACATTAGAGAAAGGTACAATGTTACTGTAAATCAGATTTTTTTTTAACAATGTTACTGTAAATCAGATTTTTTTAAATACAATGTTACTGTAGAGGACAGACATAATCCCATTGAGATAACGAGACTGTTGATGAGCAATGGGACATGTTTCGGGAATAGGGTTAGGGTCAAACTAAATCATTAAACCTATACATAGAATCGCAAACAAGAAATGGATGACACGAAACAAGAAATTGATGACAAATGAAATTCTGCAGATGATGGATGAAAGAAAAAAGAAACAGTAAGAAAGAAATAGTAAACATGTGTAAGGAGGCGAAAGACATCTGGCTGAATAAAACAAAAATGTACGGAAATTGGAACAAACTATGGAAAAGTCCCACATTCTATTCATTAGCAAATAAATATCCCAACAGGTAGGAAGCACGAAAAAACCATGAATGTATAGCAGTGGTTCTCAAACAGTGGGGAATTTTTTTTCCTCCCCCCCCCCCCTCAGGTGGGAATTTTAGGGTTTTCGGGGGGGGGGGGGGGATGAAGACCACAGATTGGCATTTTCAAATTGGCTTCAGGACCACACAAAACGCCATCGGGAGATTAAGCGTACTCGTGACGTTACATTCCCCGATTATTTCAAGATCGCGTTAATAGAAGAACCGAATACTTGGTATTGTTTTCCCTCCACAATTTCCGGTTCTGTGCTTCTACTCCTTCTGAAATTCGTTCTATAACGTAATGTAGACCCGCAAATCACGTTTTATGCAGACGCCTAGACGTGGTCTAGTATGATATTAACTTTAGCTTCTTTTTTTTTTTTCGTAAACTGTGTAATTTTCAACTATTAAGAGCGAATCAAACGAAAATGATGAAGATCGCATGCTGTAATGTGATATTTCGACAGCAGGAAATAGTCCGTTTCCTTGTCATACTACAACGATGACTAAGATCGTTATGGAATATTCACAGCGATTTGACTACCAATGAATGCATGTTTGCATTCGACATCCATTGTAGTAATTATGTGTAATTTTTCATCATTCTACACGTGACTGTTTATTTTTAGGTAACTTTTTATCACGACCTCACTCAGATCTACGAGCGCCGAAAGACAGACCATACAAGCTGACGTCATCATAACATGACGAGGTCTACGGGTGTGCGTATATATATATATATATATATATATATATATATATGTGTGTGTGTGTGTGTGTGTGTGTGTGTGTGTATGTGTGTGTGTGTGTGTGGTGTATGTGTGTGTGGATGTACGTATATATATATGTGTGTGTGTGTGTGGGTGTGTATACATGTGTGTGGGTGTTTGTGTGTGTTGATCTTGACTTTTTCGTTTTATATTTACAGAATCTGAAGCCCATGGTGAGTTTTTTTAAAAAAAAAAGTATGTTCTTATATTTGCAATATGGATTCACAAATATCGTCATCAATGGAGAAGAACGACCTCAATTTGTTATTTGTTGTAAAAGTTTGTCAAATGTCTATGAGACCGACAAAGTTGAGGAAACATTTGTTGAATGTTCATCCTCAACACAAGGACAATGATAAAACCTATTTTGAACGTCTTGGGAATCTGTCAAAAGAATGAGACTGGATTTAACAGGGGCATTCCAAGAAACAAACCAAAAGGTTACTGAAGTTTCCTAATGTCGTAGCACTGGAGATAGCGGAAGCAGGAAAAAAACCACATACAATCGGGGAAATCTTTGATCAAACCTTGTTGTCTCAAGATGGTAGAAATTGTGTTGGGAAATGAATCAGAGAAAAAACTTGCAGCGGTTTCAGTATCAAACGACACTGTTCAAAGGAGGATCAGCGATATGGCCAATGACATCAAGGATCAAGTTGTGCAAGAGATCAAGTCTGCAGCATTTGGGCTCTATTCAATTCAAATTGATGAATCGACTGATGTGGCATCGTGTTCTCAGTTGATAGTGTTTGCAAGATATGTGCATTCAGGATCATTTAAAGAAGAACTTCTTTTTTGTTCTCCTCTTGAAACAACTACCAAGGCCTCTGATATTTTGGAAACGTGTTCATCTTTCCTTGAATCAGAAAATCTTTTATGGGATAATATGTGTGGGTGCTGTACAGATGGAGCACCAGCTATGTTGGGGACCAAATCAGGATTTCAAGTTAGTGTGAAGAAACGTGCCCAAAAAGTGAAAGGCATCCAATGCATGATCCATCATCAAGCACTGACCTCCAAAACACTTCCAGCTCCATTGGGGAAAGTTTTGGATCACACCATTCAGATAGTAAATTCTATCAAAGGAGGATCTCTCAACTCACGGTTTTTTAAGCAGTTATGCGTTGACATGGATGCAGACCACCATTTACTTCTTGTCCCCATAAATGTTCGATGGCTGTCAAGAGGAAATATAAATGCAGCGAGTATATGATCTGAGAGACGAGCTCAAATTATTTTTTGAAGTTCAGGGTAAGATGGACTTTATCGTCTGACTGGATTATGAGGCATGGATCATACGTCTTGCCTATTAAGTTGATATTTTTTAGCATTTGAATAAACTCAATCTTCAGATGCAAGGAAGGAATACAAATATCATACAATTTGTGGATGCCCTGAGAGCTTTTATGGGGAAGCTGGAAAACTGGAAAACAAAGGTCAAAATGACAAATGTTGCAATGTTTGAGAAGCTGTCATCCATTCTCGTTGTTGATGATAAAGGCCAAGTACTTCCAAAATTTGCAAAAATATGAAATTTCGCAGCATTTGACAGCCGTATAAAATGAATTTGAGCGATAGTTTCCTGAACTTAGTGATGATGAGCTGGATTAGGTGCGAAACCCATTCAAATATTAGTTGAAAAAGTTTCTGATGATTGTCAAGATTAATTTCTGGAGCTGAAAAATGATTCGGGAGCAAGAGATGTGTTCGATGAGAAACCAATCACGGAATTGTGGCTTTTAATCTGCTATTCCAACCCAAAAATGGCAGAAAAAGCAAATCATGCATTACTTCCATTTGCGTCATCATATCTTTGTGAGTCAGGCTTTCCAGCTCTGTTGGAAATTAAAACGAAACGACGTAATAGATCAGATGTTGAAAATGATCTCCGTTGTGCCTTTTCAAGCACTCCTCCGCGTATTTCAGAATTGCTGCGGGAAAAACAATCACAGTGTTCTTATTGATTACAATCTTAATTTAAATGAAGTTAATTGCGAGTCTACAATATCCTGGTTGGGTAATGAGCGTGTTGTTTGATGAAGCACAATTTTCTGGCATTCTGATGTCGTATATTAAACCACAATTCTTTGACGTTTTAACTGTTTGTTTATTGTAGTATGATTAATGTGGTGTTTTAATAAAATATTGTGAATATAAAAATGCTTTTATTTACGTTTTAATATCCATCAGCATATTCATTTGCTATAAGCTGTATAAAACTACACTATACAATTTATCTTTACATGTAAAGGTCTCATGGCCAGTCGGAACACGAAGTACTTGATAGAGACAGCGGTTCAAAAAGGGGGCTACCTGGGGTCCCCGGTTGTCTCGAACACAGTACCATGATCTGGGATGCTATCCAGAGAGCGAAGACGAAGAAGCAAAAAACTCCGCGTGATATGATTGGATCTGACCAACACATATGGGTCAGTGCCCACCAATTGTTGTGGCATGCACTCAAGGCTTATCACGTGTCCGAGAACATCAAGGAAATGCTTGTGCAGTAATTCTCTGGCTTCTCTCTTGTTCTCGACCAAAACGTTCACGATCAGATGCGAGTGGGTATTGCCATGTGATGTACGATTTCGCCGATACTATTTGTCATGGCCATGCAGGTAATCCTGGATGCGGTATCCAGCAAAGCACACGGTCCGAAACTCTGCGAAGGGAAGAACACTCCGCCGCTGAAGGCCTTCATGGACAATACGACAATCCTGACACCGAAGGAGAGTGATGCTCGCAGCATTCTCCTCAGACTGGACGATCTGATTCGCTAGTGCAGGATGAGCTTCAAGCCTAAGAAATCGAGAAGCCTGTCGATCATGAAGGGTAAGGCGGTGGAAAGGGTGTTCGCTGGTGGCTGACAAGCGATTCCCACGGTGATAGCGGAACCCGTGAAGAGTCTCGGTCGTAGTGTACGACTTAACTCTGACGGACGGGAACGCGGTGGTAGAGATACAAACAATGCTGACGAACGGTCTGGGTACCATCGACAAAACCTGGCTGATAGGCAAATTCAAAACCTGGTGCCTCCAATTAATGCTTATTCCGAAACTCCCTTGGCCGCTGCTGATATATGATATCGGCGTGTCTACAGTGAGCACCATGGAGGGGAAGATAAGCAGGTATATACGAAAGTGGCTTTGAGTACCAACATGCCTCATGACTGTCGCATTGTATTGCAAACAAAGTAAGCTCGTCCTCCCGTTCTCGTCCCTCATGGAAGAGTTCAAAGACGGAAAAACCAGACTCGCAATGATGCTGCGCGCGAGTCTCCAGACATAACGGTCAGTGCCTCAGTTCCCGGCTTGAAAACGGGAAGGAAGTGGAAAGTGGTCAGCGCGATCAAAGAAGCCCAGGCGACACTCCAGCTGAAGGAGATCATGGGCCACAACCAAGTTGACAAGAAAGGGTTCGGCTTCCAAAGCAATGATGCGATGTGGTCCCAGGCGACGACCAAGGAACGCAGGGACCTGGTGGTTAAGGAGATCCGCAAGGGGGAAGATGACGAAAGAGTCCGAAAGGCTGTTCAACAGGCGCAGCAGTCACAGTGGGTGTCATGGGAAGCGGTAGTGCAGAGATCTATTACTTGGAATGAAATCTGGCGCATCGGACCACTGCGCCTAAGTTTCGTCGTCCGATCCTTCTACGATGTCCTGCCATCAGCAGCCAACTTGGTCAAGTCGGGGAAAAACCACCGATCGGTCCCCTCTGTACAAAAGTCCAAATAGTCCAGACAGCGGAACACGTACTGTCCGGATGTAAGGTCGCCCTGGCCCAAGGCCGGTTTACGTGGCGGAATAACAAAGCCCTTACTGAGTTGGCCGCCATAGTGGATGTAGCAAGAATGAGGGCGAACGAAGAGGGGTACAGTCCGAGGCCGATAGAGATTTCTTTCGTCCGAGAAGGGGGCAAAGAAGGCAAAGCTGACGACTTGCCACTTGCTACCATTTTCGATGGTGCGAGGGGCTGGGAACTGACCGTAGACCTAAAAGACCGTGGCAATTACCTTGAGTCGATCCGAAGGTTTGGCTACCATTTTCGATGGTGCGAGGGGCTGGGAACTGACCGTAGACCTAAAAGACCGTGGCAATTACCCTGAGTCGATCCGAAGGTTTGGCTTGCGACCTGACATAGTACTTAGCTCCTCGTCAGCCAAGCAGCTAACGCTGATTGAGTTGACTGTCCCTTGCAAATCAAATATTGAGGAGCAACATCTGTACAAATTAGAGAAGTACAATGACATGGTCGCAAGAATAAGGTGGGAGGAGTACCCCGTCAGGCTGTTCGCGGTCGAGGTAGGCGCCATGGGTCTAGTCTCCTACTCCGTGTTTGGTGTGCTGAAACGAATGGGCATGAAAGGACAAGCAAGAACTCGGGCCCAGAAACAACTGTCTGAGACAGCTGAAATTGCCTCTTGCTGGCTATGGAATTGTCGGAACCTAGAGTGGAATGAGTCTCGAAACTAGTATGCTTAGAAGCGGTAACTGCAGTACCAACAATCTCTCAACCAAGACCACGAACTTACAACGTCTCGTGTCAGATCTTTAGCCCTTCCTCCGAAAGTGAGTGGTGAATCTGATTGCAATCAAACCATGTAAATGTCGGCCGAAGTCCAACCTCCATAACATAGCGATAATCGGCCGTAGGTCGCACTCAGTCAGCGACAGAGACCAAGAGGTGGCTCCAAAAACGGAAAGGAAGAACCGGCTTCTTAGTAGAGTGCGGTGCCGTGAACGGGGCACGAGGAAGGAACACGGCAACGGAGACGAATGGAGACGACTGAGGCCGTGGTGGGGGATAAGCTGGACTCCCCACGACCACACGTGCTAAGGGGCAAGCACAGGCTGCACAGGCTCTCCCCTCCAAGGGAGGGAGGGCTTGAGAGTGGACATGGTAATAGCGAAGGAAGGGACAAGCGTAACAACAGGGATAACAATTGTGACCGAACGTCTCTACGGCAGGGGAAAGACGCCCGGAGTCATGACCCGGACTGGACCGCCCCCAGAGAGTATCAAGAGCTTAAAAGTCCGAAATACTTGGGGGAGTGGGTTCGCTTCTGACGATCAGAAATCCCCTGCCGTGTTTGCTCTGTGTCGGAGTTTTTACGATTATATACAACTATGGAAGAAAATAAGGATTTTCAGTATTAAAGGCATGTTATTTTTAATGCACCTTTTGACGCTGACAATTTTGGATTGGTTGGAGAGGGGGGGGGGGGGAGAAACAGTCTGAACATATGGTGAAAAGGGGGGGGGGGGGCACCACTGATGTATAAAATCGACAATTTGCGACAATTACTTATATATCGTCATTATCGACATCACGTAAATGTCAATGGCTTATATATCGCCCTTATTTGGTCATCGCGTTATTTGTTTCTTTCCCGATGTGTTCCCAATTGAAATGTTCAGTGACCGGAATTTATATTGGAGAATTCCTTCATTTCGTATTTATCGAAAAATTACAATCACGATGGTTCAAAATTTGCAGAAATGTCGGAAATGTTTTGATTAATTTTCTGATTTAAGAAATGGCAACATCCAGTATTCTCGGCTTTGTCTATTTACATCTGATTTTGCTACAGATTGATTAGTTTGAATAAATTTTTAATTATTGTGATTCTGATTTAAAGGGCTTTGTGAAAAATGATAATACTGATTGATAATGTAGATTTAGTCTGTTACATAATTTTGCCTGGATAGGCAAATCAAAACTGACAGTGAAGTATGTTATCATTTGAAGGCACTTGTCGAATTACGTTTGTTCTAATGGGTCACACTTGTGCCTCAAAGTTTGCTTCGCCTATAAAAAATATGCTGAGCAGTAATGTAAATAACTATAATTGAATAGAAAATAATGTATATATTGGTTCTTATTTTATTGAGTACAAATTTGCTCAGTGTTTACCTGACATTTTCAATTTTGTGTGAAAATGATGTGCTTCAATATATGATTTTATAATTATATTATGATAGTACAGGGCAGCATTTCTTGTGATAGTTGTGAAACAAAATGGTGTATTAATCATTATTATCAGGATTTAATTGGATTATCATCACACAATCAAGGAAATTTGCCGTCGTAGGTGAACATTTTGAATAATTTGTTCCTCTCTTTTTATCCAATACGTATTAGATAATTTATCATTATTAAATAATATTTATTTTCAAACTATTGTTAAAATATCAATACAGGAAGTCCCTGTTAATGTTGGAGTTACGTTTTTGGAAAACGCGACTTTAAGTTAAACGACGTATAGCGAAACATTATTTCCCATATAATTAAATGAAATACAGTGTATTATGTAATGTCTATGTTGATAGGTTGTTGATATTTATTGGCTAAATAGAGGTGGGTTGGAGGGCGATTGGTAGAGTTATTGGGGCGTAGTGGCATTAAAACGACAACTCCCTCCAAAATTATCAATAGCACTACTAGTACTACTCTCTCTCTCTCTCTCTCTCTCTCTCTCCTCTCTCTCTCTCTCTCTCTCTCTCTCTCTCTCTCTCTCTCTCTCTCTCTCTCTCTCTCTCTCTCTCTCTCTCTCTCTCTCGCTTTCTTAGCTAAATCTTCATAGAGAGACTTTGCTTTCTCTTGGATAACCATCTTGCTCACAGGCATATTCCGTTGGTTCTGGTCTTCAATCCAGACGGCCAATAATGCTTCCATGGTCTCTATAAGGGTGTACTTCTTGTACGAGTGATCTTGGAAGCACTCAAAGAGGTTACGTTTTTAGCACCTTCTTTGATTTTGTCAGCACCTGCACGAATTGTCCTTACCGAGGTTGGAGATAAACCATTGACTTTACCGATACCAACAGCCCGATTGCCAGCCTCAAAACGACGTAACACATCTAACTTCACCTCAAGTGTAACACTTTTCCTGATTCTCTTACAACCAGACACACTATCTGAGCTTAGTGTGTGCTTTGAACTCATAATTATGGGTGATGACACGATAAACTCCTGGAAAAAAAGCACTGCACAAAATTTAAACTGTCGACGTTTTCTTCTTCTTCTTTCGTTCCCTTGAAATATGTCTATAACTGCAATGTTGTCTCTTGTACTAATTTAACCGTCTTTTTTAGTTCACTCAGCGGTCCATAGAGTTTGTCTTCCACTGCCGTTCTCTAGGCCAGAAGGTTTGCCTAGATATGTTGTATTTTGGGCAGTCTTGGAGTATGTACTCTGCTATCTGCGACGCCAATCCACATGTGCACATGGCTGATTCGCCAATCTTGAATTTTGTATAATGGCAACGTTGACGCAGCATAGCAACACAGGTGACGACGTTATGGTGGAACGTAGCAACGTAAAGTGATGTCCAACTGTGACAACATTGTGTTGGGCGGATGGAATATCATGGGAATATCGATACATGAAGCCCATAATCTGGCACTCTCACGATGTTTATACTTCACCTCGACACCGCAAGGTACAAGAGGAACATGACTGAGATGAGATGAGGTGACAACGATGTTATAGCGAAACGACGTAAACCGAACGACGTATAGCGGGACCTTTTTGCAACCCACTTTACTTTTTTGCGCTCGCCCCCTTTGAACTCAAGCGTAGTCCATACACATTATTTCTAGTAGTACTGGACTGAATTTTGCTTGTGGATTAGCTTCCATATTACCAGTAGACCTCGCCATTAGGCGAACCCGCTCCGACTTCAGATGTATTTGTAATATACCGTCCCCAAGTCAAGGACGAGAAGTCAACATGTTACTCCAACTGTCCGGTGTAGGGGTTGAACCCCTTACATCGGCTTCAGCACACCGGCTGTTTAAGAACGCTCGTTTTTATCCATTCCGCCATGCTGACCCCTAACCCGCTTTAATTTGATATATAATACAACATGTCTGCTACCATATTAACAAGTTTTCCAACATAATTGTGACACACCCCTTCCTCCCATTTTTCCACCATCTATTTTTGTTTGGTCCAAACCAAGATTGTATAGTAAATAAATAGATAGACAGAAAATATATAAGGGCATTGTGGTGATAGAAGACCTGGTGTAAATATTCAGGACAATGTCTTAGGTCTATCCATTACTTTATGTAGAAGCTGAGGAATGCACTTTATTATATGAAGTAAGGAAAGAGCACCCGGACCAGACAACATTACTTTGGGGTAAATTGAAGTACTGGGTGATTTTGAAATGGAAATAATGGCAAAATTTCTAAATGGCATCTATAATAACATGCGGCTGCGAATCCTGGACAATTACGGGTGGTAAACAGGCGGGGAAAAAATCCCTAGAAGCTTTAGAGACATGGTTTTATAGACGAATGCTGAAAATTAATTGGACAGCCAAAATTGGCAATCTGGTCATTCTGAAGGAAACTAAGTCGCAAAGACAATTTATCACAAACATCAGTAAGAAGCATTCATCATTTTTGGTCACATTATGAGAAGACAAAAACTGGAACATGTTATTGCAGCTTGAAAGATATGTGGAAAGAGAGATAGAGGAAGACAGCGTGATAAAATGCTTGAAAGTCTTGTGTCATGGCACGGAAGGGAGTCAACACACGAACGTATCCATGCCGCCTGAGATCGCAGTTTGTGAAGAAGCATGGTCCTCCACGCCAGCTAGCAGGGCAATGGATGATAATAAAGATGAACAGTAGGTACATTCCTAGAATCAATTGTTATAGCTTTGTCAATGAAACCAGGCACTTTAGAATGTATAGATCATCGTCCTATGAGTGGCATGATTATGATGTAACTGAAAATAATTATGAGAAGAGTGAGAAACAAGATCAAGCAGAAATTAGTGATGTGGAGTGTGGAATTGTAGAGGGAAATGGCACATACAATGCCACATACATTATCGGTACACTATTAGAAAGAGTTATATAGGGTAAAAACATATATATATATATACTTATGCTTCGTAGACTGCTCAAAAGCGTTTGTCAATGTGAAACATAAAGAAATAATCAAACTATAAGAATCATTAAAAATAGATGGCAAAGACCTGCGAATAATTAAGAAAAATATTAGCAGTAAACAGTAGCCATAAGAATAAAAAACCATTTAGGAACATTTCAGTGCATAAAGAAGGATGCCAGACAAGGGTGTGTGCTGTTTCCTGGTGTGTATTTATTATGCAGGGAGTATATAATGAGAACTATAGAAAATATGCCAGGGGTAGCGATTGGTGGTCATAATTTAAGAAACAAATAACTTAGTTATGTTTATGACACCGCCTTGGTAGCAATAAGTTAGAAGGAGCTAAATGAAACGATAGATAAAGTGGTTGTTGAAAGTGAAAAGTTCACCTCAACTTGAATACTAGGATGCTTGCTTGCTTGCTTGTGTTCGTTGGCTTGAGCTCCAACGCGAAGTCCTGTATGTCGGATGAAGGCATCCTGTTGTCCAACATCAGTGTGATGTCATACAGGACTTGAGGTTTGCGTGAGTATCCGTTGTCCCATGTCTGGCTTATTGGTGTGCAGACTGGTGGTTCCTCGCCGTACAGGCAGACACTCTCCGACTTCGGAGGAATCAGCGATCCTACTGACCTTAGCCAGGACCCCGAAGGGACCTGTTGCCCAGGACGCTCGACGAGGACGCGTCAATAGGTCTTGGCCAGTATATAACCCGGCCCTGGTGCCTTGGAAACACCTCTGCGTCCCGAATACTAGGATAATAAGTAATAGTAAATTAAAGAAACAGATCGCGGCTAAATGTGTGCAAGTAAGTTAAATGGTGTTCATTTGGTGCAAGTGCAGAAATTCAAATATCTGGGCGCACGGATAACATTAGATGGAAGATATATGATATCACAGAGATAAATAACAGAATAGGGCAAGCAAAAATTGCACTTTATAAAATGATGACCACTGTATGCAATTAATCATTGTCATTGGGGTTAGAAAAAAAAGATGCCTTGCACGTTTCATAGAACAAGTTTTAATATATGACTGTAAATCGTGGACAATTAGCAAATAAACCCCCCCCCCCCCCCCAAAAAAAAAAAATGCATAGAAGGTCGGGAGTCTCCGTGGCGAAATGATCAAGCCGTCTGCCTCGCGCTCCGAAGGTTATGAGTTCGATTCCGGGGGTCGTCGCTGGAGCTACGGAGTTTGTGCTTTGTGCGACGCTTTCCGCAGGCCGCCCTGCGGAAAGAGAGCAGGCCATGTGGGATAAAACCTGGTGCAATGAAGACATCCTCTCAACTTTTAAGACTGTTTTATACATAGAAGATTCAGAGATGCGGCTATCAGATCACGTTGGGTATATTGCGTACAAACATGATATGCGAAGCATCTGTAAAGCAGGTAGCCTGCCATTCCTCTTCTTCTTGGAAGTGATTGTACAAATGGTGTCCGTATCTACTGCGTCTATACAGACATCCTCTGTCTACTGTCGCGAAACTTACGACCGTAACCAACAACCATCTGCCAGCTGCTTCTCAGCTCCATTCACAGCCTACTCAATTGCTCTGGCGTCACCCTGAACGGGAGGGTAAACGGTTATTCCACCTTTCCAAAGGGTGTCCTGTGGGTTAGGGGAGGGAAAGGGGCAATTACTTATCTTTTGATTGGGGGTACACCTACCCCGCTACCTTAGGCTATCTTTCTATTATCCTGCTACAATACCACTACAAAGACACACACAATATATTGCAAAACTTATTGCATATTTCGCTGAATCTCATCAAGTGTATACTGAAGAAGTCACGCAGCAAATATAAAGCGAAATAATAATAATAATAATATTGTAATTAATCAAATGAATACTTCAAGCTGAAATATAAAACACACTTACTAAAACAGTAATTTAAATTGTTTGCCACGGTAATTTTAAACCGCCTATCAAGTCTGTTTACACAATGTTGTCTTCGCCATACGAATCACAACTCTCAACAGTTTCAACGAATCTTAACATCCGTCCATATTGTGTGTTAAACAATACATGAAATGCATGGTCTCTTTTAATCACGTGACATGGTTTCAAAAGCTGGCTCGCTATTGATAAAGTAGGCAATTTCCTGTCTGTGGGATTTACTGGATTACCAGTCTTCTTTGCTTATTGTTCTTTCTATCTAATTGGGTCTGTGTTATACCATCCTGTTGTTCAATTGCCTTTCTCACTCTTCTGTCAATGTATGTAGACCGGCACCTACAATAACTGCAATTAGATGTGGTCTATCGAGAAACGGGTTCATTCACTGCAGGGGCGGCAACCAGTGTGGTTTAGTTTGAAATAATTGAACTGCAGCACAGAACGTTCAGTCGATCGCTGTTGTGAATCGATCCTATAGAGACTGCATTGCATCATACCCTCGAAAGGTTAGATGGATAAATCCCCTCTGCTGTGTGTCCACCGTGACGAGGTAGAGGGGCTTGTGCGTCCCAATGACCCCAAGAGCTATGCCGACGGTAGCACAGCTACTGGTAGGGCCACCCATGTCGGACAGGTCAAGGGAGAGGGACCAGACGAAGAGACACACAAACCTGCTGCCTTGTAGGTAGACTGGGGACAGTCAAAGGCTAGGGAAAGCACCCCAAATACATGCTTGTCGAAATCGGATGTACTGAGCCACAGGTTTGACAAAGCAGTGCAACGTGAAACCTGCTGCCTTGTAGGTAGACTGGGGACAGTCAAAGGCTAGGGAAAGCATCCCGAATAAATGCTTGTCAAAATCGGATGCACTGAGCCACAGGCTTGACAAAGCAGTGCAACGTAACTTAATTAATGATGTCACAAATCAAAATTAATCGATATGGTGCTAATCCCGTGAAGTCCCATCAGGCGGTGATAGTGCCGGGCCCCCTGCCTCGAGGGGGTCCACCCATGACTACTGGTGGTCACCTTCCCCTGTGCTGTGGAGTCAAGGCACAGAGGAGTAGGTTAAGAGCTATTGACCAAACACCCCGGACACTCAACATACTACAGTGGAATGCCGAAGGAGTTCACAAGAAGAAAGACTCCCTAACACAGCGTCTTCATAAAGATAGAATAGATGTGGCATGCATTCAAGAGACACACCTCAACGCCAATCACAAATTCTCAGTCAGAGGATATCAGGCCACACGTTTCGACCGCGAAGGACACAAAGGAGGAGTTCTAATACTTACACGAAATACAATACCTTGCAGCGAAGTATCTGTGATCTCTAACAACCAAACGGAAATTATAGGTGTTGATATAATGATAAAGGACGTGAAAATAAGAATCTACAATCTGTATAGCCCAGCAGATAAGGACCTTACACTCTCAAACATGAAAATAACTGACACAAACTGCATTATTGTCGGAGACTTTAATAGCCGTTCAGAAAGATGGGGATACCCAGATACTGACAAAAGAGGAGATGAATTGGAGGACTGGGAAATAGACTCAAATCTCCATCTACTCAACAAAGCGGATGACACACCGAGCTTCTACTCCAGAAGATGGCTTACCACTTCTACTCCAGACTTAGCTTTCTGCACAGGAGACATCCTCCACAAAATCGATCGCCATGTGCTGGACCAATTAGCAGGTAGTGACCACAGACCAATCAAGCTTGAAATGAATATGGAGTATGTTCCACAGGAGCAAAAGCCCTTGCCCCGCTGGAATTACAAACGAGCAGATTGGGACAGATTTGCCATACTAACAGACAAATATTGTGAAAACATAAATACACGATATGGCAACATAAAGCAAATGGTGGAAAGTCTAAACAGAGCGATAATACAGGCAGCCACTGAGTCCATTCCAAGAGGAGCGAGGAAAAATTACAAACCATACTGGACTGAAGAACTACAAAGTTTGGAGGACAAAGTTGAAGATGCCAGGAAGACAGCAGAGAGAGAACAAACAATTGAAGCGAACATCTCTCTCAAAGCCATCTCAGCAAAATATAAAAGAACAGTAAATCAAACAACAAGAGATTGTTGGAGGGAAAAAACAGAAAACCTGAATTTTGACAGGGATGGAAACAAACTATGGAAACTAGTGAAAGCCATGAACAATGAAGGACCTAGAAACAAACAAATAACAATTAAACAAGGAAATGCCTTGCTTACAGGCAAAAAGGCTGCAAATGCACTAATGGAACACTATGCCAGTGCAAACCACATTGATATTACAACCAAACAGAAGAAAGCAATCAAAGACAAACAGATACATCATAGAAATACAGAGACAGCAGCAGAATATATGATGGCAAATCTAACAATGGAAGAAATGGAACAGGCAATGAATACCCTAAAAAAGAAGAAATCACCAGGAAAGGATGGAATCACAAATGAAATGCTAATAGGACTAGGCACCAAGGCAAAGAAGAAACTACTAGCAGTCCTAAATAACAGCTGGAAGAGAGGAATAGTCCCACAGGCATGGAAGGAAGCTATACTAATACCAGTCCCAAAGAAAGGGAAAGACCTGGAAGAACCAAATGGCTATCGACCTATCAGTCTACTTAGCTGTGTAGGAAAATTAATGGAACGCATTATCAATGGCAGGCTAACATGGCATCTGGAAGAAAACAAACTCTTAACACCACACCAAGCAGGATTCAGAAAATACAGATCCACTGAAGATCAAATAACCTATATAGCTCAGGAAATAGAGGATGCCTTCCAAGAGAAAAAGCACACACTAGCAGTCTGGATAGATTTAGAAAAAGCATTTGATAAAGTATGGAAGGAAGGACTGAAAGTAAAACTGCAAAACATGCATGTTTGTGGAAAAATGTATAAATGGATCAGCCACTACCTTGAGAACAGAACTGCCAGGACAAAAGTACAAGGACAAACAAGCAAAATGATGCTGCTGGAGCAAGGTGTCCCCCAAGGAGGAGTTCTTTCACCAACATTATTCCTAGCATATATAAATGACATCACAGAAAATTTTCCAGCCAGAGTACACACATCCTCCTTTGCAGATGACCTAGCCATATGGACATCTGAAGAATATATTAGTACAGCTAACAGCAGAATACAGCAAGCCTTATTAGCGCTAGAGGACTGGTCAAAATCATGGCTAGTGAAGATAAGTGAGGAGAAAACAACATGCACAGTGTTCTCCCTCTCAAATAAAACTCAGCAACCTAAGCTGGTATTGAATGGAAAAATATTGCGCCATGAAGAAAATCCAAACTATCTAGGAGTCACCTTTGATCGTCGCCTGACATGGAAGACACAGGTTGAGAAAAATCGAACAAGAGCAAGGCAGAGAATGGCAATCATGAAAAAGCTTGCTGGTACAACGTGGGGAGCAGATGAGAAAGTTCTCAAGAAGTTATATACTGGACGGGTGAGGCCAGTACTGGAATATGGCATTGCAGCTTGGGCAACAGCAGCTAAGTCAAACTTTAACAAAATAAGTAGAGTCCAAAACCAAGGAATGCGAATCATAACTGGAAGCCTGAAGACAACGCCTATTAATGAACTAGAAAAGATCACTTGTTTACAACCAATGCAGGATAGAAGAGATAGCAGAGCCCAGCAACAAGCAGAAAAATTTAGGAGATTGACAGACCACCCTATGTACAACAGATTTAATGGTTTTGGAAAGGGAAGACTGAAGCGTAGCAACTTTGTAGAAACTGCAAAACGAAGGATTAGGGCAGATCCTATACTTAACATATCAACAGTCAAGCCCATACACAGTGCACACAAGTTCCCAGCTTGGAGACAGCAGCAACTGCCTGAGATGATAGAAAACATTCCTGGTATTGAGAAAAAGAACACTCAGCATGAAACTGAAAGAAGAGAAATAACCCTAAACTACATAAAAGAACATTACCCAAGCAGGAATTGGACCCATGCATATACAGATGGATCAGCCAAAAATTCAATAGAGAATGGAGGAGGAGGAATTCTCCTAAATTTAAAAATGGAGTGAAAAAAAACACATTCAATGGCAACTGGAAAATTTTCAAGTAACTTCAAATCAGAGGTAGAAGCTTTTAAAACTGCAGCAGAAATGCTCCTGATGGAGGAAAATAAAGAGAAGCAAATAGCTATCTTCACAGATGCAAAGTCAGCTGTCTCAATATTCAAGAGCAATAACAGCCCAGAACTAACTGACCTAAGAGCAGCACTCCATGGTCTATGCCAGAAATCCAAAAAAGTTGTAATACAGTGGATCCCATCACATTGCAGTATACCTGGAAACGAAGAGGCTGACAGACTGGCAAAAGAGGGCGGACGACTACCACAGCCTGACATAGACATAACCTATAATGAGGCAAAGAGGTTGATAAAAAGCACTTATAGAACCAAATGGGAATCTGAGCATCCAGGCCATCAGAAGGATGATGCATATTACAAACTCGACCGAAGAGAACAAGTAGCAATCTTCAGACTCCGCACAAGACATAACAGGCTGAAATACCACTTGTTCAATAAACTAAAGATAGGAGATACCGATGAATGTAATTGTAGAACTGGAAAAATGACAGCAAAACATTTGCTGCAGGATTGCCCAACGTATGCAGAACAGAGAAAGATATTTTGGCCCACACCTGCTATGGAGATATCAACAAGCTCAAGTTGACCGCAGCTTACTTTAACTACATACAGGTTGACATTTAAAGGTGCATGAAGACCCAGAGGCATGAAATGGAATATTGCTTGGATAGCAAATCCATTATGTGGAAAGTCCAAATCGAAAGCTCGCTGTGTGGGCTTCATAAAAGGTGGAAAAGTGTTCTAGTGGCACGAAATGGAATATTGCTTGGATAGCAATCCATTACGTGGAAAGTCCGAATCAAAAGCCCATTGTGTGGGCTTCATAAAAGGTGGAAAAGTGTCCTAGTGGCACGAAATGGAATATTGCTTGGATAGCAAATCCATTACATGGAAAGTCCGAATCGAAAGCTCACTGTGTGGATGTCATCTGCAGACTGCATACTTCTGGTTTCCGGAAGAACAGCCTATGGTGAACGGAAGGCCCAATATACGGAAGTGAGGCTAAGCAGCCATGTGCAGGACGTGACGATTCCTTGGGTGAGCCCAGTACCAGAGCGCTGTGTGTTGGCTCTGCAATTATGGAAGCCTCCTTGGATGGCGGGGAATGCCCATGGTCTGCCCCTGCCTTCCCTTGAGGGCTGACCAGGATCTTTGGCTGTTCTATATGGACCAGTTGGGATGGGGGATAACACCACAACAGTGAGAGTCAAACGTCCTAAGAAACCCCCGGGAAGGTTAACCCGGTCAACAAATGCCCGTAGAAGTCGGATGTGTCGGCCTAACGGCGCAAGAACGCAGCTCTGCTGTAAACAGGCACAACGCAATCACATCCGAAAAAAAACTCCGGATGAACGAAGAAGAAGAAGAAGAAGAAGATGGATAAATACGTTGAGTTTGGAGACTGATATCACATTACCCTGTTATTTTCAGCTACCCTCGAAAGGTTAGATGGATAAATTCGTTGAGTTTGGGGACTGATATCACATTACCCTGTTATTTTCAGCTACCCTCGAAAGGTTAGATGGATAAATACGTTGAGTTTGGGGACTGATATCACATTACCCTGTTATTTCAGCTACCCTCGAAAGGTTAGATGGATAAATACGTTGAGTTTGGGGACTGATATCACATTACCCTGTTATTTTCAGCTACCCTCGAAAGGTTAGATGGAATAAATACGTTGAGTTTGGGGACTGAATATCACATTACCCTGTTATTTTCAGCTACCCTCGAAAGGTTAGATGGATAAATACGTTGAGTTTGGGGACTGATATCACATTACCCTGTTATTTTCAGCTACCCTCGAAAGGTTAGATGGATAAATACGTTGAGTTTGGGGACTGATATCACATTACCCTGTTATTTTCAGCGGATGACAGTGGTGTCTTATAAATGAAAAGAGATAACCATTAAGATGTAAGGTTTTCTTTAGTTTCAAATTCCTCTATCAGTGTGCCTTGAATTAATATCTTTATGGCTCGGTTAAAAATCTAGGGGGGGGGGGGGGGGGGGGGGGGGGCAATAGATCCTCGACAATGAAAACCTAGTTTTCTACTGCCGTTTCTTTTCCTTTTCCTTTTTTTTTAAAAAAACATTTAGCAATGTAATTTGTCTCTTACACATTAACAACCGCCGAAATTTCACGATCATATCTCATGATCTGGCACGAGCTCCGGGTGTCACCAAATTTCTTAGCTTAGCAACGATAAGGGTCTGCAACCAGCAGGGAATCTGTCATACTGAACCAAGACATCCCTGATCTCTTTCTTGCAGGCCTCACCCGCATATTTTTGATAATAATACACGATGGCCTTGGAAATAGCTTGTCAGATAGCATTGATCTGTGTTACGTGGCCCAGTACGGACCATGTCTAACCGAGCCAGGAAAATATGCACCCAAGTTACCTTCCTTGCATTGGCTTCTCGGCCTTTTGGCTAAGATCAAAGTGTAGTATCAGCCCCTGATCTTGCCAGAGCTACCAGTAGAAGCGGTCATCCGAATGACACACAGGGACGTTGGATCTGATGGCGCGGCTCTGGCCCCTGGGGAACCGCAAGCCATTATTTAAAAAGAAAACCAATCTCCATGTAAACGTTGTAAATGATCATTGATGCTAGAAAATGAGTGCATTGTTTAGAATATTTTCCAAAACTTGAGGTGTTTCTAGTAGTATTTCTTCGGGACAACATTCATTTTTCTTATTTTACCTAACGATGTGACTAACGGTAACTATCATACTCAAAATATATTATTATTAGTATCCATTTAACAAGAAATGGTTAAGCATGTGATAAGAAATTACATCGTAAGAAATCTGAGAGCATAGTAATTTCCAAGAACACGGAAATGTCCCACTGTAACATTCAAGTGAAAGGGAAGATTTGTAAACAAGTGAATCGATACATTTATCTCGGAACATTTGTGTGTGTGTTTGTGTGTGTGTGTGTGTGTGTATGTGTGTGTGTGTGCGTGTCTGCGTGCGTGTGTGTGTGCGCGCGCATTTTCTCTTTTTAAACTCAAGCGTAGTCCATATACGTGCTACAACTTCTTGTGCACTGAACTGATTTTTGCTTGTGAATTCGTTTTTTTTCCCTATTACTACTGTCCATAGGCCGGCTTCCTTGCCTAGAGGTTAGCGACTTTTCTCCGTAATCTCGTATACTCTCGTAAGTAACGTGACGACGGTGAGAATCAGCAGTGGTTCGAATCGCGTCCTAGAGGTTAGCGACTTTTCTCCGTAATCTCGTATACTCTCGTAAGTAACGTGACGACGGTGAGAATCAGCAGTGGTTCGAATCGCGTCGGTAACTTACGGGGTATGTGAGCCGGCCGCTCAGACAGCAATGGCAAACTACTGAGCATAAAATTGCCAAGAAATCAACAATCAGCTGAAAGATGCTGATGTTGACAGCAACGTCCTGTAAAGGATATGCAAAAATATTTTTAAGTGCCCATAGTCATCAAGCTCTCTGACTCTGACTTCTGAGATACTTGTAAATTCCATCCCCAAATCAAGGAAGAGAAGTCAATATGTTATTACAACTGACCGATGTAGAGGTTGAACCCGCTTCGTCGGCATCAGCACACCGGAAGTTTATGAGCGAGCGCTCTTATCCATTCGGTCATGCTGACCAGCCATAACATTTGATGCAAAGTGCCTAGCAGAGACAAAACCAAGAACCGCTATATCAAAGGTAGCCAGCCTTCTGCAGATGGAATATATACTTTTAAACAAACTGTCAACTGCACTAAACATCGATGTTGAAATCAGTGTTGCCATTTTGACGCTTTTCGCACTAAAATTAGTGCTTTTTCAAGACATTTAGTGCCAAAATTTTGTATTTAACGCGGCCGCGCGAGTTTGATGCTTCACAATTTTTAAAAACAATTTTTTGGGTGCTTTTTAGTGCTTTTTGGGGTGGGTAAAAATTACTTTAAACATCATTTTTGGGAACACTAAAAAGCCGAATTTGAACTGAAGCGAAGGAGTAAATCATTCTTACTACATTAATGCGCAATATTCACGTAATTTAAGTCCCTTTAATACGATTTAGTTAAAGTGAGTGACTGCAATGCGCAGGCAATAAGCAATACGTTAAAAGATTGTTTAAACAAGAGTGGACTTGAGTTGCAAAGACTAGTTGCACTCGGCACTGACAATGCATCTGTTATGACAGGTGTAAACAATGGAGTATATACAAAAATTAAAATCCGAAGTTCCTCATCTGGTACTAGTTAGGTATGTATGTCATTTCCTTTAGCCTTTAGCTGGCAATGTCACTGGCTGCAGCTGCTTGTCTGAACAGGAACATAGAGTTCATGATTAGAGAAACATATAACAGGTTTTATCACTCAATTCTTCGTTAAGCAAAGTACAGGGAGCTTTTTGCTTTAATAAATGATGGACAAAATCCGCTGAAGGTTGTTCTTCTTCTTCTGCGTTCATCCGGAGTTTTTTTCCGGATGTGATTGCGTTGTGCCTGTTTACAGCAGAGCTGCGTTCTTGCGCCGTTAGGCCGACACATCCGACTTCTGCGGGCATTTGTTGACCGGGTTAACCTTCCCGGGGGTTTCTTAGGACGTTTGACTCTCACTGGTGTGGTGTTATCTCCCATCCTAGCTGGCCCATATAGAACAGTCAAAGACATCCTGGTCAGCCCTCAAGGGAAGGCAGGGGCAGACCATGGGCATTCCCCGCCATCCAAGGAGGCTTCCATACTTGCAGAGCCAACACAGCGCTCTGGTACTGGGCTCACCCAAGGAATCGTCACGTCCTGCACATGGCTGCTTAGCCTCACTTCCATATATTGGGCCTTCCGTTCACCATAGGCTGTTCTTCCGGAAACCAGAAGAACGCAGTGTGCAGATGACATCCACACAGTGAGTTTTCGATTCGGACTTTCCGCGCAATGGATTTGCTATCCGAGCAATATTCCATTTCGTGCCACTAGGACACTTTTTCCACCTTTTTTGAAGCCCACACAGTGAGCTTTTGATTCAGACTTTCCACATAATGGATTTGCTATCCAAGCAATATTCCATTTCGTGCCACTAGGACACTTTTCCCACCTTTTTTGAAGCTCACACAGTGAGCTTTTGATTCGGACTTTCCACGTAATGGATTTGCTATCCAAGCAATATTCCATTTCATGACTCTGGGAGGCTTTTGTAACCGACATACTTGTGGTATGAAGTGTGGCAGTCTGAATACTTCATACACCTTTAAATGTCAACCTGTATGTAGTTAAAGTAAGCTACGGTCAACTTGAGCTTGTTGATATCTCCATAGAGCTTGTCCTCAAATGAAGCAGGTGTGGGCCAAAATATCTTTCTCTGTTCTGCATATATTGGGCAATCCTGAAGCAAATGGTTTGCTGTCATTTTTCCAGTTCGACAAATACATTCATCGGTATCTCCTATCTTTAGTTTATTGAACAAGTGGTATTTCAGCCTGTTATGTCCTGTGCGGAGTCTGAAGATTGCTACTTGTTCTCTTCGGTCGAGTTTGTAATATGCATCATCCTTCTGGTGGCCTGGATGCTCTGATTCCCATTTGGTTCTATAGGTGCTTTTTATCAACCTCTTTGCCTCATTATAAGTTATGTCTATGTCAGGCTGTGGTAGTCGTCCGCCCTCTTTTGCCAGTCTGTCAGCCTCTTCATTTCCAGGTATACTGCAATGTGATGGGATCCACTGTATTACAACATTTTTGGATTTCTGGCATAGACCATGGAGTGCTGCTCTTAGGTCAGCTATTTCTGTGCTGTTATTGCTCTTCAGTATTGATACAGCTGACTTTGCATCTGTGAAGGTATCTATTTGCGTCTCTTTATTTTCCTCCACCAAGAGCATTTCTGCTGCAGTTTTCAGAGCCTCTACCTCCGCTTTGAAGTTACTTTAAAACTTTCCAGTTGCCACTGAATGTGTTGTTTTTTTCACTCCATTTTTTAAATTTAGGAGAATTCCTTCTCCTCCATTCTCTATTGAATTTTTGGCTGATCCATCTGTATATGCATGGGTCCAATTGCTGCTTGGGTAATGTTCTTTTATGTAGTTTAGGGTTATTTCTCTTCTTTCGGTTTCATGCTGAGTGTTCTTTTTCTCAATACCAGGAATGTTTTCTATCATCTCAGGCAGTAGCTGCTGTCTCCAAGCTGGGAACTTGTCTGCATTGTAAACGGGTTTGACTGTTGATATGTTACTACTTTTACTTAAAGTTTTACTTTCAGTCCTTCCTTCCATACTTTATCAAATGCTTTTTCTAAATCTATCCAGACCGCTAGTGTGTGCTTTTTCTCTTGGAAGGCATCCTCTATTTCCTAAGCTATATAGGTTATTTGATCTTCAGTGGATCTGTACTTTCTGAATCCTGCTTGGTGAGGTGTTAAGAGTTGGTTTTCTTCCAGATGCCATGTTAGCCTGCCATTGATAATGCGTTCCATTAATTTTCCTACACAGCTAAGAAGACTGATAGGTCGATAGCCATTTGGTTCTTCCAGGTCTTTTCCTTTCTTTGGGACTGGTATTAGTATAGCTTCCTTCCATGCCTGTGGGACTATTCCCCTCTTCCAGCTGTAATTTAGGACTGCTAGTAGTTTCTTTTTTGCCTTAGTGCCTAGTCCTATTAGCATTTCATTTGTGATTCCATCCTTTCCTGGTGATGTCTTCTTTTTTAGGGTATTCATTGCCTGTTCCATTTCTTCCATTGTTAGATTTGCCATCATATATTCTGCTGCTGTCTCTGTATATCTATGATGTATCTGTTTATCTTTGATTGCTTTCTTCTGTTCGGCTATAATATCAATGTGGTTTGCACTGGCATAGTGTTCCATTAGTGCATTTGCAGCCTTTTTTTCCTGTAAGCAAGGCATTTCCTTGTTTAATTGTTATTTGTTTGTTTCTAGGTCCTTCATTGTTCATGGCTTTCACTAGTTTCCATAGTTTGTTTCCATCCCTGTCAAAATTCAGGTTTTCTGTTTTTTTCCCTCCAACAATCTCTTGTTGTTTGATTTACTGTTCTTTTATATTTTGCGGAGATGGCTTTGAGAGAGATGTTCGCTTCAGTTGTTTGTTCTCTCTCTGCGGTCTTCCTAGCATCTTCAACTTTGTCCTCCAAAATTTGTAGTTCCTCAGTCCAGTATGGTTTGTAATTTTTCCTCGCCCCTCTTGGAATAGACTCAGTGGCCGCCTGTATTATTGCTCTGTTTAGACTTTCCACCATTTGCTTCATGTTGCCATATCGTGCATTTATGTTTTCACAATATTTGTCTGTTAGTATGGAAAATCTGTCCCAATCTGCTCGTTTGTAATTCCAGCGGGGCAAAGGCTTTTGCTCCTGTGGAACATACTCCATATTTATTACAAGCTTTATTGGTCTGTGGTCACTACCTGCTAATTGGTCAAGCACATGGCGATCGATTTTGTGGAGGATGTCTCCTGTGCAGAAAGCTAAGTCTGGAGTAGAAGTGTTAATCCATCTTCTGGAGTAGAAGCTCGGTGTGTCATCTGCTTTGTTGAGTAGATGGAGATTTGAGTCTATTTCCCAGTCCTCCACTTCATCTCCTCTTTTGTCAGTATCTGGGTATCCCCATCTTTCTGAGCGGCTATTAAAGTCTCCGACAACAATGCAATTTGTGTCAGTTATTTTCATGTTTGAGAGTGTAAGATCCTTATCTGCCGGGCTATACAGATTGTAAATTCTTATTTTCACGTCCTTTATCATTATATCAACACCTATAATTTCCGTTTGGTTGTCAGAGATCACAGATACTTCGCTGCAAGGTATTGTATTTCGTGTAAGTATTAGAACTCCTCCTTTGTGTCCTTCGCGGTCGAAACGTGTGGCCTGATATCCCTCGACTGAAAATGTGCGATTGGCGTTGAGGTGTGTCTCTTGAATGCATGCCACATCTATTCTATCTTTATGAAGACGCTGTGTTAGGGAGGCTTTCTTGTTATAAACTCCTTCGGCATTCCATTGTAGTATGTTGAGTGTCCGGGGTGTTTGGTCAATAGCTCTTAACCTACTCCTCTGTGCCTTGACTCCACAGCACAGGGGAAGGTGACCACCAGTAGTCATGGGTGGACCCCCTCCAGGCAGGGGGCCCGGCACTATCACCGCCTGATGGGACTTCACGGGATTAGCACCATAACGATTAATTTTCATCTGTGGCATCATGAAATGATAAAGTTACGTTGCACTTCTTTGTCAAGCCTGTGGCTCAGTACATCCGATTTCGACAAGCATTTGTTCGGGATGCTTTCCCTAGCCTTTGACTGTCCCCAGTCTACCTACACGGCAGCAGGTTTGTGCGTCACTTCGTCTGGTCCCTCTCCCTTGACCTGTCCGACATGGGTGACCCTACCAGTAGCTGTGCTACCGTCGGCATAGCTCTTGGGGTCATTGGAACGCGCAAGCCCCTCTACCTCGTCAAGGTGGACGCACGGCAGAGGGGGCTACGGATATAAAGTGCAGGAAAACCTGGTATATGTGAAGCGGGTTGAAAAGAGAGAAGGGAGAGATGGATAATGAAGATAGTGTGCGAGACAGATATGTGAGATATGAGAAAGATGTGTTGAAAGACATAAAAAAAGTGATAAAGACAAGAAAGAGAGAGGGGGAGGAGGGAGATAGAGAAGAAGAGAGAGAGATGTCCGCCTGTCTGTATGCCTCTCTATTTGTCCACCTGTCTGGATGTCTCTCTACATGCCCGGATGTCTCTCTGTCTCTGTCTGTCCGTCCATCTGACAGCCTGCGTGATTTCTTGTTCTCTATCAGCCTACTTGTATCTGTCCATTTGTATATATGTCTATCTGAATCTCTATCTAACAAACTGTCTGTCTGTCTTTCCATATGCATATGTACGTCTGGTTGACTCTCTGTGTGTATGTATGCGTGTGTCTGACTCTCTATCTGTCTGCCAGTTTATATCAGTTGTTTGTCTGTATCTCTGACTGCCCCCCCCCTCTCTCTCTCTCTCTCTCTCTCTCATCTCTCTCTCTCCTCTCTCTCTCTCTCTCTCTCTCTCTCTCTCTCTCTCTCTCTCTCTCTCTCTCTCTCTCTCTCTCTCTCGGCCGGTCAACCTGCCTGTTCAGAGTATTGCAGGGAGAGGTTGAAAGAGATGTATGAATTGGCATGGTGGAACACAGATGATCGACGAGCGAGTGTCTGGTTGGATCTAGCTACCCATCTACCTGCGTACCTATTATCCACCTACCTGCCTAGCTACCCACATACCTGCTTACTTAACTACCTACCTGTCTACCTACCCACCCTTCTACCTGCCTACTTAACCACTTTCGTGTCTATGAATATGAAAACTATGAATATTACAAAGAATTATCGCCGAATCAACGGAGTACGTGCTTTGTGCTCGATACTTTTGACAACAGCCAGCGGGGAGAGATTAAGCGGAGGAGAAGAGGTAGGGGAGAGGGGGGAAGGAAAAGGAAGAAGAGGGCTGGAGCCAGAAGGGGTAGAAGGAAAACGGATCGTTTGGGACTCAAAAATGTGTGGGTTGGGTATTGGAATTGCCGTAGTGCAAAGCAACGAGGACCAATACTGGAGAAACTGGTACTAACTAAATTACACTCACTTTAAACAACACAATTCTAAATGAATTGCTGAAAAATTTAAAAAAAAAACATTGTCGGGCAAGGAAACGAACGATTGACATTTGACTTTCATCCAATTAATTGCTGAACCATTATAAAAAAAAATAAAAAAAGGTCCGGAAAGGAAACGAACCTCGAGCTCCCGCCCATCAGGCGGGCGCACTATCAACTATACCACTGACGACACGTTTTCCAATCAACGAAAATGTATAATATAGCCGCAAACTTACGTTAAATCACGTGACCAGCCGTGCCCTACGAATAGACGCTATGTTTATTCGTAGGGCCCTACGAATAGACACTTCGTTATTGGGAGAGTTTATTCGATACGAATAGACACTTCGTTATTTTTTACATGAAAATTATACGACAACATTTTTAAAACAAATAATCCTAGCATTTAGCGAAATTTTCTAACTGCAACCAATAAATTATTAGACAGACAGGCAGACAGATAGACAGGGAGGGAGGGAGGGAGGGAGAGAAAGACAGAGGGAGTGCCGGACGGACGGGCAGGCAGACAGCTAGTTAGACAGACAGACAGACAGACAGGCAGGCAGGCAGGCAGGCAGGCAGATAGATAGATAGATAGATAGATAGATAGATAGATAGATAGATAGATAGATAGATAGATAGATAGATAGATAGATAGATAGATAGATAGATAGATAGATAGATAGACAGACAGATAGATAGACAGATAGACAGATAGACAGATAGACAGATAGACAGATAGACAGATAGACAGACAGACAGACAGATAGATAGATAGATAGATAGATAGATAGATAGATAGATAGATAGATAGATAGATAGATAGATAGATAGATAGATAGATAGATAGATCCCCGCCAGGGTCTGGGCGAAGCCGGGCCGGGTCAGCTAGTAACCTATAAATAATTTACAATTACTTATTGTGATTGATAGGTTGCTGTAAGCAAAGTGGACATATATATGCGTCCCTCCAAGAGCTTTACATTTGTCAATGTGGCCCTACGCACAAAACGTTTTCCCGCCCCTGGTTTAGGCGACTTGTTCTCTTTAGCGCGACGCAGTTGCGAATGACGGGGAGATTCGAGTTGTCCATGCTTGTAGGAAGTAAAAGATTGAATTGTCCATGGATACTTGGGAAGATATTCCAGAAAAACTAATTTAACGTCCACAGTGAGTCCAGCTGTCTCTGTGGCGCAATCGGTTAGCGCGTTCGGCTGTTAACCGAAAGGTTGGTGGTTCAAGCCCACCCAGGGACGGAGTATTTTTTCTTTTTTAAAATTGCTGAGATGTGGCGTATTTCATTTACACCAAATCAGAACCGTATCGGATGTGGTAGCCATTGTCTGTACTGTGTGCAGAATGTGTACTGGATGGGCACTTGAAGAGTGCGCTAGGCAGTGTTGCCATTTTGACGCTTTTCGCACTAAATTTAGTGCTGTTTCGAGTCATTTAGTGCCAAAATTTTGCATTCAGCGCGGCTGCGCGAATTTAGTGTTTCACAATTATTATTTTTGTTTTTTGTTTTTTGTGCATTTTTGGGATGGGTAAAAATTACTTTAAAGATCATTTTTGGGAACAATAATAAGCCGAATTTGAACTGAAGCGAGGGAGTAAAACATTAGTACATTAATGCGCAATATTCACGTAATTTAACTCCCTTGAATACGATTTAGTTAAAGTGAGTGACTGCAACGCGCAGGCAATAAGCAATACGTTAAAAGATTGTTTAAACAAGAATGGACTTGAGTTGCAAAGACTAGTTGCACTCGGTACTGACAATGCATCTGTCATGACAGGTGTAAACAATGGAGTATATAAAAAAATTAAAATCCGAAGTTCCTCATCTGGTACTAGTTAGGTGTGTATGTCATTTTCTTTAGCCTTTAGCTGGCAGTGTCACTGGCTGCAGCTGCTTGTCTGCCCAGGAACATAGAGTTCATGATTAGAGACACATATAACTGGTTTTATCACTCAATTCTTCGTTAAGCAAAGTACAGGGTGCTTTTTGCTTCAATAAATGATGGACAACATCCGCTGAAGGTTGTTCAATTAAGCCAGACACGATGGATGTCCATTAAATCTGCCATTGTCAGAATATTGCAGCAGTGGATCAAGCTCAGAACTCATTTTGATATAGCAAGACTCAACGAGCGCTGTTGTACAGCAGAACTTCTAAATTCTATGTTTAGCGACATTAAAAACTATGTGTATCTCATATTTCTCAAGCGGTTCCAAATGTTGCTGTATGTAGCCGAGGCGCAGTGTTGGGGTGAGCGCCCAACATTGCTTAAATACCCCAATGGCTCGTGAATACATAACCTCTGCAGCAAAAGTCCAACTCCTGACCTTCACGTGGAGGAACTGTTTAAACTAACAGGAGAAAGGGCGACGGCGAGTTTCTGGCGCCGAAAAATAACCAGTATGCTCTAGATTTATATGCACGTACATGCATGCGCAGAAACGTGTGTACACATCTAAACTCGAGTGAGATGACAGTCTGCTCTAACAAAGGAAAGATGCTGAAGACGGAGGCAACCAGCCAGGAGGCGCACCACAGAAATCAGGATGCCACGCGATTGCGCAAAATGGAATATGTCGACTACCGCTAAATGGTATGGTGCTCGCCCTGCATTGGACCCCCAGGCCGGTGCAGTGCCGGGCCCTATGTCTCGAAAGGGTCCAAATCCAACTACTGGAGGCCCTTCTCAGATGTCCTGTGGAGCCAGGGGACATGAGAATAGAACAGCTGGCCATACTAAACAAAGACTTAAAATAATGCACTGGAATGTGGAGGGAGTCAGCAACAAAAGAATAGAATTAGAAATCTTGGACCAAGAAAAAGTAAGCGTATGTTGCTTGCAAGAAACTCACCTCTACGAAAAAATCAGAAGCTACCAGTGTTACCGATCTGACCGAAAGGACAGGCGAAAAGGTGGGATACTAACTCTTGTAAAGAAATAACATCACTGCTTCCCAAATCGAAGTCTACATGGAAGGGGCTGAGTATCAGACACTTAAACTTAAGACAGGCAATACAGACCTACATCTGATAAATTACTACTGTCCAAGTGACCGCCCACAGGCACTGGACACACTACCATTAACAAAAAAAATGATTGTGTGTGGCGATTTCAACAGCCACTCGCAGAGCTGGGGCTATGATCACATGGACTAGAGAGGAAAGAGACTGGAAGACTGGCAGGATGAGAATAGATTCATCTTGATTAACAAGCCGTCCGACCCACATACTTTCTACTCGAGATCATGGCACACTACAACTACACCTGACCTGGCTTTTCATTCACCAGACCTGGAGTGGAACATTACACGAATTGTTGGAAAACGACTTGGTGCAGTGATCATCAGTCAGTCTTTCTAACTGTAGAAAATGAGTTTGTAAGTGAAAGCAGCACCCTCTCGAGGTGGAACTACAAGAAAGCAGACTGGGCAATGTACAAGAATTGCACCAGCATACTGGTTAGAAACCTGAACACTGAGAAAGACATAAATAAAGTAGTTGAAGAGTTTGGGAAATGCATATTACAGGCAGCGCGAGAAACAGTACCAAGAGGAGCGCGTAAACAATATAAACCCTACTGGAGTAGTGAACTGGAACAGTTGCATAATGATGTGGAAGTGTCTGAACTTTGAAAGAGACACAAGGAAATTGTGGAAGCTAATAAAACAACTTAACGATAAGGGCACAGGGAGAAACTCAAAGATTGCACTACATAAAGATGGAAACATCTTAATAAGAAAGCAAGCAGCCGACCATTTTGCGGACTCATTCGCACAAGATAACAATATCAAAATTAGTCCAGAGAAACGACAAGAGATTCGAGAGAAATGGCAACATACAGGACAAGGAAATAGTACATTAGGTTCTGGAGGCACCCATCACAATCAGCGAACTGGAGCTAGCCATATCAAAACTGAAAATGAGAAAATCATCAGGAGCTGATGGTATCTCCAATGAAATGATCAGGAACCTAGGAACAGAGGCCAAAGCAAAGCTGTTGCAGATCTTAAATAACAGTTGGACCTTAGGCAGTGTTCCACAAGCCTGGAGAGAAGCAATCATGATACCCCTCCTAAAATCAGGGAAAGATAGTTCCATTGCCTCTAGCTACAGACCAATTAGAATCACCAGCTGTCTCTGCAAAACACTGGGTCGCATCATCAATCACAGACTGCAGTGGTACATTGAAAGTAAAAACATCCTTGTGCCACAGCAGGCTGGCTTTATGCAGTGCTACTCTACGGAAGATCAGACAACCTATCTCTCAAGAAATTGAGGATGCATTCCAAGAGAAGAAGCTGGTGCTTGCGGCATGGATAGATCTGAAAAAAGCCTTAGACAAAGTCTGGAAAGAAGGTCTGATGAAGAAACTGAGAAACTGCAAAGTCAATGGAAGAATGTACAAGTGGGTGAAAGCATACTTACACAACAGAAGAGCCCAAGTACAGATAGACGGACTCAAGAGCAAGAAAGTACTACAGCGTCGCGGTGTTCCTCAGGGCGGAGTCTTGTCCCCCACACTTTTTCTAATCTTCATCAATGATCTCGTTGCTAATCTACCGCATGGAATTAAAGCAGCAATGTACGCCGATGACCTGGTTCTATGGAGTACAAATGAACATGCATCAGTTGCCACCAGATTGCTACAAAGAGCTGTAGATACATTTATTGCATGGGCAAATAGATGGTGTGTCAGCATAAACACTGACAAATGCAGAATCACTCTATTTATCCTCTCTCCAAAACAAAAGGCAGGGATCATCCAGATAAATGGAACACCCTTAAGAGAAGATAAAGAACCAACATACATTGGAGTAACATTTGATGGCAGGCTGACATGGAGAAATCACATCAACAAAGCAGTAGCAAAAGCCAGAAGGAAAATAGCCATCCTGAGAAAGCTAAGTGGAACCACATGGGGAGCCAGTACGAAAATACTTAGCAAAGTTTACCAACAGAGCATACGACCACACCTGGAATACGGGTCAACTGCGTGGTGTTCGGTATCAAACACCACACTACAAGAGCTGGGCAAGGTGCAAAATCAAGCACTTAGAGTCACCACAGAAGGGATCAGACGAACCCCTGTAGTGGAAATGGAGAAGATGGGGAGGACACAAGCACTGAAAGCGCGCAGAGATACGAAAACGCTAATACAAGCAGAAAAGTTCCCCAGCTTGCCAGGCCACCCTATGAAGAACATATTTGAAAACCTAGCTATGGGGCGGTTGAAAAGAAGTAGTTTTATCCACCAAGCCAAATGGCTCTGCAGAGAAACCACCGATCTGCCCACAATTGGTATCTCTCTAACAACTATTCCAGAGCGAACTCCGTGGAAAGATGAACATAGACCTCATTACAAATCCAGACAAAAGTGAGAGGGATATTTGACAAGAAAGAACAGAACAGTGGGCAGCGCAGAACAGCCACTCTCAGTTTTCTTGATGAAGAATACCCACAGGACCTCTGGATCCGAGACTACACAGATGGGTCAGCACAAAATGCTGTTCGAAATGGAGGAGCAGGAGTGTACATAGAATACCCAAATAATACTAGGAACACAGCCAGAGTACCGACAGGAAAGTACTGCCATAACTATGACGGTGAAACTGAGGCAATCAAGATAGCAACAGAGAAATTACTAAATACTAGCAATCGTACACAACCTGTGGTGCTATTGACAGATGCAAAATCAGTACTCGAGGCTCTCCTGTCTGGGAAATTGCCAGTACTAAGGACACTACTTTCTGAACTTAGCAGTCAGCATAAGGTCACCATACAGTGGATACCATCCCACTATGGAGTACTCGGAAACGACAGAGCTGATCAATTGGCTAAGGAAGGCGCCAAAGAAGAACAGCCTGATATGCCCGTTACATACCACCAAAATAAAAGAATGATCAAATCAGTCAGAAAGCCACCAAAACCTGCTCAAGATAACTACCACATAATGGACAGACCAGAACAAGTAATTATTCTGCGCCTTAGAACAGGACACAATATATACTCTATGGACCACTGTGTGAACTGGAAAAGAAAAAAAAAAAAAAAAAAAAAAAGTTCTATTCATGCAAGAGACGACATTGCAGATATAGACATATTTCAAGCGAACGAAAGAAGAAGAAGAAGGACACAATATATTACGCAACCACATGTATACAAAATTCAAGATTGGTGAAACAGCCATGTGCACATGCGGATTGGCGTCGCAGACAGCAGAGCACATACTCCAAGACTGCCCAAAATATAACATATCTAGGCAAACCTTCTGGCCTAGAGAGATGACAGTGGAAGATAAACTCTATGGACCGCTGTGTGAACTAAAAAAGACAGTTAAATTCATACAAGAGACAACATTGCAGTTATAGAAATATTTCAAGCGAACGAAAGAAGAAGAACATATTTCTCAAGCATATTCTCGGAGAAGTTCTAAGTGTGAATAAGAAATTCGAAGCAGATATGCAGGATCCAACAAAACTACTCAGCGATCTTGTCGAACTCACTGATTCTATCAGTTCAAAGATTGCTATTCCTGGGGGGGGGGGGGGGGGGGGGGGGGAATAACAGAAGTGATGCTATTCAAGATTATTTAGATCCTAATCCCAATCTAAGTTATGAATTTGAGAAAGAAATAGTAGGTTACCAGGTTCCCGATGAGAAAGAAATTCGTGGAAGGTGCATCAAGTTTTTAATAGAGCTGTTGACATAGAGCGTTTACGTTTGCCCGATAACGTTCGAGTGTCATGTATTAGTAGAAGTGAATGTCTACAGCCAAAGAAGCCCTGTATATTGGATCTTGCTAAAATGTTTGTAGAAGATGCAGCTACTCTCACCTGGATCGATTTCCAGTGGAGAAAACTTCATCATATGCAGTGGACACAGACCTCTGACACACTTGGACTGTGGACAGAAATAGCCTCATACAGGGATGCCACCGGTGAAAATCCTTTCCAAGATCTTACAGATTTAGCTTTAACTGAGCTCATTTTACCTCATTCTAATGCGGACGTGGAGCGTATTTTCAGTCATATGGGAGTTATAAAATCAAAATTGCGGAACAGACTGAGCATCAAGAGTGTGACAGCTGTTTTGACTATTAGATATGGAATGAAAAGATATGGCAAATGCTGTCATGATTATAAACTACCGAAGGATATTCTACGAAAAATTGGATCACAGGAGGCATATACACGTTTCTTTCAATCATCATCATCATCACCATCATCGCAGGAGCAAACACAGCAGGAAATGGCCACAGAAACTGAAGAGGAGTTATCTGACTGGGATTTGGCAGATCTGGGATAAGCTTTATTCCAATATTCAGTGATATTAATAAATTATAATGTGCTACTTTATAACATTTTGAATGAATACCGCCAGTGCTTGTTTTAGTGCTTTCCCAAAAAATAGTATTGCAATTTAGTGCTTTTTGGCTCGAGAGTAGTTCTGATTAAGATTTGGCGGCTCTGGAATAAACTTCATTGTAATATGAAGTGATAATAATAAATTATAATGTGCTACCTTGTTACATTTGTAATTAAAAACAGTTTATGCTTTTTTTTTTTTTTTTTTTTGGTGCATTCCAAAAGATTTTGGTGCTTTTTGGTGGTTTTTTGGGGTCGAATTTGGTGTTTTTCATGAAAAGGAGATGGCAACACTGGTTGAAATGCTACGTATAACCGATACTGCTATAAGTATGTGAAACACTGACAGTAAAAAAAAAAAAAGCAGACAAGCTGAGAAACATCTAATGGCAGCTGAAATGTGTTTTCTGTGGAAAATAGAAAGAATATATGAACAGACAGAAAAATGAAACGGAAAGTTCTACACGAAACAAATCCATCCATCCATCCATCATGTGCCATGCCGGTAAGCGTGGGTGGTCATGTTCTGCCATCTCACTCGATCACCAGAGTCGTGGATCAGTATACCAGTGTATAATAACACGAAGGAATGTTGGTTTCTTGTTGACGTAACGTTTATTTGTATAAGATGACAAAGCTTCGATGTTCTCCTCCCTCACAAGTTAAAGGCCGGATCTTAACTCCCCTTGCCAACCTAATACGTCACGATTGAGCATCTCTCACCCTTTCACTCTCGATGCTCAATCGTGCTGTATCTGTTTCCCGCTAGATTCTAATAATACCCCAATACTCCTCCCTTACTGTTACACCTCCCCATGTTGAATAAAGAATTTTCCTTTATAAGGAAAACTCTTTACTCCTAATCCCCATACTCCATTCCCTCTTTGTCTTCTAATCTTCCCTAAAATCAAGTTTGAGTAAATAAAGTTTTAACTCTTCTCCCAGTGATATGGTCTGCTAATAACCCCCCCCCCCCCCCCCCCCCATATACTTCTTCTTCGACTTTTATTTATATAATACCATGTATGATAACCCTGTTAATCCAAACAGTCCTTCTTTCCTTTTTATTTCCCCAACATTATATAGTTATCTACTACATAATTCTTCATTTCTGGTTCTTTCTTGTTTCCTGTATCAAATATACATATTATAAGAACATCTCATAAATTATTTATCGAAATCTTTGACCTTATAAAATTTCTCATTCTTTACTATTCTGGTTCTTTCTTGGCTCATCTAGTTTCCTGTATCAAATATACATATTATAAGAACAGCTCATAAATTCTTTATCGAAATCTTTGACCTTATACAATTTCTCATTCTTTCAAACCCCAGGACGTACAAAAACAATGTAGTTAGAAAAAGTAAAGAAGTGGTGCGCACCTAGTAAGAAACATAAAGAATGAATACACGACCTGACCACATGGAATACAGTAAATGTACATTTAAGACACTCACCCTTTACCTCCCTTGCCAATAAAAAAATTTTGTAAAACAATTTTTTAAAACACCTTATATATTTCACATTGACATTGCCAACCACAACTCTGTTCCTTTTTCGTTATCTCACCTTTTACCATGAGCCCATGTTCATATTTTATGAACACCTTTAATATAATTAAAGCTGGTATTTCACAGCACCTATATCTTGCCCCCATACATCCCATCCTGCTATTTTATAAATACAGTGACGTGTGTGCAAGCCCTGGATACGTCTATCCATTCGTGCACACACGTTCACCAACTATGGTTTCCCACTAGTCAATGAATATATCAGTGGACAAATATACCAAAGCCTTTATGTAATCGAAATAAAATGAACACATCCTCCAAATTAATCTAGAAGAAAAAACACATTTTTAAAATGACATAACATGCATGTTATCAAATCAGAATAAAATATTCTATTCTACCTATCACTATTGGACACTTTTACGGACCAATAGTCTTTATCAACTCAAATGCTAGGAACACAATCACCCTATTCTAAATCAATTAATCAAACATTAACAATCATTTTTCAAGATCAAATCAAGAAAACAAAATGAGGCATTACAACTTAGGCTCCATAAAACAACCAAACAATAGCCATCATATCATATATGACTCATGACTCAAAACAATTATAACTCTCTTAATATTACTACGTATAGTGGCCCCCCAACATTGGTCTCTCATACTAATTATTTTTATGACCGAGAAGACTAAACATTCCATCTGTATATCTGTTAACTACAGACCAACTAGAATCCCTTCTGTTCTATCCACATAAACAAATCAGTAATCAGTAATCAACATTTACTATACCATCTCCCCTCATAACATAACATCCAAATATCCTCTTAAGTAAGCACTGTAACTACATGTTGAATCCCTTTTTTTTTTTCTATTTGTAATGTGGCCACTAATCCAACCAATATTGACTCAATGTAAATCTGGTCTGTCTATTATTTCCTTTGGAGCAATCATCACTAATAACTTTTTAATCCTTATCGTTAAACACGGCATTTCTAGCAGCAATAAAAAGTACATTCACCCATTGTACCAATACCTCAAGACACGTTTTCCCTTTCCACCGGTTCGTATACTTCTTCAAGCATCACTTACAGTTCTAAATCCTGTTATAACTTGCTATCTGCAGTACTTTCAATTTATCTATCTCTTTCTTAAGGATCTTTCTAGTAGAGGTATATCTTCTCCGCTTGTTGAACAATCTCTAATTCTCCTCTGTCTTTTCACTTCTTTATCTCTTTGATTGTCCAATCTTCTTTTCGTTGCTTGTCTAGTATTTTTAAATGGAGCACCCATTTCTTCTTCCATACTATCATAATGAGTTTCATTCACCGTTTCTTCTTCCATTGTTTTCGGAATTGTCTGTTCTTGAGTATCTTCGTAACTTGGATTTGCTAGCAACTGATTTTGTTCTGGTTCTTTTCTAAGATCTGGGGTTACTGTAGCTCCTCTAAGATCTGGGGTTACTGTAGCTCTTCTAACAACCTGTTCATCCAAAAAATTCGCATCCGAATAATTATTATTATAATTATTATTTTCTATCTCATCTTCATCTCTTCTTAAGTGTTCAACGTGTGCCCTTGCTATATGTGCTGTGACCTGGTTCTTTATAATATACGATACATTACCTAGTTTTTCCAAAACGTAATACCTGGAATCCAACGAGCATCAACTTAGAGTTTCTTCTATGCTTCTTGTAATAACTCTATCACCTACCTTAAACTCCTGTAATTTTGTATTTACATTTTTGTACTTTTTCTGTCTTTCCCTAGCTTTAATATATTATTCCTTAACCTCACATGTGCTTTATGCATTTCTTGTATTATGGTTTCTTGAAATTCTTCACCCATATATTTCCGTCTAGGTTTTAATAAATTATCTATAGGTAATATTGGTTCTCTCCCATGTATTAAATAAAATGGCGAAAAAACCCGTGCTCTCATTTTGATTTGTACGAATAGCGCTAAGAGCAGGTCCCAAAAATAGATCCCAATCTTTTTCATGTTCATCAATAATCTTTGCCATAATGTCGTATAACGTCCGATGTTGACGCTCGTTTTTTGCATTTGAGAAGGTCTATAAAATGAGGGTCTTTATATTCTTATGTTTAAATCTTTAATAACTTTTCGAATTTTTTATTTACAAATTCTCTACCATTATCTGTAAGTATACTTTGTGGGCAACTAAACCTTGGTACGAAACTCTTGTAAAAAATATTAATGACAGTATCCGCGCTCTTATCTGGAATTGCATAACCTCCGGCCAAAGACTGTAGACGTCTACTATATGAATTAAATACACAGTTCCTGACAATGTCCTGGGGTGTGGAACCCGATATATCTAAACTAATCTTTTGCATTGGGAACTGAGGAATATCTGTGTCTTGTAAGGGAGACTTTATTGTTTTCATGTTCCTTAATCTGCACTTTTCACACGTATCTACATATTTGCATGCAGATTTCAAACAAGTTTGGCCAATAATATTTATTTGTAAGTGCTTTCACCAGTTTGTCTCTACCGAGATGTCCATTTTCATCGTGATATGCTTTTAAAAGTTCATTTTCCAAATGTCTTGGAATATATTTTCCTTAGCTGTTCGTTCCTTTCACACATATAATATAATGTCCATCCTCTTGTAAAACCAAATAATTCTTTTTATATTGTTATCTTCTGTTTCTCGTAACTTTCTTTATTTGTAGTACTCTTGGGGTCAACTCTTGCTCTTCTTTCATATTGAATTGTGCTAACTGTAGGTCTTCTTCCCTAAGTTCAGACTCTTGATCCGATAGTAGACTATCAAATTCTTCCCTATTTATTATAGCAGAATCTAGAAATATTTAACTTGCCAATTTCGGGTCGTCTATCTCTGGTTCAGCTGCTTCCTCTTCTGTATCTTCTGATGACTGTGAATATGGAATTCTAGACAATAAATCGGCGCATGTATTTATCCTACCTGGTATGTACTCAATTACGGCGTTGTACCCCTGTAGATTCAATGCCCACGTCTGTATTTTACTGTTCTGCACTGGAGCTTCTAGAAAAGACTTTAAAGGCATGTGGTCAGTTCTAATAACAAAATTTGCGTTATGTAAGTAGTAATTAAGTTTTTGAGAGCGTAATGAATCGCGTAAGCCTCCTTCTCAATAGTCGTCCATTTCCTTTGTGATTTACTAAGTTTATGCGACAAGAAGTAGATAGGCCTTTTCATTTTTAACGCCTGGTATTCCAGACTCTTTTCCTTCATATGGTTGCACCAAACATGCTCCTACTGCATTGTCCGAAGCATCTGTGTACAGTATTAACTGTTTGTTTAAGTCTGGATGCGGTCAACAGTGGTACCAGTGTTAAACTGTTTTTTAAATACTCAAACGCTTTTTGGACATTCATCATCCCACTTAAAACCTAGCGTACTTGCCTGTTAAGTTTGTAATAGGTTCAGCTATCCTTGAAAATGCTGGAAAAATCGCCTATAATACGCACATGTCCTATAAAAGCACGTATTCCTTAACGTTAGTTGGAGCAGGTAACTCTTTAATAATCTTTATTTTGTCCTGGTCTGGTTTAATACCTTCTCTATTTATAATATACCCAAATATTTTGTTTCTGTCTTTAAAATTGGCACTTACTAAGCTTCAACTTCACATCATGCTTTCTTAACCTGTCAAACACTAGTCTAATATGTTTCAAATGATCCTCCACGTCTCCCTTTGTATAAATCAATATATCATCAATATAGGCAAGAGCGAACTTTTGCATACCTTCTAGAACTTCATTTATTAAGAGCATATAGTGAGAGGGCGCCGTTTTGACGCCAAAAGGCATTCGTAAGAATTCGTACGAGCCCATATGGTACAAAAGGCACTCTTCTTTTGCGCGTCCTTCGAATTGGAATACACCAAAATCCTGACCTTGCGTCCAGCGTTGTGAAATATGTAGAGCCATTAAGCAGCCCCAAATATCATCAATTACCGGCAGTGGTACGCTACATTCTTGGTGATTTTGTTCAACGCCCTGTAGTCACAGCAGAAGCGACTCGAACCATCAGGCTTGGCCACATTACCACCGGAGATGACCATTCTGACTTCGACCTTTTTATTATTCCTGCTTTCAGCATCTCCTCTATTGCCTTTTCCACGATTTCTCTATTTCTTAATGGAGTTCTATATGGTTTTTAAACTTATTGGTGGATGATCTCCCGTGTCTATTTCATTGTAACTGTTCGCGTCTTTCCCAATTCTAAATCATTAACCGCAAAACCATCCTGATTTTGCTTTATAAATTGTTCTAATACTTCTTTATTTTCTGGCAGAGCTTTTAACTGTGACAACAATTCTTGTTCCCTTGTTATTTTATCTAGTGAACATATTTGGCCTTTTTTTCTAGATGGATGGATCAATTCATCCATTCTGACGTTCCCTCTTCTTCTGTGTCCGCGTCTGTCATTTCCCCTTTCACTAGAATTTTCAAATAACTTGTTCCCGACACTTCTGCTCTATCCGTTGCCAATATGTCACTAATGTTATGATCTAATTTGGCTATCACACATCCTCTGTATAATTTGATTTCTCTACCTGTGTTGTTGATAACCATTACTGGAAAGGTTAAGTGTTTGTCCAACTCCATTACTCCATCTGGAACCTCCCAAACCAGGTCATCAATTATTTCCTCTTGTAACTCAGTGATTCTGGACTGTGTTTCCTTCCACATAATATGGGTTTTTCTTCAGCTTCGCTTGTATCAAATTAACCGACTGTGGTTTTAACGTCGTTGTCATTTTAACTCTAACTAGTGCTGATATATGCATGTCCTCTTCCATATCTATATAGACGTCTCTGAATTTTAAACTTATGTAAATCATAAAAAGTCTTATTTCCATTTTTTATCAAAAAATCTCTTCCTATTAAACATATTTCTATTTAAACCCCTCACTACATGAAAAAGGTGTCTTATGTTGATCCCTCCTAACTTAAAATTTATCATTGTTTGTCCAATTACTTGTAAATTCTGTCCAGTAACAGAGTGTAAATTATTACTACACTTAAATACTCTACAATTTCTTACTATTTTGTATAAAAACTTTCTTTTACTACACTAACTTGAGCTCCCGAATCTATTAACGTACGAAACTCTATACTTCCCTATTTCTAATATACACGAGCTATAATCAGTTTTATCTTCTATAAATTTCTTGACTTCCTCTAGTTGAAAATATTCTCTGTTCGACCTATTATACCTGTTATTAACATATTCTCTAACCCTTGGGACCCTATTATTTACCCTCCTATCATAGGTCCTGTCTAATAGGTAGGGCGCCCGGTTTTCCTGTGTTCTTGGTACCTGTAAAATTCCTGTGTCCATCAACAACATTCCTACTCACCCTATTATTATCATGTCTCTACCCTGTGTATTCGACTGGACACGCCTGTTATTACAAAAACGAGAAAACATGTTCCCCGTTGACCACCAAACCCAACAGACAATATTTGTGTTATTTGTGTTTCCCACTGTCTCACTTGTAGGGTATCTCACCATTTCTTCTTTCAACATAATCGCTCCTATTTCTACCTTGTAACGTTTGTATACCGCCTCTTCCTATTCCATCCGAATCTTGTTTGTCCTATTTCCATGGGTCCTCAACTCTGTCGTCTCGACTACTTCCCACTTTCTCTTCCTGTTCTTAATCTAAACCTACGTCTCCAAATTTTTCCTCTGTGTACCGCGATATCTACCGCTTGTGATAACCTTCTCAGGGTTGTCCCTCATCAACTTAAGTTTCAAACCATCGGACTTTATGCCATCTACAAAAATCCCTACTAACATCCTTTCCACCTCCTCCCCTCGTACATTCTGTCCTAAGAATGCTTCTTCAGCCAAGTTAATCAATCTATCGCTAAACAATTGTACCGTCTCTCCGTTATTTTGTTTAGCCTGCCTCAATACCGAAAATGCATGTTGTGGATCCGTTATTTCTGCATATTTCCTTGCTAGGTCCTCTTTGAACTGTTCCCACGTCTCATCTACTCTAGCTCTAACTTTCTTCTATATGATCCGAAACCGGTTCCGTTGCGTCTGATATAGCTAGTCTCATTTTTTCTTCATCTGTTGCTGAGATTAAATAGGCATATTTTTTCTATGAAGTGACCCATCTTTTAAAGTCTCTGGCCTGTCCACTAAATTTCACAATTTCTGTTGCCATCCCTTGTTGTTATCACCATATTAAGTCGGCCTACTGCTGTTCCCACGCCTGTCAAAACCTGTGCCAGGTGTCCTGTTCCGCCATGCTGAAAAAATACTGAAACAAAGCAAGCAAAGAACCACACAATTTCAATTTTTAATTTAAAGGAATACACTCACTATTATAGACAACCACAGTTATTTTCTGGGTTTAAGTATCACACAATTTTACTTCTTAATTTAAAGAATTTACCTACTTTTTATAGAAAACCATAGTTATTTTCTGGTTAAGTATCACACAATTTTACTTCTTAATTTAAAGGATACACTCACTTATTAGAAAAGCAGAATTAGTTTCTTTTGTTTCCTGACTCAAGCCGTAGCTTCCTCCACTCGGCGTTAGATTTCATTGATCACCAGGAGCCCGTTTTCAGCTGAAAATCAGTCGCAGAGTTCAGGTAGTCCGTAGCTTCCTCACTCGGCGTTAGATTTCATTCGATCACCAGGAGCCCGTTTCAGCTGAAAATCAGTCGCAGAGTTCAGGTAGTCACGTCACTTTCTCTTCTCTAGGGATGCCTGGATTATCTTCAACCCCTGGTTTGGGTCCCGACCAGCTGTTAGTCTTTGCTTTCACCCCGGGTGGGGTAAATCATCGGACGTCTTGAGATGGACTCAGAAGTAACAAGCCCAAAGGGATCAGGATCACAGCCAACGGCCTAGTGATAGTTTGACTGTTCCGACCGACAAAAAAATGTTCAGACCTGAATTTACCTTCACCGGAACTCTTAAATTCTTGGTTCCGACCGACAAAAAAATGTTCAGACTGAATTATCTTCAACGGAACTCTTGAATTCTTGTTCCGACCGACAAAAATGGTTCAGACTGAATTATCTTCAACGGAACTCTTGAATTACTTGTTCCGACCGACAAAAATGTTCAGACTTTTACATGATTGAGAAATTATTGCTCAGGGTTATTACAGCCTTCGAGCCTCTTTCTTTGCTGATTATTGGAACTGATCCTTTCACTGGAACAACAACAAGCGTCTCCCGACCTTGACAATGCTGATTTGAGAAAACGTTAAATACCTTCTGGGTTATGCATTCTTTGAAGGTTTCCTTAGTACTTCGCGTGGTAGCCGGTCCAACTCAGCATCCTGGTCAAGTGGCAGCATTTCGCATCATATACCAGTGTATAATAACACGAAGGCATGTTGGTTTCTTGTTGACATAACGTTATTTGTATAAGATGACAAAGCTTCGATGTTCTCCTCCCTCACAAGTTAAAGGCCGGATCTTAACTCCCCTTGCCAACCTAATACGTCACGATTGAGCATCTCTCACCCTTTCACTCTCGATGCTCAATCGTGCTGTATCTGTTTCCCGCTAGATTCTAATAATACCCCAATACTCCTCCCTTACTGTTACATCAGCTCCGTGTTTCTGTCTCGACCATGCCACAAGGCCAAGCCATCCGGGTACGTGCTTCTAGGTCTTCCCCTTGAAGCAAGTACCTGGATGGCTTGGCCTTGTGGCATGGTCGAGACAGAAACACGGAGCTGATCCACGACTCTGGTGATCGAGTGAGATGGCAGAACATGACCGCCCACGCTTACCGGCATGGCACATGATGGATGGATGGATGGATTTGTTTCGTGTAGAACTTTCGAAACAAATAAAAACCGTAAATTGGTTAAAGAAATTACACTCAAGACAGTCAAAATGTTTGGGCACGTTATGAGAACAAGTAAACAAGAGAACTTGGTGACGACTGGCAAAACTGATGGGGGAAGAGCAAAGGAGAGGCAAAGAGATAAATACCTGGATTGCTTGACGATATGGCGTAATCGAGGCAAGAACACAGACTTACTCTAAGACTCTGGTGATCACCGTACTTATATATCCCCAGCCCACAATTTATTTAGATGTGTTCATTTGATTTATGTGGTTACTCCCACAACGTGCTTGAACGTACATTTTTGTTTTGGTTTTTATGTTGTGATCAATACCTGCATCCCTAATTAAACATAGAAATTACATTTCTTTATTTCTTATCACCATCACCATCACCATCATGTCCCATGCCAATAGGCATGAACGATCATGGTATGCCATCTCACACGATCACAAGGAGATAACGCAAGGAAGATAAATTAACAATAATATCTATGGAGCTATCATAATATCAAATCACTAAAAATCAGCATCATCATAATGTGTCCTGCCGGTGGTTTAGCTGTCCGTGTCTCTCAAAGATCTCGGTCTTTGGAGTTCTGGGTCAACGCTGCTGATGATATTCCTCCATGGCACTGTCTTAATCCGTCCGACATAATTTCCCTTGGTCTGCCTTTGTCTCTCTTCCCCTTGATATTTCCTGTTGTCACGATGTTCTCCAATGCCTGTCTTCTCATCACGTGATAAAAGAAAGATGTTTGTCTCTTTCTTATTGTTGTATATAATGTTCTAGTTTCAATAGCCTCTTTCAGGTAATCGTTGTTAGTTACTCTGTACAAGGCATTCGCAACATTCGTCTCAGGAACCACATTTTTGTTGCTTCTAAGTTCTTCCTAATTTGTTCATTTAGATTCCAAGATTCACTGCCATACAACTCTATATAACATTTCAGTACTCTCTTTCTTACATTCAATGATAATGACTTATTGCATAAAATACTTTCATTTTATGAAATGCAGCAATCCTATTCTGTTCTTAATCTTTGTTGTGCATCTTCCATCTGATGTTATAAATGCCCGTAGGTACTTAAAAATATCCGCTTGATTAAGAATTTTCCCTTCTATTTCCATTTCACATTTTGGTGTAATCTTTTTCTTTGACATCGCCATTGTTACTGTTTTCTTGATATTCAAGGAGTGTCCTTTCTTTGCACTCTATGTTACTACAATGTCCAACAATTGTTGTAGATCTTTTGCATTATCCGCCACCAATACTGTGTCATCTGCATAGCGAATATGGTTTATATTATAGCCTCCTATTAGTATTCCTGCCGGTCTCCCTGGTGAAGGTATTAAGGACGCTGTTCGTAATCCTGTATACTCACGTACGAAACACAGCTGTGCGAGATTCGGCAGCAGATCGCGTCGCGTTGGTTTCTTACAGAAGGTATGTGAGCCGGTCATTCAGAAAGCAGTGGCAAACTTTTTATTTGTTGTTCGCATATCCTTTACAGGACATTGTTGTCAACATCAGCATCTTTCAGCTGAATAATGATTTCTTGGCAAGATTACGCTCACTAGTTTGTCATTGCTTTCTGAGCGACCGGCTCACATACCCCATAAGTTACCGACGCGACAAGAACCGCCACCGATTCTCGAGAACGCAACGTTACTCACGACAGTATACGGGATTACGGAGAAATCGCTAACCCCTAGGCAGGGAGACCGCCAGTGGCAAACTACTGAACGTAAAACTTGCCAAGACATCAATAGCAGCTGAAAAAAATATGGCGTTGACTGCAATTTCCTGTAAATAAAATTATAATATAAAAAATAATTTTCCTTCCCCCCCCCCCCCCCCCCCCCCCCAAAAAAAAAAAAAAAAAAAACCATTCGTATTCTTGGCTTTAACAAATTTCCACTGATGACTTCTTTAAACAGGGGACTCTGATGTTGGAATTATATTCAGCGGGGACTTAATGCTATTTTAAATAAGAGACGCAACTGTTGCAGTAGGATAAAACAATACAAAATGAGTACAGTTAGGTACGCGTGACTCTTGCGAACAAGTGAAAGCTAATATTACCAATGTATTTCCGTTACCGAGACATGGTGTGATTTATTATTATCCCTTTTTCGCAGGAGCCGCATATACCTAATTGTTGTCATTTGGTATTGTTAATGCTGGTTTACTTGATTACAAGGACAGTCGACCTGGATCAATGCCCATCTGTGACAGTATTTTTGTTTTGTTTCGCGACGTCAGCGGCAAAGAGTTGCAAATTATAAAGTTTAATTGCACAGAGGCTATTCAAACTAGAACATTATAGACAACAATAACAAAGAAGCAAACAGCTTTTTTTTATTTTGTCATGTTATGAGAAGAGAGGCATTGGAGAACATCGTGACAACTGGAAAGATCGAGGGGAAGAGAGAAATGATACTGGATGGATTGCGATGGTGGCATGGAGGAATATCAACAGCGGAGTTGATCGAGAAAACCAAAGACCGAGATCTGTGGAGAGTCATGAACCCTTCGTCAGCCATCATGGCACTTGATGATGATGAACTGCATGTCTTTTATAGGACGTTGCAATAGATTCCAGTTTGTATTGGCTGTTTGTGATTTTCTAGACAATTTTATGTTTAATAGTTTACAATTGCTTTCTGGACTGCCGACCTTCATACCATTATATGAAAATCAACGCATGACGATGCGTTCCTAAATTGCCTGTGTGCGACTTTGAACGTATCTATCTAATTATCTACCGCCCCACCCCCACCTACAGATTTACTCTTCCTATATTTTCTGTCATACACCCGCCCATAATTACAATTTACTCTTCATGATAACTTAAACGTTTTATAACAATTTCTGTTAATAAATAATGACAATACATGAATAATATATAATCGTCGTACTGTATTTAACTCCTTTATATTCTTTGGACCCGCGTCTGTGGTTAAGGGTTTGCGAATGCAGTTCGTAATCCCACATAATGCGCCCGAAACACAGCTGCTGGCAATTTTTAAAGCAGACCCCTTTTCATTGGTTTCCATACAATGGGATGAGTGCCGGTCGTTCAGAAAACAATGGCAAACTGCTGAACGTAACTGCTTAGGAATCACAAACAGCAAAAAATGCTGGAGTTGACTGCAGCGTCCTGTAAAGGAAATGCAACTAACTTATATTATTTGGATCATCGTGTCACAAATCCTTTGCAGAAGGTCACCCTTACCACGGCCCACATAAACAATTCTCAATCCTTTGTCACTGGCCATTTGCGGTGTATTTTTTTTCCACGGTGTCTTCTGTGCACACTGTCCTTCTTCGTGCTGTCTTCCCCGCCCCCTCCCCGCGCATTTTCTTACCGGAACCACGCCTTCTATCACTGTACTGTCCTTCTTCGTGCTGTCTTCCCCGTCCCCTCCCCGCGCATTTTCTTACCGGAACCACGCCTTCTATCACTGTTCTTTCCAAACAACTTTGACAGTAACTGTGACGTTTAATACAGTGGTCTCGAGATATGGCGTCCGCCTCGAGTGCTAAAGGTCAGGGTTCAAGCCACGGTGAGGGCCAGGATATTTTCAGGTGGACTTCTAGGGAGTCCTTATTCCCAAACAGGGCCCTGAAACATGTATTCCTAACATGTATTCCCTAACCCTAACGCAGACCCTAACCCTATACTGGCCCCCAATGATATGCCAGTTTGTACTGCTCTTTAATATAGAAGATATAGACGTCACGTGACCAGCTCTGTTTGGGAATAATCACTTCGAACAAAATTTCCCCTGATCTCTGGGTAGTGAAATCGGACGCCCGTGTGTATTGTTGCGCACGTAAAAAAAATCCCTTGGCAGTTGGAAATCGAAAAAGAGTAGCCTAATGGCGCCGCCCGGGCAAAATTTTGAGTTAAAATTCTACCCAAAATATTTCAGGATCCTCGCCGGTGCTACAGAGTTCGTGAACTGAGCTGAGATTCTCCGGACTCAGGCTTGAGTTAGGAGTAGAACAGAGCACTTATGGGTTACACCCGTGTGCCGTGATGTTGATCCGTCGACTAAACCAAACCAAGCCATTGTCGGAGTATTTCCGTTTCCGAGACATGTTGATATTCATGCGCCAGTTTTCTTTGATGGTCAGTTCTTGTACAACAGTGGTTCTCAACCTTTTTTGGCCCGTGCCCCCCTTCGCCATATTTTCAGAACGTCATTCCCCCCTTTCGTATTTCCTACCTAAAAATTTGGCCCGTGCCCCCCCCCCCCTTTCACCATATTTTCAGAACGTCATCCCCCCCCCCCCCCTACCTTTCGTATTTCCTACCTAAATATCCCGCCCCTATACAGTATACGTAATAGTAATACTAATAGTTTAGTTTAGTCGATGGATCAACATCACGGCACACGGGTGCAACCCATAAGTGATCCGTTCTCCCCCTAACTCAAACCTGAGTCTGGAGAAACTCAGCTCAGTGCACGAACTCCATAGCACTGGCGAGGATCTTGAAATACTTGGGTAGATTTTTAACTCGAAATTTTGCCCGGGCAGCGCCGTTAGGCTACTTTTTCGATTTCCAACTGCTAGGGGATTTTTTACGTGCACAACAATACACACAGGCATCCGATCTCACTACCCAGAGACCAGGGGAAATTTTATTACTAGAAGTCCACGAGAAAAAATCCCGGTCATGACCGGGGCTTGAACCCGGGACTTCCAGCGCTCGAGGCGGACACCATACCGACGGATCACGTACCCCCCAGTTAAAAGGGAAAAAAATTGCAAGTATAGTATACGTAATAATGGAAGCATATACTAAAACAAGTCTAGATGTCCACATAAAACGTGATTTGTGGGTCTACTTACTTTATAAAATGAATTTTAGAAGGGTGAGACGTACAGAACCGTAAAGTATGAAGGGAAAAACAAGATCAAGTAATCGGTTCTTTTATTAATGCAATCTTGAAATAATCTTCATCCCCCCCCCCCCCTGTAAACTCTAAATCCCCATCCCCACCGGTTAAGAACCACTGTTGTAGAATGTCAGTCATTTTCTTCTCTTTGGTTCACTATATTCTAAGAATTGTTCTGTAACAATAACATTCAAAAACATCGATTTATTCTTTAAGGAGTTGACGAGATAAGAATTGACATCACTGCACTTAGGACATTCCCAAACGCGCCCCGGCCCCTCGTTCAACAGCCAGCGACGAGTCATACAACTAATCATTCCCACCGCTATCTGATTGAAAATTCTCCTGGTCTTTCCTCTCAATTTTCATATTCTTCCAGAACCCCAGCCGATCCCCCGCAATCTCCTTCTTTCCACATACGGGTTCTCAGTCTGTTTCCCCGTCTTCTCCACCTGGTCCCATATAGGCGCACGACCACCTCTCCCTTGTCCATATGTAATCTACAATCAAGAGGTACATTCCCCGCCAGCCTACCAGCCTGTTCATTCCCCGCACGGTCAGAGCAAAATACCCACACAATTCTCACAATCTGTTACCTCTGAAGCGAGGTGAGCCATTCCACATGAAACATTCCTTTCGCCACCTTTCTACATAGAACCTGTACTTTTATATGGATGTGAGAGCAGACAAGCTGAAAAACATCTAATTGCTGTGGAAATGTGGTTTCTGTGGAAAATGCAAAAAATTCCATGGACAGACAGAAGAACCAATGACCATGTCCTACAAGAAACAAATGAAAACCGTAAACTGATTAGAGAAATTAGACGTAGACAGTCAACATTTTTTAGACACATTATGAGAAGAAACAAATTGGAGAACTTGGTGACAAGATTGAGGGGAAAAGAACAAGGGGAAGGCATAGAAGTAAATATCTGGGTGGCTTAGCCGCGTGGTATGGTCGAGAGAAGAACACAGAGCTGATCCACAACTCTAGTGATCGTGTGAGTTGGCGAAACATTGACCGCCCGCCTTATCGGCATGGCACTTGATGCTGATGATGATAATGAGTGTTACTGGAATGATCAGCTTTCACACTGGAGAGAAAGAGCAAATCGTTCTGGAGAGAAAGAGCAAATATGGGTTGTCCGTAGTGCTACGTGGATAGGCCTTAGGTTCATACCAGAATGCGATCGGCGTTGCCAGTAGTGGGTTGTGCTCAATATTTAAATTTCAAATCCCGAAACAACCACATAATCAGTTTAATTAGTGTTGGAACTCTTCTCTGGCTGCTGAGGATGGGGACGGAGCGCTTATGGGAATGTCCCGAATGCTGTGATGTCGGTTCCTAAATCAACCAATCAATCAATCAATTTATTAATCACTTGAGAAATAAATACCTACGACTTCAATTGTCATAGACAAGACGTTGCATACGGGTGTTCGTTCCACTGATCGCCCACATACAATTTAATAATAGAAATTGCGAATATACATGACAACTATATATCCGAATTGTCTAACTCTTCTGTGACAAAGAACTAACTTTAGAACACTTCATTGTTTACTAAACTTTATTCAACAAAATAAATTTATTACAGATTAAAATGAAAACTGCTCTTCACTTATAACATCACACAGTACATAAATTAAAATTCTGACACAGTTTTGTTCTCCGTAAATTCGTCAACGCAAGTACAGAGAAATAATTAAAAGTGCATCTGCTTGACCTAATTGCGTTTTAGGGAAAGGTCATGGTCTCCATGCCGTTCTCTCTGTATCGATAGCACGTTCATCATCTCCGCAGACAAATACTCGTGTTTATACCTCATATGTTACTTTCAGATTAACTGAATGTAACTGAAAACAACACTTAGCTTGTTACCATCGCCAGAGTTAGTTATTTTAAACAACTTTGAACATGTTCCAGAGATTTTTCTCACAACTGGGTGTGATATCTGCTGGAGTCGGCAACACTTTGGTTTCACCAGTTTTATGTCGACAGTGTATCTCCCATTCGATAACTAACTTGGCCAATGGTTCGTCCAGATTGCTTTTGGGACAGAACGCAAATGAAAAACTACGGCTGTTGATAAGTAATATAACTGTCAAGTTAAACTTGCTGAATACTGTTGTGACACAACAGTGCAACCGAGTTGCGGCATTGAGATTGAGGAGGGCTTACCAAATTCTGCTGTTGTATCAACGTATCTATGGAGAACAGGTACTGATGCAGAAGATTAAGTCACATGTCCGCTGTAAGAGTCGCCCTTTGCTCGCCTTACTTTCCGCAACAGTCTTCCAGTGGGAAAAAGAGAGAGTCAGTGACGAAGAGCTGCAAAAGTAAGTTGTTGTTTTGGCAAGTCTCTTTAAGACTTTTGTAAACTAAAAGGGAGCCCTTATACCCAAAATTTTTTGAATAGGTCAAGCTGCTATACACAAAAATTTGTGGCTGGTCACGTGATTATTCGGCACAAAGTTTTGTGAATAGTACGAGCCCCTATTCACAAAAATATGAAGAAGACTATTATTCTCTCTCGTCTTTTTTTTGTTTTTTGGAGCACACTTTATTCAGATGCTTCGAGTTTCTCAGTTCTATATTTTAGTTCCTAAAACAAGCAACTAGAAAGTCGCTTAGAAGCCCTGGAGATGTGGATATACAGATGAATAGGTCGTATTTCATGGAAACAAAAACAATCAAATGCAGAGGTTCTAGAAAAACTGGGAATGAAGAGAGAGTTGATGGAAGTAATAAAGAGGAGGCAAGTGAAATATTTTGGCCATGTTATTGTTAAAAGACATGATACTCTTATAAAAACCATACTGGAGGGCAAGGTTGAGGACAGGCGAGCAAGAGGTAGACAACGATACAAGTGGGAAGATAACATCAAGAGATGGACGAACATCAGCCTGACAGAATGTACAGTCAAGGCGAGAGACAGACAATGTTGGAGATCCATTGCAGCCAACCTTCATTGTGGAGACGGCACCTGATTGATTAATTAAAAATTTTAAAAAATTGCTGGCGGGGAGTCGAACCGTAGTCTCCCGTGTGACAGGTGGAGATACTAACCACTACACTACTGAGAACACAATGATAGTTCCACAAACATTAATAATGTAGTCAAAAGGAAGTAGACATCACGTGACCATCCAAATAATCACGTGACCAGCAACAAATTTTTGTGTATAGGGGCTTGTACTGTTCACAAAATTTTGTGTATAGTCACTCCGTTTGTAAAAATAAAAAGTAGCATGAACCATCAGATTTTTAAATTTGAGTATTTTCTAATGGGACCACCACCAAAAGATAGGCCTTGAGAAACCGAATCTAATGGTACCAAGATGATGCATGTATGTCAATTTGGAGCGAAGATATGCAACTTTAAGTGTCGTGGTCATTAACGCAGAAATTGACACAAAAGATCTCCTCCGGGCATCTTTTTTTCGTGTCCAAACCAAGGTCATAGCAGAAGTTATCAAAATTTATGTTCTTACTAGTAGCTTGTTTATTTTTAAATGAACACCCTAGCAACCATACACGAACACCCTAGCAACCATACATCATTGCGATCGGTGTAGCGAAGCCTAATTGCTCATGTCATCTATTTTTACATATAATGCAACGTTATATAATTAGCATATAAAAATGGCCGCTAATTAGTAGTTATATTCATTAATTACCACGAGCATTCTTTATATTAGCTTTAAACCCTGGTAAGTTGTATCTTGTATTCTGCGGAATTGTGCAACGCACGATATGTGTTATATCCTGTTTAGATAGTATGCAATGTTACCTAATTAGCATATTAAAATGGCCGCTAATTAGTACTTATATTAATTAATTTCTGTGTTTACGATCACGACACTCAAAGTTGCATATCTTCGCTTGTAATTGACATACATGCAACATCTTGGTACCATTAGATTCGGTTTCTCAAGGCCTATCTTTCGGTGGTGGTCCCATTAGTAAATACTCAAATTTAAAATCTGATAGTTCATGCTAAAATAGATATCTTTATATAATGAGAGGAGGAGCGGCTGGCCGAGAGGCTAGAATGCCGGACTCTCATTCGGGAGGCCCGGGTTCGATCCCTCTGTAAGGTGTCAGATTTTTTTCTGTCGGGGGCAAAAAGAAAATCCTAACCTGCACAGTTCGCGGCGACTGCACTAGCCAGGCGGACTTTATTCCTCAGGCTCAAAGACCCCTCTGCCATACACCGCAAGGTACTATATTGGCAGTAAATGACAGTTTTTATATAATGAGAAATTATATTTTTCTAAAAAAAGATTTCTCCTTTATGCAAGCATTTAAACATTTGTCATTAATTAAAGAGATTGGCTCACAAGGTAGTAGTTCGAATTGCACGTTTCCGGGAAGGTTAACCCCGGTCAACAAATGCCCGCAGAAGTCGGATGTGTCGGCCTAACAGCGCAAGAACGCAGCTCTGCTGTAAACGGGCACAACGCAATCACATACGAAAAAAACTCCGGATGAACGCAGAAGAAGAAGAAGAAGAAGAAGAAGAATTGCACGTTTTAAAAAGTGAAACGCATGCCGACATTTTGGATTTCCAAAGGCAAAGTCAAAGAGGGATTTAATATGTCGGCAAAAATATGTCTTTCCCTGGATAATTTGTCGCCACAATGGTTTGGACTTTTCCTAACACATCAGGTACAGAACAACTGTCCACAACCAGCAGGCGGGCAATGTATCCTGTACTTATAGGATATCCTCCTTCGAACGCAGATAGATGGGATCTGAGATCATCAGCAGTCCTTGCCATGATAGTCAGTCAAATTCTAAATAAATTTATGTAAAATTAATATTTAATAATTACATGCATTCATATAATAATAAGAGATGATATCTTTATATAATGAGAAAGTACATATTTATTTTTCCAATCGCAAAGAGAATTTAATCACGTCCGCAAAAATAATTATTAATTCATTAATTTTTTTCTACCAGACAGCACCCATATATTTAAATGAAACTTTCCAAATTTATGTATCTTTGCATGCACAATTCGAAAATGCAACTAAAATTAACGAATATCTATAATTTGTACTAAAAAATGCTTTTATTGCGTGCCGACAATGTGGATTTACAATCATAAAGAGGAATTTATCATGTCCGCAAAACTTTAGTAATTTTTTTCTACCAGACAGCACCCATATATTTAAATGAAACTTTCCAAATTTATGTATCTTTGCATGCACAATTCGAAAATGCAACTAAAATTAACGAATATCTATAATTTGTACTAAAAAAATATTTTATTGCGTGCCGACAATGTAGATTTACAATCACAAAGAGGAATTTATCATGTCCGCAAAACGAATTTTTTTCTACCAGACAGCATCCATATATTTAAATGAAACTTTCCAAATTTATGTATCTTTGCATGCACAATTCGAAAATGCAACTAAAATTAACGAATATCTATAATTTGTACTAAAAATATTATTAATTATTTATGGTATGCCAAATAGTGAAATTATCTCAAAGACAATTTCACATCTAACCACCGGCTATATGCACAATGATTAGATCGGCCATTTTACCGGAAGCGGAGATGGTAATTCGTTATTGTCATGAGTTATTTAAATATATCCACTGAGATATACAAAGGGTATGTTAATAGTCAATGATGTGTCGACACGACGAAACCCTTCTGCGCAAGTGCGGAAAAAATGGCTTCCGGTTAAAGTATGCTTCATTACTGATGGATCACGCTATAAAAAGCTGTATTGTCATGTCATGTCCCTGGACCAATAACAGTGCATACTACATACACACGTGTCCTATTATTTAAGCTGATCCATCACTATATACTATAAACATTTAACTGCTTAAATAATGCCTCATCAACTGCCTTGCCGATTAGTGTAGGCAGTCATAGTTATCCACATCTCGCGATCTCCAGTGCTGTGTATTAGCCTAGGTATTTTGATTATGTTTTTAAAATTGGGTATTTCTATTTCTATTGCCAGCGTAGAGTCGAACCCCAGTCTCCCGCATGACAGGCGGAGATAATAGCCACTACACTAGCAAGGACACAATGATAGTTCCACAAATAATAATGTAGTAAAACAGAAGTAGACATCACGTGACCAGCCACAAATTTTTGTGAATGGTCACTTTGATTTCTATTTACTAATGAGACCACCACAGATAGATATGCCATGAAAACCCAAATCCAATGATTCCTCAATTATGCCTGTATGTCAATTCTAAGCTGAGAAAGTCATAGTTGAGTGTTGTGTTATTGAACAAAACAAAATTCAGGAATCTGCTCACTGAGCAGGTTTGCTTTGTGTCCCAGTCAAACTCAAAGTGACAGCTGAAATGATCCAGATTTGGCTTCTTTCTACTATAACTTTTTTTTTTTTTTAAACGAACATCTTAGCAACTAATTCAACTATACATCATTGTGATTGGGGCAGCGAACCCTAACTGCTCATGTCATCTGTTGTTAGATATGATTCATCGCCACCTAAGTAGCAATTAAAAATATCCGTGAATTAATTGCTAATTCATTAATTACCCTGTGCATTATTAATGTTAGCTTAAAGGTCTGGAAAGATGTATATTTTATTATGCAGAATGATGCTAAGAACCCACTGGTTACTTTCCTTTTTCGATAGGATGTGCCGTGACCTAATTGGCAATTAAAAATAGCCGCCAATTAATTATTATTCATTCATTACTAACTATAGATGAAATGAGCAGTTAGGTCTCGCTACCCCGATTGCAGTGTTATATAGTTGCTATGATGTTCGTTTAAAAACAAAAAAGTTATAGTAGCAAGAAGTTCAGTGAGCGAATTCCTGAATTATTTCTGTGTTCAAGATCACGACACTCAATATCTCCGCTTAGAATTGACATACAGAATTCATTGAGGTGCCGCTGGATTTGGTTTTTCAAGGCCTCTAGCTGTGGTGGTACCTCATTAGTAAATACCCAATTAGAAAATAATTATTAAAGTAATGCAACATTAACATTTAAAAATTTAGTCTTTAAAAAATTATCAGCCATGATGTTGCTATGAAAATTCTTTTTCTGAGTATGATGGGGTCCGTGTAGAAAAATGTCTCCAACAGACACTATCATTGAAGAACAATAATGTGAGATGCAAAAATACATGACAAATGCTGCAGATTAAAAATTATTAGTTTTACTTTGTGTGCTGACACCCTTAGTCTTAGCATCTCTCAGGACATTTAGATTACTCATTTTGGCTGTGCAAGGAATTTTCAGCATTCTTCTATTAAATCAAATCTCCAAAGCCCCTGGGGATTTGTTAGCTTGTTTACTTACTGACTGTCCAGGATTTGCAGCCGTGTGTTAGAACTGGTTATGTATAACATGCAAGACTTTTTTCTAACTTGCAATGCCAGTCTATCAGTTTTTGCGTATCCTATTCTGTTCTGCGTAGATAAGGGTGAAAAATAGGATATCTTCTCTTCTTCTTTACGTTCTTCAGGAGTGTTTTTTCAGATGTAATTGCTGTGTGTTGTTATGCTCCCTTGGGTCGAAACCCTTGGGCCAACTCATCCGATTTTCTCATGCGTTTTTGACCAGGTTAGCATTCCTGGGAGACTCACTTTTGTGGTACTGTCCACATCCCAGCTGGTCAAGTTGGAACAGTCGAAGACTTCACGATCATCCCTCAAAGAAAGGCAGGGACAGTCCATAGCATTTTCCGCCATCCAGGGCTGCTTCCATAGTTGCAGGGCCGACACATCGCGCCTTGGTACTGGGCTCACCGAGGGAATCGTCACTTCCTGCTCATGGCTGCGTTAATTCCTCACTTCATCTTGACCAGCTGAGATGTGGGCGACATCACAAGTCTAACGTGCCTCAAAACCTGAGGAAGGCTAACCTCATTAAAAAATGCCCGCCGGAAGTCGGAAGTGTCGTCCTACGGGTGGCAAACTAAAAATTGACACTACGCAATTACGTCCGAGTGAAATGTCTCGTCCGAATGTCTCGTGCTAGGAACAGCTCTGACTACCTAGTTTCCGAATGCCGCTCTTTTCGGAACAGCTCTGACTAGGTAGTTTTCCGAATGTCTGTCGTGCCTGGAACAGCTCTGACGGGCGCAACGACAAGCACATGTCCGAAAACTCGCTGAGTGGATACCGTCTGCAAACCTGTCTGGTTTGTGCGGGAATGGCCCGGGGCAAACGAAATGACCAATATATTGAAGTGAGGATTTAAAGCAGCCATGAGCAGGACGTGACGATTCCCTCGGTAAACCCAGCACCAGGGCGCTATGTGTCGGCCCTGCAAGTATGGAAGCAACCTTGGATGGCGGAAAATGCAATGGACTGTCCCTTCCTTCCTTTGAGGGAAGACCGTTGTCTTCGACTGTTCCAACTTTGCCAGCTGGGATGTAGATGGCACCACAAAAGTGAGTCTCCCAGGAATGCTACCTGGTCAAAAAAGCACGCTGTAGTCGGATGTGTTGGCCTACGGGTTTCGGCCCAAGGGCGCATAACAGACACACCGCAATCACATCTGAAAAAACACTCCAGATGAACGAAAAGAAGAAGAAGATTCCTCACTTCAATATATTGGGCATTTTGTTCGCCCCGAGCTGTTCCCGCACAAACCAGAATGGTCTGCAGTCGTTATCCGCTCAGCGAGTTTTCGATTTGGATATGTGCCTGCTGTTGTGCCCGGGACAATATAGTCAGAACTGTTCGGGCATGACAGACATTCAGAAACTATCTAGTTAGTCCTAGCACGAGGGACATTCGGAAGACTAATTATAGCCACAAAAGACATTTCACTCGGACGTAATTGCGTAGTGCCAGTTTTTATTTTGCCACCTGTAGGCCGGCACTTCCGATTTCAGCGGGCATTTTTCAATTAGGTTAGCCATCCTTGGGTTTGAAGACAAGACTCTTATTGCGACTTCCACTCAGCAAGCTTTTGCTTCGGGCTGCCACGTAATGAATTCGCTAGCCATGCGTTTAATTTCGTGTCAATGAGACAATCTTCCACCTTTGACTACGCTCACTCCATGAGTATAGTTACTATCGGAACGTGCGACTGAGGTGCTTTTCCACCTGTTATATCGCTCTCGAGGTGCTGCCGGCTTAGCACCTTACCTCCTGTGAGATTTATTTCTAGGGGTTACATCTGTTAGAATGTAACACCCACTTAAGAGGAATTTAATTGTCTGAGGAATATTATCAGGGTAAGCCCTAAGGGGATGGGTTCCTATCCTCTATCAAGATCACCTTCTGGAAGCTAAATTTTATTGGCTCGTGCCCCCACGTGAAGATACTAAAGATGTTTTGTATCCACACGAATTAATTAAGAAAAAAATATATAGATATAAGTTTAAGCTTCTTGGAAAGGTGTGGAGACCACGGACTGTTGCAACTATCCCAAAATTGGATGCCCTTTTCTATCACTGGGGAAAAGGTGCTAGTGTGCAGGTGTCCGCCCTCATATGGTCTAAATTAATATGGTCACATATGATTTATAATACACAAGTATTTGATAGACCAGACCAACAATATCATGACAAACCATTCACAGTATAAACAGGACATACAGTGACATCACATAATATTTGTGTTTACAAACAATATGTAAGAATCAATCAACAAATGGTCTGGTAACATAAAGTGTAATAAATCAAAAATATGACAACCAAATATATTCTTCACATTGATTACATCTCTGGAGAAAACATTGTCAGGTTCACATGGAATATCAACTGAGGTAACTGCATAATTGTGGAAACACAAATAGTGAAATCATCCACATCATTACAATATCATAATGTATAACAAAGTACTACCAAAAGTAATAAAAAAGGATATTCATATATTTGATGCAGTTGATATCTGCCGGTAGGTACTTCGGTGGGTTTAAGATTCACATGGATGCAGGTCTCTTCCGGGGAACCAGTTTTCTCTCAAGGGGTCATCATCAAAGTGAGTGAGGAATGGTAAGGTCTTCAATTTGGATCTAACATCAGGAATTCTCACTGGGTTCATGGGTTACATGGGTGAGATCTTGGTAGGATGGGGGTGGTGGATGATGCAAGGAAATGGGCTGTATTAATATTTGGGCTGGCAAAAGATGGACATGACATACAAGTTTACCGCCCTCAGCAACCAAGACCGCATCTTCACAACCGTAGGCTTTCGGTTAAGCGCCCCATCTGATGGTCCAAACAAAATACAACTTCATAAGCATTTGCCTACAATTTACATATCAGTAAATCATAAAACCTGTCATGAAACAATAAAACAAAATAACAAAATAAAGACCAAAAAAAAAGAATAAGACAAGAGAGGGAAGCATGTGTCTCCTCAATAGTGAGAGCACATCCCTCTTATCTGTATAGATGGCATTCAATCCATCATATCATGCTGTATGGTCCTGATGGGATCAACTCTGGGTGCAACCAGGACAAATAAAAATATAATAGTCATAACTTTAAGACCAGGGAGTCTGATTGTGATCAGGTCATCTGGTTATTTTAAATTAAGTTGATTCAAAGTCATCAGGATGTAACAGACATGTTTGTAAAGAAGTTATCTTGTGGTAGAGGCATGATGTGATTAAGATCAAGGTATATTGTGATGAAAGTGGGTTGAACTAGATGCATACTATGGTAGATGCATGGGAAAGGTGCATGTAGTGACACTTCCTAGTAAGCCAGAGATAGGTTGAGACTGTTGCTTGATAAGACAGGGTGTGGTGAGATGGATGTAAGTTGAGTTAAGGGTCAACCTTATAAAATCATCATCATCACTGTCATCATCAGGTGCCTGTAAATAAGCTCATACTATTTTCTCTGGGTTCAGCTTGGATCTCCAATGCCTATCACCATCATCATCATCCTCAAGTGTTGAGAGTTCATTGTCCACCATATAATCTCATCAACATCATCATCATCATGTATTGATATAACTGCCTTTATACGCGTTATGTATTTGGCATACGCACTGGTTTAAACAAAACAAGTATGGTCATTCCCCGCGGTCTCTTCTAAACAAAGGGCTGCGGGATGACATTGTTAAACCACCCAAGATTTCAGGTTATCTCATGCACACAGACAGAAATGGGCTGTTTTCCAATCATATTTCAGAACATAAATGGCATGCCCTTGACCGTAAGAACCACCTAATCATCATATGACTACGTAAGGTTGTCGGTGTGTGCAACGTCCGGCTAACATTTGGGTATATGGTGCAACTCTTATTAATGAGCATTTATTCTAAGAACAAACATGACAATTTCACAAAACATATTCAGGGGAAAAATGTGAATAAAAGAATAACAAGATATATATATATCCCTACAGGTGTGAGTCAGTGTAAATGGTTTTAAAGAGATAGACTCTTAATCTACATTTCCTCTGTGAAAGCATCAATGTTCAGCAAGTACATTTGAAAAGCACATTATTCATATATTGAGAAAAGTAAATATATACATTGTAAAAGAATAGAAGGGAATCTTCTTCCTTGGCATATTGTCACAAAATATACAGAAATCTTCTTTTAGTCGCATATGTAACCGACTATAAAGAGATATAGTGATATACTTTAGTAGCACGTGTTAACAAAATAGAAATATTCTTTTGCCACACATGGCAACAGAATGAAACACCAATACTCCTTAGCCACATGTGAAAGAGTATAAAGAAATATTACTTTAGCCGCATATCGTGAAAGAATTAAGAAATATTCTTTACTAGTAGATTGCCACAAATGTAAGGAAATATTCTTTAGTAGTCAATGACAACAGAGTATCTAGCTGAAGTTTCTACTAACAAGTGCAGTAAACAGAAACATGGCGCTTGTTTTCAATCCCACAAGAACACAAAGTTAGACTATGATCATTTGTAAACATTTTAAACAGTACATCAGTATTATAATAAATATAACCATTGTATTACCTTACTTTAAGAATTGGTTGGTCACACAATGAAGTTTGGCCTGCTTGAAGGACCCAGAACACCTTCTAGGCTTGAACACACCATGTGAACTTACAATCTAAAGTGAGAGTCATATTTCCTGTTCCCCCACAATTGTGCCTAGCGGCTTCCGCTTGCTATTTCCGGCAATAGGCATGTTTTGACGTCTCTGCGCAACGCAAAAGTATGGCGTGTCGTTTTTATCAGAACTATGAAGTTGAAGGCTGTGAGTTGGCTGGGAATATCTCACACCTCCTTACAGCAGAGTGCGAGTATCGGTCAGGCTCTCTCGTCCCGGGATCCCTCATATCCCCCAGCTGAGAGCCTACTAACAGTATCTGGACTAAGCATGTAGCATGCTTAACATCTCACCTCCATTTTGGAGTTGCTGGGTATTAGCCCAGATCTCACTTCCGAGGATCTATAGCTTAGAGGCATTCAGCCATATCCCTCAGCGGAGAGACTTAGAGTATGTGTCCGGACCAAGAATTTCTGACTTCATACACCAGATTTGATCTTTTGACTGCTATCCTCAGTCTACCTGCAGAGCAGCAGGTTGTGTCTCTCTTAGTCTGGCCCCTAACCCAAGATGCTGTCCGACACATAGTTGTGCTTCCATCGGGTTAGCTCTTGGGGTCATTGGGATGTGCAAGCCCCCTCACCACGACAAGGTGGAGACACATTGGGGGGGGGGGGGGGGGGGGGGGGGGAGTCACATGTGCACATCATACATGTCTGGTTTTTCTGCAGTTATTGTCAAGAGTAGGCTGAAATAGTGCAGCCCTGAAAATTTAAGTATACCTAGATGAAATAACTCTGCGATCCATACTCCATGCGGCTATCTTTGCATTGCTCCATGTCATCACATGTTAAAGGGAGTCAGGACACAAATTGATAAATGCCATTGGAGATGGCAAGATGTGGAGAAGAATGATCACCCATGCCATTTGGCAAGGCAGATGATGATCTAAGAAGACTAGGCACCTGATCCACTATCCAGAGATGAGGTTGTGGGCTGTAAGTGTGAGACAAAGATCAGTTGTCCTTCAACAGTTTTCAAAACAACCTTCTGTTTGTGGTTGTCATGTTTAACTTAAGACTTTATTTGTCAAGATTGTTTGGACACTTTATGAGCTCAAATCATCTTGAACACTTAGTGAAAATTGGCAAACTTTATTGGAAAATAACAAAGGGAAGACAAAGAGGTAAATGCCTGGATAGTTTGACCACATGGCATAATCAGGACAAGAGCACAGACCTGATCTACGACTGGTGACTGTTTGAAAGGTGACTTTGTGAGATGGTGAACCCTGACTGCCCATGCCTGTTGGCACAACACCTGATGATGATGATAAACCCTGTTGTAGAAGAAACTAAACAAATTCAGGAGGCACATCCTTTTTTCTCGCGAGCCTCCATATATATTTTTGGAAACTCAGATGCTTAAATGACTGGGCACCTGGATTTTTCTACTCCTGGATGAACATATCAGCAAAGTTATTATTAAACCGAAGTTTTGAACATCCAACTACATGGCTTATCTGCTTTTATTTAGACAGTTTGACTATTTTTGCAGGTGCACAGAAGAAATTGAGAATGTCAACAAGCTAGTTGAACAGAGTCATAGAAAGCAACAGGGCTTGGAAATTGATACAAACTTGTTTGAATCAAATGAGTGGGAGCAAATTGTAGACAGAAATGACTTTAAGATCTGGCGTCGACTCCTCCCAGATGCTGGTCTTTATCAGTATAGAGGTATGTTATTAACAAAGTAATTAAAAAAACGGTGGATTTTGTTTTGTTTGAAGAAATTAATCATGAAATACTTACAATTCAAAAGTGTTGTATAAAGTTTGTGCCACTAAAAAATGCAGATTGGACAAAGTAGTGAAATGGAAAAAAAGCGTTAATTATAAAAATGTCCTAGGTTTGGAGTATTATAACAACAATGTTCACTTGTTGACAATACATGTAATAAAACTTAAGACATAATGCAAACAATCTCAGTAGTATACGACCAGCAGGCATGTTGGTGTAATGGTTTGGATTTCATGCAGATGCTGTCATGAGTACAGTCAAATCTGGGTTCACTGTACCAGGAAAGAGATATTGTCATGAGTACAGTCAAATCTGGGTTCACTGTTCACTGTACCAGGAAAGAGATGCTGTCATGAGTACAGTCAAATCTGGGTTCACTGTACCAGGAAAGAGATACTGTCATGAGTACAGTCAAACATGGGCTCAGCGTCCACTGTACCAGGAAAGAGATCTGTCATGAGTACAGTCAAATCTGGGTTCACTGTTCACTGTACCAGGAAAGAGATGCTGTCATGAGTACAGTCAAATCTGGGTTCACTGTTCACTGTACCAGGAAAGAGATCTGTCATGAGTACAGTCAAACATGGGCTCAGCGTCCACTGTACCAGGAAAGATATCTGTCATGAGTACAGTCAAATCTGGGTTCACTGTTCACTGTACCAGGAAAGAGATATTGTCATGAGTACAGTCAAACATGGGCTCAGCGTCCACTGTACCAGGAAAGAGATACTGTCATGAGTACAGTCAAATCTGGGTTCACTGTACCAGGAAAGAGATGCTGTCATGAGTACAGTCAAATCTGGGTTCACTGTTCACTGTGCCAGGAAAGAGATGCTGTCATGAGTACAGTCAAATCTGGGTTCACTGTACCAGGAAAGAGATGCTGTCATGAGTACAGTCAAATCTGGGTTCACTGTTCACTGTGCCAGGAAAGAGATGCTGTCATGAGTACAGTCAAATCTGGGTTCACTGTGCCAGGAAAGAGATGCTGTCATGAGTACAGTCAAATCTGGGTTCACTGTTCACTGTACCAGGAAAGAGATCTGTCATGAGTACAGTCAAACATGGGCTCAGTGTTCACTGTACCAGGAAAGAGATCTGTCATGAGTACAGTCAAACATGGGCTCAGTGTTCACTGTACCAGGAAAGAGATACTGTCATGAGTACAGTCAAACATGGGCTCAGTGTTCACTGTACCAGGAAAGAGATACTGTCATGAGTACAGTCAAATCTGGGTTCACTGTGCCAGGAAAGAGATGCTGTCATGAGTACAGTCAAATCTGGGTTCACTGTGCCAGGAAAGAGATGCTGTCATGAGTACAGTCAAATCTGGGTTCACTGTGCCAGGAAAGAGATGCTGTCATGGAGTCACTGTGCCAGGAAAGAGATGCTGTCATGAGTACAGTCAAATCTGGGTTCACTGTGCCAGGAAAGAGATGCTGTCATGAGTACAGTCAAATCTGGGGTTCACTGTTCACTGTACCAGGAAAGAGATGCTGTCATGAGTACAGTCAAACATGGGCTCAGCGTCCACTGTGCCAGGAAAGAGATGCTGTCATGAGTACAGTCAAATCTGGGTTCACTGTTCACTGTACCAGGAAAGAGATCTGTCATGAGTACAGTCAAATCTGGGTTCACTGTTCACTGTACCAGGAAAGAGATTCTGTCATGGAGTACAGTCAAATTGGGTTCACATGTTTCACTGTACCAGGAAAGAGAATCTGTCATGAGTACAGTCAAATCTGGGTTTCACTGTGCCAGGAAAGAGATGTGTCATGAGTACAGTCAAATCTGGGTTCACTGTTCACGGTACCAGGAAAGAGATCTGTCATGAGTACAGTCAAATCTGGGTTCACTGTTCACTGTACCAGGAAAGAGATCTGTCATAGAGTACAGTCAATCTGGTTCACTGTTCACTGTACCAGGAAAGAGATCTGTCATGAGTACAGTCAATCTGGGTTCACTGTTCACTGTACCAGGAAAGAGATGCTGTCATGAGTACAGTCAAATCTGGGTTCACTGTGCCAGGAAAGAGATGCTGTCATGAGTACAGTCAAATCTGGGTTCACTGTTCACTGTGCCAGGAAAGAGATCTGTCATGAGTACAGTCAAATCTGGGTTCACTGTGCCAGGAAAGAGATGCTGTCATGAGTACAGTCAAATCTGGGTTCACTGTTCACTGTGCCAGGAAAGAGATGCTGTCATGAGTACAGTCAAATCTGGGTTCACTGTTCACTGTACCAGGAAAGAGATCTGTCATGAGTACAGTCAAATCTGGGTTCACTGTTCACTGTACCAGGAAAGAGATCTGTCATGAGTACAGTCAAATCTGGGTTCACTGTACCAGGAAAGAGATCTGTCATGAGTACAGTCAAACATGGGCTCAGCGTCCACTGTACCAGGAAAGAGATACTGTCATGAGTACAGTCAAACATGGGCACAGCGTCCACTGTGCCAGGAAAGATATCGCTTTCCTTTGTCATGAGTATCTGAAAGTATACAAAGAAGAAGAAAAAGAAATGTAGATTTAATTGCTCCCATCAGCAGTTTCCATTGGTTTTTAATTTGACAAAATATTAAGTTACATTCTTTAAGATACAGAAATTAAACTTGTAATTATAATTTATGTTTAAGTAATATATCCCTAACATGGATGTCCTCTATAGCATGTTTATTAAGGTATGTCAAAATACGATGAGTGTAATTATTGATTCTTCACAATTTTGTCCGTAAACCTGTGTGTTTGTGTCTGGTTATCAGTTTGGTTATAAATGGCTGCCTGCCGAAGTTATAAATTATGTGCAAGTTATTGAGAAATGGAGGTAATAAAGAACAAAAGCTCTCAGTGTTGTAAAAATGTTCTTCCAAGGGTTTTATAATTCTATGAAAAGTATTTAGCAAAGAAATAATATTAATTGTTATGAGGTTAGCATAGTCATAAATGTCCATTATTATATTGTTTAATACAATAGTGTTGTGATGTCTTAGTCAGATATGACTGAGCTACCGTATAACAGTAGACAATACTAACTGCTATCTGTTAGTGCCAATTGTTGGGTGGCATTCACCAAACACGAAACCCCACATTTTGTCAAAGGCTTCAGGCGGAGCGGAGGAGTGCAACTAGAAGGTTGCAAGCCTTATCCTAGTGTGAGGAAATGCAGTCTAATGACTAAATTGTCATGGCAGGACAGCTCGGGTCCTAAGACTTGGTATGCAACTGGTCTAGGATCGAAGTTTCGACAGGCGGACAGCATTGCTTTGCTGATCTGGCAGCTTCTGCAGCTAGTCTTGTTCCGGATGTATTGTTGTTACCTTTCCTCTGGAGTAAACTAGGCAGGCCAAGAGAAGCATCATGCTGCATGGGCAACACATGGTCTCTACAATTCAGCCCAGGCTTTGTGCTATGGAGAGGTATAACTCCATCCCTTGTTCCCACCATGGGCTATAGTTATTATTCCTTTTTTATAGCACAACAAACTATCATCTGTCAAGAAGGCAAGGTGCCAGTAGGCAAAAATACAATAGCTGTTGGTCAAGGAAGACCATGCTGTCTGGGCATATCGGTGATGTTGTCCTGGCCCTTTTATTTAGGGGTCTTGTGGTCTGGGCTACTATTCAAAGCTGACGAGCAGTGGACCAGGCTGATATACTTAATGCCCTCAGATAGGCAGGGTTCTAAAATGAATCCAATAATGACTGAATCTGCAACTTTGACCAGCGGCAAGAGCATCAAGTCAAAAGTGGTGAAGCCAGATAAGTGTTATTATGGGGCCAGAAAAGAATAGTCATCCAACACATAATTGGTGCTATGTTGTGTCAAACGTCACTGCTCATTGGGCATTCACTTGCGTGCTCAGTCCTCCGATGCAACAGCCATCCCCAAGTATTTCTGCTCACTGTTCTCATGAGTTGGTTAGGGTATATCTTCTTTCCCCCAAAGGTGGCATTGACATGCAGGTGCGCACAGAAAACAGACAGAACACCTAAGGAAAAATCATCTGCGCATACTGTGTTGGAACTGCCAGAGTGCGCAACAAAGAGGCCCCATATAACTGATGACATTAGCTGCTACATGCTGGTGGAGATACTAAGGAGGAGATCTGAGCACTTATGGACTCCATGGTTTTATATGCAGTAAGAATAATCTGTCATTCTGAGAAAGACCTCATATTTAACTTATTGTGGACTTTATGGATTTTTAAAATATTACAATTATGGTATATGGTACCCCCGGGAAGGTTAACCCGGTCAACAAATGCCCGCAGAAGTCGGATGTGTCGGCCTAACGGCGCAAGAGCGCAGCTCTGCTGTAAACAGGCACAACGCAATCACGTCCGGAAAAAAAAAATCCGGATGAACGCAGAAGAAGAAGAAGTATATGGTACTATTATGGATCAAACCTCGGAAGAGGGTGAACAACCAGGACCACTTGTGTGCACATTAACAGTCAATTAGAAGTTCAAAATGGAAAAGAGCCAGCTGAATTGGCTGTTGCCCAGACTAAACATCAATTTGAAAACCTTCCAGAAGAACAGCCTGATGTGCCCGTTACATACCACCAAAAGAAAAGAATGATCAAATCAGTCAGAAAGCCACCGAAAACTGCTCAGTATGACTACCACATGATGGACAGACCAGAACAAGTCATTATTCTGCACCTCAGAACAGAACACAATAGATTACGAAACCACATGTATACAAAATTCAAGATTGGTGAATCAGCCATGTGCACATGTCGATTGGTGTTGCAGACAGCAGATCACATACTTCAAGACTGCCCAAAATACATCTAGGCAAACCTTCTGGCCTAGAGAGATGACAGTGGAACTCTATGGACGGCTGAGTGAACTAAACAAGGTTAAATGAGAGACAACATTGCAGTTATAGACATATTTCAAGCGAACGAAAGAAGAAGAAAAAAACCTAGCATGTGAGTTTGTCATGCACACGTTTGAATCCATGCCAGTGTAGTGTTCATGTTATGTACTGAGAACCTCCTTGTGTGATCTGTGACTCAAGCACTTAAAGAAACATCCGTGTGCTGCAAGCGTGATTCTTTACAAAACAAAGCAAAGAAGATCAAAATTATATTTTTAGTGAACATCATGCAAGGGTTAATATGGTCAGTGTTAGTCTGTTTGCTTTCCCATAGAAGTCTCAGTTGCCCTTTCTGTGAGGTTAGGTGATTCAAGAGCTGTCAATCAAGTGAGGTCTGTCTGAATAATGAAGCTTGACTGCAAATGATCTCCAATACCGTCTGTCTCCCCTTGATTGTACATTCTGTCAGATGGCTGGGTCGACTGGGAGCCCACTTCCATTTTAAACTGCCCTGGTGTGTATTGAACCCAAGACCACTGGCCCAATAGGCGAGCATCCATCCCTATGAAACTGCGGCTCCCAATGTGCAGAATAGAAGCTGAACAGTCTGGCCGTGATGGTTGGTTAAAATTATAAGCAGTCTTCGGTCTATTTCTAATATTTACATATGTGTGACTTTGACGAGTCATTGTCTGTACTGCTAAACATGACATGAAGAATAATTGAGTTTGTTACTTCTTTCAGTGTTTGGCCACTTCTCAGACATCCCACCAAAGGCCTTTTACAATACACAGGTACTTGCATTTTGCTTATTAACTCTGAAATGTTTAACAGTTTTACATTCCATTATTGAGCTACTCTGTGTAATGGCAACATTGTAATATTTTGTCCTTAACCCTTTACAGGTCATAGCGGCCAATTCCGGCCGATATCATAAAACGATCGTAGCGGCCGATTCCGGCCGATACTATTATGCATTGTAAAATCGCGATCTCTCGGCTTTCCGACACTTCCGACCGCTACTTTCACTTTCGCCGACAGCTTGACAACGTGGCCGCCATTTGTAAACGCGATAGTATGAATTTGAACGGACTTTTACGGACAATTTTTGATAGTTTTCGGGATTTTTATGCTGTTTTTCAAAACAGATGTCGGCAATTCTTCAAGTGATAGCCGAGATTTCGCTAGGTTCAATTTAAATGACATTAAAGGGCACGAAGTTGACTATTAATCGGAGCTAGATATCAGTGCAAAGCGTTACTTTGCATTAGCAGTCTGAGTCGGACTTTAAATAAAGTGATTATGATCCTGAAAATGTGTTTGTAAATTGCCTTATAGATGACGGAAAGTCACAAGCAACATGCCGTATTTCGTAAATATTTGTGTTCATATATGGATTACCGACAACAATCACGTGAGTAACATATTCTGCATGCTTTTCCCTTCATTGTGTTGTTTATTTAACTAAAATCGGTTGACTAACACCTTATTTGTGATGTTTTTACTAACGCGACCCGAAATTTTACCGAACCTGAAAAAATCTTCCCCGTTCAGGGCTAGAAAACAGACAAGCGTCTGCCCTGTAAAGGGTTAATCCTGTATGTTTGTGTCTGGGAAATCAGCCTGGCTTTAAATTATTCTAAATCCCCCAGGACATGGGGTTGGAGTCTGAAGGCAGTGAAATGCCTGATGCGTAGGTCAGCATGGCCTCATGGATAAGAAAGTGTGTTCTTTAACATCTGTTGTGCCGATGCCAAGGTAAGGGGTGCAACCCTGACACCGGCCAGATTGACTAAAATATTGACCTACCGTCCTTAACTTGTGGATGTAAATTACAAGTACCTCTGAAAAGTCAAGAGTGGGTTTGCCTGATAGCGAGGGACACTGTTAATAGGGAAAACTAATCCACATGCACAATTCAGTCCAGAACTACTAGAAGTAGTGTGTATGGACTACGCTTCAGTTCAAATCGATTGAGCGCCAGAAAAAAGTACTTGCAGATGACAGAGTACCTATGGGAATGTCCTTAGTGCTATGTCATGTCAGTTCTTAACTCAATTAAACTCTCACACTGATAAATGCAAGCCCTTTTTGAAGCTTAGGTGAACTGAATGCCACTACATCAGATTTAAGAGTTAAAACTCAGTTTCCTTAGGAATCACAACAAAGCAAATTATCCTAATTAATTATTACTGAAGAGTTTTTAATTGCTTGTTTTTCTACAGGTGGACCTTGGGTACTGGAAAGACTGGGATAAGAATACAGTTGAAGCGAAAATAATAGACAGAGATGATCAGACAGACTCAGAAGTAGTGCACTGGATTTACAGATTCCCAGTAAGTCTTTTGTTATGTGATCTTTGTGAAGCACATGTGTAGGTGATGTGGTTGTGTGGTAGCCAGTGTTCTCTTCAAGCTGTAGAGTGTTAGTAAAAATTATGTTTCATGAACTACTAACATTACAGCTCGTCTGCTAAGCTAAATATATTTGTGCATGTGGATGACAATTTGTGCAGCAGGCTATTAGAGTGAATGTTGATGTTAGCACACAAGTATACCTTAGAGTGAATATTTATGCCAGTACACACGTATACTTTAGAATGACTATTGATGATATGAGTCCTGGTGTGGTTGAAGGCCATCACAATAAAGAAATATTTAAATACAATGAGTCAGTCTTTAGTTTTCCCACACATAAACTTATGTAAATTGAAACTTTGTCCTATTAAGCCTGTGCTTGATTCAGGCAAGTCAGCTTGTGGTGAGCCGAAAAAGCAATATAAAGACACACTTAAGTCTTCAGTGAAGAATGGTATTGATTTTGAAAATGTGAAGAACATTGCTTCTAGTAGCTCTGCCCGGTGTAGTCAAATCTCTCCTGGCAGAGTGTGGAAACAAACAGCCGAACTCTTTTTGCAGCGAGTGACATGTGTGATCTATTTTGCTTTTTATGTTTTTTAAGTGTATATCTAATGATGATGATAGTAATTTCATAGAAATATCATATGAATCAATTTTTTAAAAGAAATGTCAGCTTTTGAAGAAGTACAGCATTTCTCTGATCTTGTGTGGTTTCACTTGCATGATGAGTCCTTGGTATTGGTACTTTTATTTTTGTTGCAAAAATTAGCCCAGTTTTATCTGTCTGCTTACTTTAACTTCTACTTGGCCAGTTCTTAGGTTAGTCTGATCATAATTGATCGGCCGGTTGTTACTCTGCTTATTTTCTCCTAGTCAGTTCTTTAATTCTTTCTTGGAGACTTAAATGTTATTTCATAGTAATTACGTTACAAACACTAATATTTATTTAATCAGAAACAAAGTAACTATTGCTTAACAGAAGGAGCGAATATATCTCACAAGGTAAGAACAACATACCTTCCAAATCTTTCTGAAAGAATACAGAAAGACAACTGTCTGTGAAACTTTCTATTGTCAGCTCTTTCAGCATGCAGTCAGGCTAGAAGTGGTTTTATTATACATAGACAAAAATTTGCCGTGGCAATTGGCGATTCATATTTTGGTTAATGTGCCTTACATTTGTTTGTTTGTTTTATTTCATTTACAGTATCCGATGTATCCAAGAGACTATGTGTATGTTCGCCGTTATAAGGTATGTTGTTTCCAGTTCGTAATAATTTTTTTTCGCACTAAATTTAGTACTTTTTTGCATTTAGCGCGGCCGCGTGAATTTGGTGCTTCACAATTTTTTTGGGGTGCTTTTTTGGGATGGGTAAAAATTACTTTAAAGGTCATGTTTGGGAACACTAAAAAGTCGAATTTGAACTGAAGCGAGGGAGTAAAACGGTCTTAGTACATTAATGCACAATATTCACGTAATTTAACTCCCTTTAATTCGGCTTAGTTAAAGTGAGTGACTGCAACGTGCAGGCAATAAGGAATACGTTAAAAGATTGTTTAAACAAGAATGGACTTGAGTTACAAAGACTAGTTGCACTCGGCACAGACAATGCATCTGTCATGACAGGTGTAAACAATGGAGTATATACAAAATTAAAATCCGAAGTTCCTCATCTGTTACCAGTTAGGTGTGTATGTCATTCCCTTTAGCTGGCAGTGTCACAGGCTGCAGCTGCTTGTCTGCCCAGGTACATAGAGTTCATGATTAGAGAAACATATAACTGGTTTTATCACTCAAGTCTTCGTTAAGCAAAGTACAGGGAGCTATTTGCTTCAATAAATGATGGACAACATCCGCTGAAGGTTGTTCAATTAAGCCAGACACAATGGATGTCCATTCAATCTACCATTGTCAGAATATTGCAACAGTGGGTTGAGCTCAGAACTCATTTTGATATACCAAGACTCAACGAGTGCTGTTGTACAGCAGAACTTCTAAAGCTGTGTTTAGCGACATGAAAAACTATGTGTATCTCATATTTCTCAAGCATATTCTCTGAGAAGTTCAAAGTGTGAATAAGAAATTCGAAGCAGATATGCAGGATCCAAAAAAACTACTCAGCGATCTTGTCAAACTCACTGATTCTGTCAGTTCAAAGATTGCTATTCCTGGGGAAAAAAATAACAGAAAGTGATGCTATTCAAGATTATTTAGATCCTAATCCCAATCTAAGTTATGAGTTTGAGAAAGAAATAGCAGGCTATCAGGTTACCGATGAGAAAGAAATTTGTGGAAGGTGCATCCCGTTTTTAATAGAACTATTGACATAGAACATTTACGTTTGCCCGATAACGTTCGAGTGCTGCAGTCCATGTCATGTATTTGCGGAAGCGAATGTCTACAGCCAATGAAGCCCTGTATATTGGATCTTGCTAAAATGTTTGTAGAAGATGCAGCTACTCTCACCCGGATCGATTTCCAGTGGAGAAAACTTCATCATATGCAGTGGACACAGACCTCTGACACACTTGGACTGTGGGCAGAAATAGACTCATACAGGGATGCCACCGGTGAAAATCATTTCCAAGATCTTACAGATTTAACTTTAACTGAGCTCATTTTACCTCATTCTCATGCGGACGTGGAGCGTATTTTCAGTCAGATGGGAGTTATAAAATCAAAATTGCGGAACAGACTGAGCATCAAGAGTTTGACAGGCTGCTTTGACTATTAAATATGGAATGAAAAGATATGGCAAATGCTGTCATGATTATAAACTACCTAAGGATATTGTGCGAAAAATTGGATCACAGGAGGCATATACACGTTTCTTTCAATCATCATCATCATCACCATCATCGCAGGAGCACACACAGCAGTAAATGGCTACAGAAACTGAAGAGGAGTTGTTTGACTGGGATTTGGCAGATCTGGGATAAGCTTCATTCCAATATTCAGTAATAATAATAAATTATAATGTGCTACTTTATAACATTTTGAATGAATACCGCCAGTGCTTGTTTTAGTGCTTTCCCAAAAAATAGTATTGCAATTTAGTGCTTTTTTAGCTTGAGAGTAGTTCTGATTAAGATTTGGCGGATCTGGAACAAACTTCATTGTAATATGAAGTGATAATAATAAATTATAATGTGCTACCTTGTTACATTTGTAATAAAAGCAGTTGGTGCTTTCTGGAAAATGTTGATGCTTTTTTGGGTTAATTTTGGTGCTTTTTCATGAAAAGGAGATGGCAACACTGATTGTGTCAGGGGATTGGGGTGATTTAAAGGCAAGGCATTAAGGGATTGGGTTAACATAGAGGTATGGCATTACAGGATTAGTATGACTTAGAGGTATGGGATTTGGGGATTGGGGTGACTTAGAGGTATGCATTACATGATTGGGTTAACTTAGAGGTATGGCATTAAGGGATTGGAGTGACTTAGAGATATTGTGTCAGGGAATTGGGATGACTTTCGAGGCATATTTTTATGGAATTGATGTCTCTTTGAGATGTGTCAGCAGATTGGGGTGACATAGAAGAATCATGTCAGGGGATTAGGGTGACTCAGAGATATTTTGTCAAGGGATTGGAGTGGTTTAAAGGTATAGTGTCAGGAGATTAAATTAATTTAGAGGTATAATGTCACTGGGTTTGTGAAGTAGAGATATTGCATCATGGGATTTAGATTATGTAGAGATATGGCATCCATCTCTAACTGTAATATGCCTGATTAAAGTCTAGCTTAGAACAGTATTTTTAAGACATAATTTTAGAGAGAACCTGCTTATTGGATGTCTTGTTTCCTGCTTATTGGATGCCTGACCATTTTTTGGATAATGGAGAAAACAAATGTATATTTATTTGCATATGTTAAAAGCCGTTGACAGTTTTTGTAATTGTAAATGGTGGGTTTTACTGGCACTACCCTGGCCATTTTTCAAAATTAGAAACACACTCATAACATTTATAACACGTAAAATCTACTTCAAGTAGATATGGAACACAGGGATAAGCCGACACATTAATCTCCAAGAATAATGTTATAGGCTGTCACAAAGTTAGATCTGGGGGAGCAACATATTCAAAAGTCTTCATTCTAGTTTTAAGACAGAATAACTTTACAGATTAATGTGGAATTTCTGCTGCTTCCAGTAAGAATGGCAGGTCTGCTAAATTTGTTTAGCCATAGATATGACAATAATGTGTGTTGGCCATCATTCACAGAATTTTGCCATCATCCAGTGGAAATACACTGGAAGGATTTACCATCCCTTGCCAATTCTCCTGGATCACGTATTTTCAAGTCCTAGTGACTGCTGCAATGTCCTGTCTCCATCTTTGTGCTGGTCTCTTCCGTGTCTCTTCCTCCAGGAACCATGCCCCCCCCCCCCCCCCCAAAAAAAAAATCACTTCTTTCCAAAACACTGCTGTTTGATATGACTGAAGGATATTAGTTTCTAAGACAATATGCTGTTTATGAGCTAGTTGTCTTTGACATTCAGATCTTGTAGACTGTCAGTATGTTTCTTCTTCGTGGTCCACAGTATTCTAAAAACTTTTCTGTAACATTGAACTTCAAATGCACTGATCTTCTTTAGTGATTTCAAAATGATCTGTATGTTGGCACAGGAAACATGCATGTTCTCAGCAATGTTACTTTAAGTTTGTTCTCTAGTGGTGCACTGCTGGTTGTTCCTCCCCCCTCCCTTGTTTGCTCGCTTTCAACCCAAGCGTAGTCCACACTGGTCTGATATTTGCACGTGGGCTAGCTTTTCCTATTACCAATGTCCCTTGCCATCAGACTTCTGAGGTATTGTAATTTACATCCTCAAGTCAAAGATGAGAGGTCAATCAGTTTAAGGGTTGAATCTGCGACCTCCCCACCAGCACACTGGAAGTTTAAAAGTAAGCGTTCTTATCCATTTAGCCATGCTAATCTCCCCATAGTTTCTAAATACTGCTTATTCTCTGCATTTCTATGGCCAGTCTTTGAGTTGATAGTGCTCTTGAAATATTTATTACATAACAGATGGATGTTAACTCAAGTACAATGGTTATAACAGCCCGCGCCACAGAGCACCCAAGCTGCCCTGAGAGTGACTCTTGTGTAAGAGTAGCAACCTATTGCTCACAGATGGTTATTAAACCACATTCTACTTTTGAAGAGGTGTGTATTTCAGTTGCTAGTTGTGTTTTTTTGTCAAATTTGTATAGTTTGTTCAATTTGTTTAGCCTCTGTATTCATTAGGCTTTTTTGATACATTTGTTAGGCATCTAAATTTACACAGAGAACACGTAATTTTCACGACATGTGTGAAGATGCATCAGTACTTGCTGCGGAAATTTAGTATGCACTACATTACATGAAGAAAGGAAAAGCACCCAAACCAGATAGTATTATGTTGAAGGAAATGTGAGGCCTTGGGAGATTTTGGAATTGAAATAATACAGTTTCTAAATAACATCTATAATAGATCTATGACACCTATGTCTTTGGTTATAGATCTGCTAAAGAAACCAGGTGCTTTAGAATGTAAAGATCTTTGCATAATTAGTCTTATGAGTCATATTGCTTTGGGCAGAGGAGCATAATTGGGAGGGTACAAGCCTTATCCTAGTGTGAGGAAATGCAACCTAAAGACTAAATGGCAGGGCAGACCAGGCCCTAAGCCTTGGTTGACAACTGGTCTAGGATCGAAGCTCCGACAGGCAGACAGTTAGAGCATTGTTTTGCTGATCTTGCAGCTTGTCTTGTTCCAGACGTATTAGTGTTGCCTATCCTCTGGAGTACACTAAATAGGCCGAGAGAGGGATGGGCATGGGCAACACATGATCTCTAGATTCAGCCCAGGCTTTGTGTTATAAAGCAGTATAACTCCATTTTACAAACTATCGTCTGTCAAGACGGCAAGGTGCCAGTCATATTTCAAAGCTGTTACTGAGAATAATTTAAGAAATACAATTAATCCAGACATTAGTGATGATCAGTGTAGATTTGCAGATGGAAAAGTGACTCACAATATCATCATATATTCTCTGGACTCTAGAAAGAGCTATAGAAGTAAGAACTATGTATTGATGGATTTGAGAAGCCAATGAGGCTTCCAAATAGCTTTGTGTGAATGTTTGTCTCTATGGGGCCTTCAATGTTCAGCAGCCTGCACTTAACAAAATGGGTGTGTACATGGCCTAAGAAAGCATTTAAAGTATGTGTGTGTATCTGTACATGTCCGTTTCTTATTTCTTCTCTCTTCCATCCCACCTTTGAAACATTTTTGAAGATTTTTCATATTTTTGTCCCTTTCTTAAACAGAATGGCTTTGATTATGTAATGACCTATTTTGACGACCCCAAGACGAACTTCCCTCCAATGTGCTACTACTGGATGGCCAGTACAGGTAAACAGTTTTGTGAGAATTTGAATTCTAAGTGCCAGGTTGCACAACTCAAAAAACACATAAGGTCTATTGAATAAACCATATCACAATTACAATTCAGAATTTATCTGTAAAATATACACATGTTCTGAACTAATCTCACCATTATCATGTAGCAGGTTCATGGCAAAACTTGGTTATCAACACAGCCCGCCAAAAAGCTTCTCAATCCCATGGCCGTTCTGCCTCAAGCACAAGGTGTCTTCATTGCCCTTTGTCCACCTTCATGCCGGACAACTGCCTATTCTTCCAGGAACTATGCCTTCCATCACCGTTTTTTCCAAATCACTGACATAGGGTGTATTTTTAATGATTGGGGTTTTTAAAAATATTGCCATTCCAATTTTTGTATTCACCCTCTGTGGAGTTCATGCAACATAAAAGGTAAATACAAATCTTGGATAGGCAATATTTCCAAAAGGCCTACAGTCATTAAAAATATACCCTGTACTTAGCACTTAGTTTAGGTTAGTCGTTGGATCAACATCACTGCACACAGTTTAACCCATAAGTGCTCCGTTTTTCCTCCTAACTCAAACCTGAGTCTGGAGAAACTCAGCTCAATGCACGAATTCCATTGCATCGGCGAGGATCCTGAAATACTTTGGGTCGATTTTTTTTCACTCAAAATTTTGCCCGGGCAGCGCCGTTATGCTGCTCTTTTTTGATTTCCAACTGCCAAGGGATGTTTTACGTGCGCAACAATACACACGGGCGTCCGATCTCACTACCCAGAGACCAGGGGAAATTTTATTACTGGAAGTCCAGGTGGATTTTTTAAATAAATCCCGGTCCTCACCGGGGCCTGAACCCGGGACCTCCAGCACTCGAGGCGGACACCGTACCTGGAGACCACTCAGCCCCCTAACACTACTTAGCACTGTTTGAGAGAAAGATCGTTTTATTTGCATATTTGTGTTCAGGGATTGAATTTCCATCAATTATGAATGTATCAAAATTGTCTCTCGTCTCTCACTCTTTTATCTTAGAGATGTTTTTCATTATATTTTCTGCATAGAAGTTGAACAGGTATGGGGAGAGAATGCAGTCCAGACAGGTTTTACCATCTTACTTACTTCCCTTTGCATCTCAAACCAGTGTTATATTTCACTGGCTGCTGTGTCAACTGCTTGTTGTTCAAGATATAATGATTCAATTCAGTGGGTCAAATGCACTGGAAACCCCACATCTCTCATGATTTCTAATGTTGAACACAGGCAAACACCTTACTGTAGTCTGTGAAACAAGTGTGGGGATCAACACTGTACTCTCTGTTTTCTCAAAGATAGTTCTCATGTTGAAGATATGTTCCCTGGTTCCTCAGTCTTGTCTGAAACCTGCCGGTGCTTCTTGTAATTCATATTTTTGCCTATGATTTCGTGATGATTCAAGAGAATGAACAAATCTAGCTATTGGAAACTTCAACAGTTTTTTTTAACGCCAGAATGGATCTAAGATGGAACAGACAAGAAGCAGTGACATAAAGTATATGTTATCTGTCCATTTATATCTTTGATGCTCTGTAGCTCTTTTGCCTTAAAAACTTTTTTCCTGTAAGATTTTCATTAGATTATTATGTCGTTTGATGTGACCAAAATACCTCGCCCTTCTAATTTTTATTTCCTTCAGCAGCGACATTTTTATTTAAAGTTCTAGAGCTTTCCACCACCTGCCTTGCATTTTGAAGGTCGTGTGTTCATTATCAGACCTCTCAATCTGTTCACAAGTGTAATTTTTTATAGACCCTGATGGTCGACACAGGAGCTGCAAAGAGTGCTCAGTGTGACACATTTGGCAAGCTGCCCTGTGGAAAGAGACTGAGTCATACAGGCTACAATCCAAGGCAGTCAAGTTGAGCCTCTTGTCTTTTACACCTAATCTCTCTCTCTCTCTCTCTCTCTCTCTCTCCTCTCTCTCTCTCTCTCTCTCTCTCTCGTCTCTCTCTCTCTCTCTCTCTCTCATCTCTCTTCTCTCTCTCTCCTCTCTCTCTCCCTCCCTCCCTCCCTCCCTCCCTCCTCCCCTCCCTCCCTCTCCTAGAACTTTCTTATGTCTTTTTTCCATCATAGAAACTTGCCACACTTTTCTGAAGACCCAAATGTACTGTTGTCTTGTAAGCTAGCGCACTAACCATTATTCAGTCTTAACATAAAAACGCGCATTGTTAATAACCTATTTTATTTGTATATTCATTATCACATTTTTCATTACTTTACATCTGCTTCAGGTGTTCATGAGTTCCTAGAGAAGGTTCACAAAGCTGCTCTTAAAAAACACGAAAGGAGTAATGAGTCCCCAGCCGCTCGTATTGACAAGAACTCTGGAAACATTTACCCCAAGATGGTTCACCAATAACACACTCTCGTTTAGTCATTCTGGACATTCACATTCTGACTGTCGGCATTGTGTGTGAAAAATCAAGTAGAGGACTACTTGCTGTGTGTTTATCTATTATTCAGATTTGCATTATCTATCATTGGTAGTTATTTTTGTCCTATTTTTATATATCCTATTATTTTCTAGCAGATATGGTGATGATTATTTAGGCATGTTTTAGCATGTAAATAGATATGACATTTGTAAACATGAATTAGGAGAAAACACTTGTGCAATGACAGGCAAGGCATATAACTGTGTACTTAAACCCTAAAAAGACATTCCAGTGGATGCAAGCAATGGTAAATAACTTGCTACTTCAGCTCACAAAATGTGCCAGTGAATACCGAAGAAGTTAGTGATCAGCCTTGTCAGCTCTCACAACTTCCATCCAATACCCGCAAAGAAGAATGACCCGATACCCTGGCCCACGAAATTCTCAGCCAGTACCAACAAAGATGAAGGACCTGATACATTGTCCATAAAACTCCCAGCTAATACCAGCAAAGTTGAATGATATACTTTGGTCCACAAAACTTCCAACCAATACCAGCGAAGTTGAGTGACATACTTTGGTCCACAGAACTCCCAGCCTATACCAACAATGTTGACGGACCTGATACTTTTGGTCTACAGAACTCCCAGCCAATACCAGCAATGTTGAATAGGACCTGCTACTTTGGTCTACAGAACTCACAACCAATACCAGCAATGTTGAAGGACCTGAAAAAATTTCAGCAGATACCAGCAAAAGTAAATACCCACAAAACTACAAATGTACACTATCAGACAAACATTACTAATTTTTTAATGAAGAGGTCCCCACAATGGCATATATTTTTGTCTGTTGGTGATTTTTAAAAATGTATCAACAGGGATAAGTTACCTTATCAATCAATCAGTCAGGTGCCATCTCCACAATGAAGGTTGACTGCAATGGATCTCCAACACTCTTCGCCTTGACTGTACATTCTGTCAGGCTGATGTTTGTCCATCTCTTGATGTTATCTTCCCACTTGTATCGTTGTCTACCTCTTGCTCGCTTGCCCTCAACATTGCCTTCCAGTATGGTTTTTATAAGAGTATCATGTCTTTTAACGTGGCCGAAATATTTCACTTGCCTCTTTTTTTCTTTCATCAACTCTCTCTTCATTCCCAGTTTTTCTAGAACCTCTGCATTTGATTGTTTTTGTTTCCATGAAATACGACATATTCGTCTGTATATCTACATTTCCAGGGCTTCTATGTGACTTTCTAGTTGCGTTTGCAATGTCCAGGCTTCTGTGCCATACAGTAGCGTTGAATATACGTTACCTTATACCTCACCTCTAAAAAAAAATTCTCAGCAAACATACGTGAATGTCCTATTCATTGAGTAAACAAAAGTATTAGGTAATTGTGCTTATTTTAACAATAGGAGCATACTTTGTTTTCATAATTTTCATATTAAAACTAATAAGAGTTTGGAATAGAGAAGTACGAGGGGAAGTTTGTTGGTATGTTTTTGTAAGTCACGAAATAGTATATACAAATGTACATGAGATGTGAACTTTACAACCACATATTATTGTTCTTAAATCGCCTCTTTTATTTTTCAACATAATCTCCGCAAATACTGGATTTATCCCATCGTGTTTATCAGTATCCAAATACCTACACCACAGAAGACTTTGGGCTGCTGCCTTAATTACGTTAGCACCTCTCACTAAACTACTTTGATCAATCAATCATGTGCCATGCCGGAAAGCGTGGGCGGTCATGATTCACCATTTAAGCGAATCATAATGCACTAGGCAATTTCAAAGAGGTAGTTTGCTGTTGCTTTCCTCTATGGACCATACTGGCCGGATGACCGCAACCATTGTCTCTCGAAAGAGATCCTCTGCTTGCCGTCTTGAAACTCGAGACCATGACCAACAAATATCTGTCGGCTGCCCTCAAAATTTCATCCACCACCTTCATCAGCAGCAAATCATTTGCCAACACTTGTGTACTGCTTTTCATGACAAACACTTGCCACCATGGGCAGGCAGCATTTCCGTATGAACATCTTGGCAGTGAGTCCTCTCATCCTAAGAAATCTCACATGCTGTTCTTCAGTGCTATGATCTTTGAGTATGGCTGACATTTTCAACACCATTTGTCTGTGAGTCTGCTTATGCTTGCAGCATTTATCATCTGCCACATATAGACATCAAGCTCCGTAAATATGTCATGTGAGGACACCTTTATAAACTACCAACAACTATTTCTCAACTGTCTTACATCATTCTGTGACTTACTCACTGTCTTACCCTCATATATCACTACAGTTCATTATAAAGAAATGGGAAGCATTTGAAATTCAGAATTCCTCAAAGAGATGAACAAAACAATTAAATAAGATTTTTAAAAAATAAATGCATTATCTAAAATAATTTAAAAAAAACACTACATCCTTAATATAATCTTACAGTGTTTAACTTAATATTCGCTTCTTTTTTTTTTTAAAGCAAAACAAAAAGTTCATGGGACTGTATGTAACAAATGATTTATATAGTTGCACTATAGTTGTTAAGGAACTTGCATGCCTGATAGTCCTGGATTGAATCCGCATTATGGCAGAGTTTTCTCCTGATCAGTGGTTTTAAATAAGCACCATCACATTTTGTGGACAGTGGTCACCATGATACCGACTATATCTCCCATTAGTACTGTCTGGTCAAGAGAGTAGTGAGTTGAATGCCTTATTCCCAAAATACCATGACGGTGTGGAAACATAATTTTGTTTAATCTTCTGTCTTTAAGTATAGTAGTGTTTTTACTAATAGAAGTTGCTGCATATAACACATCACTCATATTGCACAAAAAATAAAACCAGCATTATTTTCATATTTGTTTCATGCACATTAGTATATTTTTGTGTTTTTGTACTGCTTGAACTGGTCATTGCATTAATTACTTGTAGCTACTGACTGCTTCATATATAGTTCATTTTTATAATGTATTGCTTTGGTTTGATTGATAGCAAGCAACATATTTTTTCATAATCATGTATGTTAATTTATTACATGCACAGTTTCCAATACAGAGCAGTGATAGCTCCGTAGTTCATTCATTCTGTGCCAAGAAAAGTCAAAATGAAAGTCTTGATCTGAATAAAAGAAGTAGTAGTAATTATAAAGAAAAATATGCATACTCAAAGAGAATTGAACCAGTCTGAAAGAAGTCAATATATTTAAGTATTCGGGTAAAAACAGCAAATGGATGATAAATTAAAGGATTTAAAAGTAAAATGGCCAAATTAGAGGCATTTCACAAGATAAAGAATATTCTCTGCAATATTTCTTTGTTGATCAACGTGAGAAAGTTCTTCTGAGCTGTATCAAGCCAATCCTGATGTACAGAAGTAAATTGTAGACAATTAGCAGACTCGTGAGGAATTATGTAGCTACATAGAGATGTTTTATAGAAGGATGACAAGAACACTGTGGACAGATAAAATGAAGATAGCTTGAAAGAAGCTAACTCACAATGAGAACTGGTTACTCACATCAGAAGAAGACAGTCCCACTTCTTTGGGCATCTCATGAGAAGATAAAAAGCTGGAGTATGTCGTGACAACAGGAAAGTTGGAAGGGAAGAGAGGCAGGAGAAGACCAAGAGACACAATGCTGAACAGTTTGACACCATGGCATGGAGCAATTTTAGTATGAGAAATGATCGGCAATACATAAGACAGAAGGCTGTGGACAGACATGATAACTAGTGCCACACGACAAGGACTATAAGAAGAAGCTCTCTTGGTACTTTGATCGGTTCTCTCTCATCGGTTCTCTCTCACCACCAAAACACTGTTGGTTTTTATGACTCAGTTCCAAACAGCTGTTACCTTTATCTACTTTTTCACAGTTGTTTCTATAAGTGTTTCTAAGTTAACTTTCAGTCCGTTCCATATAATCACTTTGTCATAGTTATTACTTTCAGTGTTTCTAGGTTGTTGCTTTAACTCGCTCAGTCCTGTTTAATTACTAATTATCAACTAGTGACATAGTGTTATTTTGAAATAACAAATTCATGGGACAGAATACGTTAATGTACAGGCCTGCGACTCAGCATCCTGTTTCAGTCCAAAACAGAGGAACGATATACAGTGCAGTCCTGATAAGGTGAACTCACCTGGGACCCAAGAAGTAGTTTTTAACAGAAATTCCTCTTGCAAGAGACAAAGAAGAAAAATTGCCTTGGATAAACTAATTGTTCTTCTCAACAGAAATTCGCCACATATGAGACCGCCTTAATCGGTTTGCACTGTATTTGTGAGAAAGTAAAGACAGCACACATTAACTGAAAATATTAATTTAATATTGGCATTTTTACATGTTTTTTTTTTTTTTTGGGTGCTCGCTCGCTTTGCACTCAAGCGTAATACATACACACTACTTCTATTAGTGCCGTACTGAATTTTCATGTTGATTGGCTTTCCCTATTAACAGTGTCCCTCACCATCAGGCGAACCCACTCCGACTTCAGAGGTACTTGTAATTTATGTCCCCAAGTCAAGGATGATAGGTCAACATTTTAGTCCAGCTGTCCGGTGTAGGGGTTGAACCACTAACCTCGGCAGCAGCACACCGGATGTTTAAGAACACACGTTCTTATCCATTCGCCATGCTGACCTACTGGCATTCTTATTATATCTTAGTGATATGCAAACAGCATTAACTTTACTGTGTAGCTCCAGTGATGACCCCTAGGGTCTCTGAAGAAATTGCACCCATGAACATAATAGAGCCCAGAAATGAACCCACACATTTTGTAGTTCGAGGCTTGAAACTGATCACTTTGTGGCGGAGGTCCCCAGTTATGGAAATCCCTGGGATATCCATATGGATGGATATTTTATGTGAGTTACCAGGCTCTTTAAAGAATTTTTCTTTTTCCTGCTTGTGGGTTAGGAATGCATAGGATGGTGAGGCATTTGGGTCAGCTTCTCCTGTTTCTGTAAATGGGCTAGGAATTCATAGGAAAGTGGGGCATTTGGGTCAGCTTCTCCTGTTTCTGTAGATGGACTAGGAATTCATAGGAAAGTGGGGCATTTGGGTCAGCTTCTCCTGTTTCTGTAAATGGGCTAGGAATTCATAGGAAAGTGGGGCATTTGGGTCAGCTTCTCCTGTTTCTGTAGATGGACTAGGAATTCATAGGAAAGTGGGGCATTTGGGTCAGCTTCTCCTGTTTCTGTAGATGGACTAGGAATTCATAGGAAAGTGGGGCATTTGGGTCAGCTTCCCCTGTTTCTGTAGATGGGCTAGGAATTCATAGGAAAGTGGGGCATTTGGGTCAGCTTCTCCTGTTTCTGTAGATGGGCTAGGAATTCATAGGAAAGTGGGGCATTTGGGTCAGCTTCTCTTGTTTCTGTAGATGGGCTAGGAATTCATAGGAAAGTGGGGCATTTGGGTCAGCTTCTCCTGTTTCTGTAGATGGGCTAGGAATTCATAGGAAAGTGGGGCATTTGGGTCAGCTTCTCCTGTTTCTGTAGATGGGCTAGGAATTCATAGGAAAGTGGGGCATTTGGGTCAGCTTCTCCTGTTTCTGTAGATGGGCTAGGAATTCATAGGAAAGTGGGGCATTTGGGTCAGCTTCTCTTGTTTCTGTAGATGGGCTAGGAAGTCTACCATGCTGTCACATTTGTTCTGTAGTTTCTTCTTCTTCGTTCATCCGGAGTTTTTTTTTCGGACGTGATTGCGTTGTGCCTGTTTACAGCAGAGCTGCATTCTTGCGCCGTTAGGCCGACACATCCGACTTCTGCGGGCATTTGTTGACCGGGTTAACCTTCCCGGGGTTCTGTAGTTTAATTTTGTAAAGTTGACTTTCATTGCCAATGGACATCTTTGTAAGTGCGACAACCTCCTCGCATAGATCACACTAGCAAAAATGGCAGCGCAGTGCACAAAACCTTTATAGGTAAAAGATAAATGGTCCCATTTCCGTGTCTTCATGGTATATTGGGAACTGTGTAGGTGGTATGGTCAGTATCGTGCACATCATTTTACATGCTAGAAATGTTCTAGTACACATTTTATAGGGCTGGGTCTACTGAAGCCTGTGTAACAAAGACACTTCTAGGGTATTTGGTCACTGTATCAGGCAAGTGCTACAGCCACTGAGCTCCCATGTTCCGTTCTCTAGAGGTATTATTCTGAATATCTTCTAATGCGTTCATCCGGGTTTTTTTTTTTTTGTGGACGTGATTGCGTTGTGCCTGTTTACAGCAGAGCTGCGTTCTTGCGCCGACACATCCGACTTCTGCGGGCATTTGTTGACCGGGTTAACCTTCCCGGGGTTATTCTGAATATAGCGTTAGAACTTAAGTTTATGTGAGGTTTATTTCCCCTCAAATGGAAATGAAGTCACATGTCACCACAATAGAACTATAATGAGGGGTATTTCTTTACCATGGTTATATATATATATATATATATATATATATATATATATATATATATATAAATATATATAGTTTTATGTTGCATGTCCTTTGCAGGGTGTTGCGATCAACCCCAGGTTGATTTCCTAGGAAATTTTACGCTCCATAATTTGCCATTGCTTTCTTAGTGAGAAGTCCAACTGACCAGAGTGGAATAAACCAATTATCCCACCATCAGAGCACAGGAAGTTTTAAGCATAAGAGCAGTAATCAATCCATCAGTCTCTCTGAGAGAGAGAGGACATTACTTTGACAGCAAACTCTGTAACCAAACCCCCTGCCCCCTCAAGCAGCTTACATACATGGATTCTGTGTGTCAGCTTGGGTGCCGGATACGCTTGTGTCTGCTGCCCTACTTTCAAGATAGGTTTCAGTCACCGAAAGTACACTGTTATGTCATTTATTAAATCCAGAATTAAAAGCATTATTCTTCTAGTTTTAAAAAAAATGTTTATTATCACTGGCAATGGATGACATCTTTGAAAGTTAATAAATACAAGTTAACATCCACATTATGTCTGTAAGTGTTCTTGGGCGTATGCATACGTGATACACTTGATTGGCATTCACTTTGTGTGTGCTGATGTTCCTGAACTTGAGTGTATGGCAGATACATGAAACAGTTGATTTACATCTTCATTGTCTGAAGTCTACCCAGTTTTTACAACGTACCTGTACTCCCAGGTCGGCCCAGCCTAAAATGGGTTCTGGTAAGGTGACTGACCGCAGCACCCACTGGGTGATGACTGGTCTAAAACAAATATGGGTCTAGCACCATTTGCCCAATGAGCCTAAGACATGGCTAATAAGGCTTGCTTACTTACCTGTATGGTGATATTTGGAGAGTTCTTTACTTACCTGTGTGGTGATATTGAGAGAGTTCTTTACTTACCTGTATGGTGATATTGAGAGAGTTCTTTACTTACCTGTGTGGTGATATTGAGAGAGTTCTTTACTTTTCTTACCTGTGTGGTGATATTGAGAGAGTTCTTTACTTACCTGTATGGTGATATTGAGAGAGTTCTTTACTTACCTGTGTGGTGATATTGAGAGAGTTCTTTACTTTACTTACCTGTGGTGATATTGGGAGAGTTCTTTACTTTACTTACCTGTGTGGTGATATTGGGAGAGTTCTTTACTTACCTGTGTGGTGATATTGGGAGAGTTCTTTACTTTACTTACCTGTGTGGTGATATTGAGAGAGTTATTTATTTACCTGTGTGGTGATATTGGGAGAGTTCTTTACTTACCTGTGTGGTGATATTGGGAGAATTTTTTACTTTACTTACCTGTGTGGTGATATTGGGAGAGTTCTTTACTTACCTGTGTGGTGATATTGGGAGAGTTCTTTACTTTACTTACCTGTGTGGTGATATTGGGAGAGTTCTTTACTTTACTTACCTGTGTGGTGATATTGAGAGAGTTATTTATTTACCTGTGTGGTGATATTGGGAGAGTTCTTTACTTACCTGTGTGGTGATATTGAGAGAGTTATTTATTTACCTGTGTGGTGATATTGGGAGAGTTCTTTACTTACCTGTGTGGTGATATTGGGAGAGTTCTTTACTTTACTTACCTGTGTGGTGATATTGGGAGAGTTCTTTACTTTACTTACCTGTGTGGTGATATTGAAAGAGTTATTTACTGTACCCACCCGTGTGGTGATATTGAAAGAGTTCTTTACTTACCTGTCTGGTGATATTTAAAGAGTACTTTACTTTACCAACCTGTGTGGTGATATTGAAAGAGTTCTTTACTTTACTTACCTATGTGGTGATATTGATTAGCGGCTGAATGATTTAGATGTTTGGTATCTTAATCTCATTTGAAAAAGAACAGGTGCAACCAGACCGAGGAAAATGTTTATGAATAACTGCAGGGTGTCGCATGCTTTCTTGATCCTGTGGTAGTGAATAGGATGCCTAGCCTTCTCAGATTAGGGCAACAACAAACACGACATGGTACAATGATCATCATCCAGTGCCTTTCCAGATCATGCACCCCTCCACATATTGTGAAGTCTGATGGCATGGATAAATTTGTGTTTGCACTCCCTTCCATGCCATTACACCAGACTGTCAAGAATCTATCACGCTGTCTTCCTCTGTCTTTCCACAAATCTTTCCAGTTGTCACATGTTCCAGTTTTTGTCTTATAATGTGGACAAAAAGTGATGACTGCTTCTTTCTGATGTTTGTGATAAGTTGTCTTTGCAACTTTTTTAGTTTCCTCAAAATGTCCAGATTACTCATTTTGGCTGTCCAATGAATTCTCAACATTCTTCTTTAAAACACACGGAGTGGGTCAGAGTGCCGAATAGAAATTCAGACTTTTGTGGCGTTATAATCACATTGGGTAGGGAGTGGCCAGCAGGCAGTGCGGAAGTTGAAATTCATCATTTCATTCACGACTACTCTCGTCTTGGCGATGTGATTATACTGATGGCTCTGTGTTAATAGGTTTTTAAAAAATGGGATTCATAGCAAAAGAAAATGGCTGATGTCTAGTAAAGGTTTCTTCTTCTGCGTTCATCCGGATTTTTTTTTCCGGATGTGATTGCGTTGTGCCTGTTTACAGCAGAGCTGCGTTCTTGCGCCGTTAGGCCGACACATCCGACTTCTGCGGGCATTTGTTGACCGGGTTAACCTTCCCGGTAGTAAAGGTTTGAGTTAGGAGGAGAACGGAGCACTAATGGGTTACACACGTGTATCTTGATATTGATCCATCGGCTAAGCTAAAGGAGAGCTTGGCATATGACACTACAACCTCAAGTCAGAGTGGAGGAGGTTACTGCAGCTTTCCGCTGGTTGGAGAACAAACTGTATATGCATGTTGTGATTGTAACTCTCGTGTGGTTGGAAATGAACAGGCAGATAGATTGGCTGGTGCCGCAGCATTAAGGGGTGATTTGGTGCATGATACAGCAGATGTGGTGAAGGCCCTCTGGAAGAATGTGATTAATGAAGACTATCATGGTATAGAGAATGCAGCAGCAAAGGGTGGTCAGAGAATCTGGTCGACAGTTGTCACTCAGAGGTAAAGCAACACCAACAAATACCAACTGCTACCATTAGTATTGGAACTCTGTGCTGGCTGTTGAAGATGAGGACTGAGTGCTTATAGGAATGCCCTGAGTGCAGTGATATCAGTTCTTGACTCTTCAATCACGTCTCTAAGGCTTCCAGGGATTTTTTTTGCCTGGTTACTAATTGTCCAGGATTCGCACCAGTGATAGTAGGATATTTTGCACAACAGTAATAAGAAAATTGATTTTTTAAATAATATGGAGAAGAACAAAACATAATGAGGAGCATCGTTACTGTCCTTTTTCTGCCACTTAACAGTCTGCTGGCACAACTAAGGATTTGTTAGGGATAACTCTTGAATACATTTGCTAGAAAGTGGTGGAGAGGACTCATATAATGAAATACCCAGGAACGCGGCTTGACCGAAGTCTTGCCTGTAGTCCCATAGACTATTTGATTTATGAAAGCTCGAAAAGGTTTGACTGAGTGATGGTTGCAGGAAACTTAACAGCGCCACCTTTGCCTCTGGTTCTTTCCAAAATTAAGTATGCTCTGGTGATCCTGACTCTAAGCCATACACAGATTGAGACCAGAAAGGGTGCAGAATGAGGCCATGTATATCATACTTTGGTGACAAAAGATCAGATACAGCATGCAATGCAAGGCGATGTTCTATCCACTTGATTTTTATGCCATGTTAATTAGTCATTTCCAACCACACGAGAGTTACAATCACAACATGCATATACAGTTTGTTCTCCAACCAGCGGAAAGTGTTAATTAGAATATGATAAATACCAATGAAGAAATGTGCAACACATGGAAAGAATATTTTATTGAATTACTAAATTGTGAAGCTCCAAGTAACATTTTCCCACAGGAAGAGGTTCTAACATGCGAACCACAAATTGAAGAACCTACATTGAAGAAATCCTATATGTAATCACACGACTTAAAAACAAATAAGGCAACTGGGACTGATGGAATTGCTGCTGAATTTATAAAGGCAGGTGGCCATGGCATTACATCTAAAGCTATACGAACTAATAATAAAAATCTGGAGGACAGAAGAATTACCCCATGACTGGAAAGAGTCATTATTGATACCTATCTTTAAGAAAGGAGACAAGTTCCAATGTGGAAATTATAGAGGAATATCACTACTGTCCACAAGCTATAAGATACTATCCGCAGTATTACTAAATAGACTAAAACCATATTCAGAAGACATATTAGGTGACTACCAGGCGGGTTTTAGACAAAACAGATCAACAATAGATCAGATATTTATCTTACGACAAATAGCCGAGAAACATTGGGAATATAAAAGAGATCTCCATAACATTTTTGTGGATTTTAAAAAGGCTTATGATAGTGTCCATAGGAATAGTCTATGGAATGTTATGCAGGAATTGGAATACCAAGGAAGTTAATTAACATGACCAAACTATGCATGGAAGATACTTATAATATAGTAACATATAAAGGCAGGAAATCAGACCCCTTCCAAATAACATCTGGCTTGAAACAGGGTGATGCACTATCGCCGCTACTCTTCAATCTGGCTCTAGAGAAAGTTGTAAGGAAGGTAAAGGAGGAATGTGATAACTGATATTGGAGGAACATCCAAGCTGCTTGGTTATGCAGATGATATAGATATTATAGGGCAAAGTGAACAAAAGACATTAGAAATATTGACTCACTTAAAGGAAAAGCCCAACAGATGGGGCTGGTTATCAACCAAGATAAGACAGAATATATGGTAATTTCAAGAGACGGAATGGCTAAAAAACTCTGGCCACATACAAATAGATAATATGACCATTAAAAGAACGGAAACATACCAAATACCTGGGTACAATCTTCAACTGCTCCAACATCATAAGGGAAGAAATACAAACTAGAATCAACTCTGGAAATAAGATATACTATGCACTACAACATCTACTAAAATCAAAGGCGCTATCTCGTAACACCAAAATCACAATATACAAAACACTGATCAGACCAGTTGTGCTGTATGGCTCTGAAACCTGGAGTACAACGAAAGGAGACGAAGCCTTGTTACAAACCTTTGAGAACAAAATTTTAAGACGCATCTTTGGACCCATTAGGGATACACAAAGTGGAGAGTGGAAAAGAAGAAGTAACAAAGACATTTATGATTTGTTTAAGTCCCCGCTAATCACTGGTATCATGAAGGCTAATAGACTACAATGGCTGGGGCATATAGAAAGAATGGAAGATAATAGGGAAACAAAACTCGCTTACACTCAGGAAATAAATGACCGTAGACCCCGAGGTAGACCAAGAAGGCGGTAGAGAGATAATATACATACAGACCTACAAGCACTTAGAATCAACGACTGGCAAGAGAAGGTCCACCAGAGAGACGAATGGAGACAGATTGTATTTGCAGCAAAGAACCTCAATGGCTCGGAATGCTGAAGAAGAAGAAGAAGAAGAGAAGTTAATTAGTCGACAGATCATCCTCATTGCACATCGAACCATTCAGTCCATAAATGCTCGGATCCCCTCCTCAGCAAATCCCGCAGCGTATAGCGGCTCACGACACCAGTTCTGTGTTGGTTTATCAATCTTCTTTGGCTTCCTGCGTAGTGTTCTTGTTTGCCTCTTTTAATTTGCTGTTCTCGCAGTCTAACCATGGTTGTAGATTCACAGTCATCACTTCTCATAGAGCATTCAGAATGTCAGCTTGGTCCATGGCGCGTCCACCCTCCACAGTAGCCTTACCTGCGAGCTTGTCAGCCCGCTCATTTCCGTGTACTCCTGCATGCCCTGGTACGAAGATGAAGCTAATCTTTGCCAGCCGATTTTTATGCCATACAAGGACATACCTTCGCGTCAACGCCGACACAATATAATTGCACAATGAGCTTCGGAGAAAAAAATTTTACAGGTTAAAAAGAGGAAAATCATCTTGGATGGGTCAAGCTGAAAATAACAGGTCTGTTCACTAATGGATACTCAACATGGCAAAGAATGATTGCCAGTGCCACAAGGGTGTGGTACATCTTTTTCGGTCTGCATTCTGGTGAGGAATGCACCAAACTATGGACAAGGGAGCGGTGGTCGGGTGCCTCTGGGATCAGACGAAGAAAACAGAACATTGAGAACCCGTATATGGAGAGAATATCGCGGGGGATAGGTAGGGGTTCTGGACGAATCTCAAAACTTAAAGGGAAGACCAGGAGAACTTTCAGTCAGATGGCAGTTGGAACGGTTAGCACTTCGTTGGCTGTTCAGCGAGGGAACGGAGCGCTTGTGGGAATGTCCCGAGTGCAGTGAAGTCGGTTCTTAGCTCAACTGAACTCAACACGACAGGACAGAATGCAAACAGCAAAACCCGACAGTCATGGAAACAGAAGTATAGGCACTGATTTTTGACTTTTCCCCCCAAGGTGATATAATCGTCTACACAGGTGGGTCTATTGTGTAGTACACGCAAAGTCCTTGAGCTTTCATGCCCAGGTTTGATGGGAACTGTTAAGGAAGCCAGCAGAACTTTTGTCGTGACTGCAAGCAGTTTAACCACGGAGATCATGTAATAAAAGCAATAGCGTGGCTGGAGACACATATGTTCACGTATGCATTTCTTTTCAGCAACTTCATGAGTATGCTAAGGAAGATCGGGATGAGCTGGGCCAGAAGACAATGACTTGAATCTCTGTATAGGTCGAGGCTGACTAATATCTGTTTCATCTGTGTGTCAGGGTATGTGGGTGTGAGAGGACATGAACAAGCAGATCAGATTGTGGGAAGCAGACAAGCAATGGGCCAGACTGACATCCCGAGCGTGTTCAAGGAGGCAGAACGAAGAAATGACTCAAAAAGAATGGGTGTGATTCTGCAGCTTTGACCAAACTGCACGAACATTTAGCCAAATTGGATCAAAATAGGCTAGAGCACCATTTGGAAGCCAAAGAAGAATAGTCAACGAACACAGAGCTGGTATTGTCCGTTGCTACACACTGAGGGAGTTACTAGGGAGAGGATCTGAGCACTTATGGACAATGAGTTCGATGGATGGGGGGGGGGGGGGGGTGATCTGCTGACTAACTAACTACCTGTTCATCCCTTGGTTGTTTACAAAGGCATCTCTTAGCCTGTCCAGAATTATCCTACTTAATATTTTCCCAGGAACTGACAATAACATTACACCTACATAATTTTCGCCCTGTTGTAGGTCCCTTTTGTTCCCCGTAGCTTCACCAGTTATCCTTCTCTCCGGTCTGCTAGTATTTCTTTAGTTTCCCAGATTCTGCTAAATAATGTATGCAGTAAATCTGTTGGGGTATTTACGTTAATTTTAGCAACCTGTCCTAATCTGTAGGGGAGACTGGGGAGAAATGGACCAGCAATTTTGTAGTTTTCAATTTTTGCTCATCACCGGAACAGATTTTATCGAAACATAACAAAACCATGACTAAAATGTTGTACATTCATTTATTTTAAAAGGGGAAAACATTTAGCAATCTATTTCTATATGTTTCTTTACAAAATGCATTTCAAAAATGTATATGAACATGGGGAGAAATGGACCACCATTGGGGTGAAATGGACCAGCACGTGGGGAGCAATGGACCATAGTGGGGAGAAATGGACCTTTTTTAAAAAGAAGCAGCAACAACTCATCCATATTGCTATAAGAAATAAATAATCATTAAAAGGATATTTGCAGTTTTTTTTATTATTTTAAGCGACAGTAAAAAAAGTTTAATATGATATATTAATCTAATATAAAGTTTTATCGAACATTTATGCCTGCAAGACTTTCTTTGAAGACATAGCCATCTTTGGTCCTAGAAGTGGTTCCAGTGATTGCAGATCTAGTAAGCTGTGCTTTAATACATGTAATTGAGACACTGGCGACATCTTCTACCTTAGGCTTAACAAATTTACCAGCAACCTTCTCACTCTTGCGCAAGAACTCTACCTCAACATCACCATCATCATCAATGTCTCCCCTTACAATTCCTACATAGTAAACACAAGTCTTCTTTGTTCCATATTCACATAGCACACACTGGCCTTCAAAAACCTCACGCACACCAGTCAAGCTAACCGTACACTCCTCATTTTCACCAAATGAAACATCAGAATCTGTGTCATCACAAAACGAAATGTCAGTTTCTGGATCTGAATCAACATCAAGTTCTTTCAGCAGCTGTCTCTTTGCCTTTTTGGGTGGAACTTTTGCTGCCTTTTCTTTCATCACCGCTCTTTCCTTAATTCGATCCATTTCTGGCGTAGAAGTAGCAAGCATAGTTTTTCCTCTTTTCCTCATATTATTTGAATCTTTTCGCGGACCAGCTTTTGGTAGTCCTCTGAAAACATGAGGCGAAGTAAAGGAAGAAGTAGCTTTATGTTGAAGACTCCCTGATATTTCCTGCAAGTCATCTATAAGGTTCTCAACATTACACTCTTTCTGATTTTCATGAAATTCTTGTGCAGTTTGATCTGTGCTGGTACCACAATGTGGAGATGCTGATCCTGTCTGTTCATTGCTTTCTAAAGTGGCATTTTCACTGTCCTTGCTGATGGGCCTGTTCGTTATTTCTGAAGGCATAAAATCATCTTCTGTAAAAACATCTTCTTTAAAGGGCAAAATACCTGACACTGCAAAGCCTGATTGAATGTTAATGGGAGTTGCCGCTTTAAGAAAAGCGTGGCCTCCTAGATTTGCAACTTGATAGATTGTCAGTGGTGTCCCAACATTTTTCATCATCCATGAATCACACGCATTGTTGTAGACCGACTTCATGGGTCCAAAAACTGAACGGTCCAAGGGCTGAGTTTTAGATGAGGTGTGTGGTGGCAACGTGATCACATGAATGTTGTTTTTCTTGCACAGTTCAAGTGATTCAAATGAAATGTGGGAATCGTGATTGTCCAAGATCAAAATCAAAGGGAAGTCTTTGGAAGGTCTTGAATGCTTAATGAAGTGATTTATAACTTTGACGAAATTATCACGGGTCATCCAACCTGATTCATTCACAAGGCCAAGGGAACCTTCAGGTGCTCCAGCAAGCATAAAATTCTTAAAAATTTTTCTGGGAAACACAAAAACTGGAGGGATAATGTGACCCGCAGCTGACACAATGCAACAGATTGTGACCAGTTCTCCTCTTTCTCTGGATGTCACCTGGCCTATTTGCTTCACTCCTCGTGGGGCAATTACTTTTGGCACTTTCTGTACAGTATTCAGACCTGACTCATCCAAATTGTAGATTTGAGCTCCACTCACATTTAGTTTTGTAATGGTTTCCTTGTTGAAGAAGGTGCAAATATTATGCTTGTTGAAAGCTGTAGCTCTAGCCAGAGATGTTGCCTCAGGTTGCCTTATGGTCAGTTCGGGATTCCGTCGCAAAAATCCACAAAGCCAGTCATTCCCTGCCATCATTTGCTCATCCCAGGTTAAAGGATGTGCAATGTTATTGACTTTCGCCATCTCGTACGCCAAAATACGAACGCTTTTAGTTGTGAGTCCATGGAACATTCTTGCACAATCTTTCAAGTAACTAGCAAAATCAGCTTCTTGCTTAGCTGTGAAAACAAGGCTATGCCTATAATTTGGTACGAGTCTAGTAGGCAGACCATTTCCTTCTCTGTCTTTTGTAAGATTGTTATTGAGGGTAGAGCGAGCAATGCCGTACTCCCTTGCAGCTTTCCTCACTTTCATTCCATTTTTCACAGCATTAACAGCTTCTCTCATACGTTCCTCCGTAACGAGACCCTTGTTGGTGTTTCTGATGTACAATATTGGCATCTGAAACAAAAGAGTGACAGAATTATATAACATTTAGAATGGTAGGCCTATCATTTGCAAAGAAATACTGATCATAGCACGAATGGCGTGCATCTTTAATAAATCACTGAAATCAAATTTGTTAACAGTTTTATTGGTCTAGATTAAGACCCCAGTATTAAAAAGAATCAATAATGCTGATATTCGAATGCAATCTTCAACACTTTTAATAACAACAGACTGTCTTGTCAATTTCTTCTATGGGGAGAAATGAACCATGGGGAGAAATGAACCGGTCCATTTCTCCCCCATCAATGTATTAAACTATTCAGCCACAAAGTCTCTTAAATCTAATATTATATGCTATATTTTTTATATGAACTCTTAAATAACAAGTAAATAAAGATATTAACGTAATTACCTTGTCCTGATTCCTGACTATGCGTCTGCTTTACGATGGTGTCTGGAACTGGAAAAAGAAACTTTAGTGCAGAAAATTTTTCAAACTTTGCGTGGGAACGACCTGTGCGGGAAGTCGATGGCAAATGACAAATTCGGACTATGTTTGATGTGGAAAACAAACTTATTATGGTTTCACTTTCATTGCATCACAGCCAGGGGCCAGAGAGGGGGTGGTCCATTTCTCCCCTATGTCCATTTCTCCCCAGTCTCCCCTACTAATAGCTAATTGTGAGAAGTTCTTAAGCCTGCTCCTGAGGGTATTCCCCACCCCACCCATTTTTTCTGACTCATTGCAATTAGTTTTGGTGTTTATTGAAGATGCCCATACAGTGATGGACATTGGTCTTAACGTTCGTGAATTGATGGACTTCGATCTCCCTTGGAAGTGAGCCTGTTCATCCATTTAATCTAATGCATCATCTGGACCAATGATTTTAAAGTGAGTAGATGAGAGCCACCGGCTTCCTGGCCTAGAGATAAGCAACTTTTCTCCGTAATCTCGTATACTCTCGTAAGTAACGCGACGACGGTGAGAATCAGCCGTAGTTCGAATCGCGTCGGTAACTTACTGGGTATGTGAGCCGGCCGCTCAGAAAGCAATGGCAAACTACTGAGCGTAATCTTGCCAAGAAATCAACAATCAGCTGACAGATGCTGATGTTTACAGCAATGTCCTGTAAAGGATATGCAAACATTTTTTTAAAACAACTCAAGAGGGGAAAACTGTCACCAGTGGTATGTATACAAATATTTTCAGGAATCATCTTCGACCCACAATTAAACCCAAATGACGTGGACTTTTGAGTAAACGTGTCCTTTTGCAACATGACAATGCTCGACCCCATGCTTTTTTTTCTTCATCTTCTTCTTCATTCGTCCGGAGTGTTGTTTTAGTTTTAGTTGTAATTGCGTTCTGCCTATTTATTTCTTCAGGCATTTATTGGCCTGGTTACCTTCCCGGGAACCCCCATACTGCCTGTGCAACTGTTGAAACCATCGAAGATCTCCACTGTCAGTGTGTACTTCATCCCCCGTACTGGCCCCAAGTTATTTCCACATGTTTGGACAACTCAAGGAGTCATTGGGAGGAAAGACTTTTCAGTCCGATGAAGAGGTACAACGTGTGGTGCATGAGTGGTTACACATGCGACCAAGAGAATTTTGTTTCTACAAGAATCCAAGCACTTTATCCGCGCTGGAGGACTTGCATTGAACGCAGTGGTGACTACATTGAAATCCATCCATCCATCATGTGCCATGCCGATCAGCGTGGACCGTCTCTGCCATCTCACTCGATCACCAGAGTCGTGGATCAGCTCCGTGTTTCTGTCTCGACCATGCCATGTGGCCAAGCCATCCAGGTATTTACTTCTCGGTCTTCCCCTTGGTCTCTTCCCTTCGATCTTGCCAGTCGCCATCAAGTTCTACAAGTCATTTCTTCTCGTAACATGCTCAAAAAATATTTTTTGTTTAAAATTGAAATATGATATATTTATTCTTTACTTTTTTCAGAATATATTCACCCAAAATAAAAAGATTAAAGGTGTTAATTTGAAGGATCCATGATGTATGGTAGGAATGTAGGATCTATGATGTATGGTGGGAATGTAGGATCTATGATGTATGGTGGGAATGTAGCATCTATGATGTATGGTGGGAATGTAGCATCTATGATGTATGGTGGGAATGTAGCATCTATGTGTGGTGGGAATGTAGGATCCATGATGTATGGTGGGGATGTAGGATCCATCATGTATGGTGGGAATGTAGCATCTATGCTGTATGGTGGGAATGTAGGATCTATGATGTATGGTGGGAATGTAGCATCTATGATGTATGGTGGGAATGTAGCATCTATGATGTGTGGTGGGAATGTAGGATCTTTGATGTGTGGTGGGAATGTAGGATCTTTGATGTGTGGTGGGAATGTAGGATCCATGATGTATGGTGGGGATGTAGCATCTTTGATGTATGGTGGGAATGTAGGATCCATGATGTATGGTGGGGATGTAGGATCCATGATGTATGGTGGGGATGTAGGATCCATAATGTATGGTGGGAATGTAGCATCTATGATGTATGGTGGGAATGTAGCATCTATGATGTATGGTGGGAATGTAGGATCTATGATGTGTGGTGGGAATGTAGGATCTATGATGTATGATGGGAATGTAGGATCCATGATGTATGGTGGGAATGTAGCATCTATGATGTATGATGGGAATGTAGGATCTATGATGTATGGTGGGAATGTAGCATCCATGATGTATGGTGGGAATGTAGGATCTATGACGTGTGGTGGAAATGTAGCATCCATGATGTATGGTGGGAATGTAGCATCTATGATGTGTTGTGGGAATGTAGGATCTATGATGTATGATGGGAATGTAGGATCCATGATGTATGGTGGGAATGTACGATTAAAGTCAGTAGTAGTGAATTTAGAGGACAGTGGCTAGCTGGTTTCTGTATTGGTTATTAAGAAGTGGCTGAAGCATCTTCACATTCTTGTGGTAGGGTTCTGATCATCAAACAGAAGTACATGTGAAGAAATATGTATGGAGACAATATTTGCTCAAATCAAACCTGACCCTCGTTCACGACAGCACCTTTAAGAAAATAAAACACAGTTAAGGGCCCTTGTCAACAGCCTCTGACATACTTGCTATATGGTGCTAGCTCCATATATGTATAGACCAATCAGCACTCAACAGGTCATGTGGTCAGTATAGACCAATCAGCACTCAACGGGTCATGTGGTCAGTATAAACCAATCAGCACTTGAGGGGTCATGTGGTCAGTATAGACCAATCAGCACTCGACGGGTCATGTTATCTGTATAGACCAATCAGCACTTGATGGGTCATGTGTCAGTATTACACTGGCTGACTTTACTTCCCAGAACACTTCCTGTTCCCACATTAGACTGGGTCGACCTGGGAGGCCAGGTCAGTTGTTACCAAATCCTCGCCTAGATAGGGATTTGAACACATGACTACCGGGCTGGCAAGCAAGCATGCTAGCCACTGTGGCTCCCACAGTACGTTAAGACTGGCCAAAATGAAATCTGGATAACAGAATTTTCCTTCACTGGTTTTGGGTTTGTTACCGACAACAGATGCTGTCTAATCCAATGTCCAGAGAGGTAGATAATATTCTAATAGAAAGGTAAAAATAAACATCCCAGTTTTCTTTCCATGCTGAAGGCACACATGGTTTGGCCATGCAAGTAGGTTACAAACTAACAGTATACCACAACAAGCAATGATGTACAGACCAGAGGGAAGCAGAGGAAGAGTCCGACCACGTAAACGATGGCCACAGAGAATAGCAGAGTCCATGGGAATATTGATACATGAAGCCCATAAGCGGGCACTCTCCCGCTGTTTATACTTCACATCGACACTGCAAGATACAAGAGGAACATGATGAGATGAGATGAGATGAGCTGAAGGCATAAAGCAGTTTAAGATCTGACAATTAACACATCCACCGCAGCAGCCTGCAGACCCTCAGATGGGATAGAAGATCCATGCCATGATGCAGGACCAGTTGTATCTTTTCTCTATCAGTTGTATTTGTAACCCCATCACCACATATCAGGCCTCTCCTATAACAATTAACATGCCCACAAAACCTTGACCGCCTGCATGTAATTTCTCTAATAAATGTGGGGATTTCATATCCTTCGAGGCAGTGCCTCATTTGCTTCGAGGCAGTGCCTCATAGCATGCTGGTGGTTCATAACAAAGAACATTTGATATTTATCTTTTTATTAAACTGCTCAGTTGCTGAAAGATAACTCATTCATTCATGGACAACTGTGTTCAGCATGGCCGAATGGAGAAGAACAAGCATTCTTAAACATCCGGTGTAAGGTGTTCAACCCCTACATTGTACAGTTGGGCTAAAATGTTGACTTCTCATCCTTGATTTGGGGAAGTAAATTACAAGCACCTCTAAAGTGGGTTCGCCTGATGGCAAGGGACACTGATAATAGGAAAAGCTAATTCACACGCAAAATTCACTCCAATGCTACCAGAATTAGTGTGTATGGAATGTGGTTGAGTTCAAAGCAAGCGAGCACACTCAAAAAAGACCAACAAACAAAAATTAATGGACAACAAAAAGTTCACCAATGTGCATGCTATTATATTTTCATACTGTGGTATTATAAACACGGAAACTAAAACAACATACTCCAAGGTTTCGTTGTACATAGTTTTGTCTGTGTTGTCATTATATAATATTAAAGAACATGTACATTCCATCTCAAGCTATCTGTTAAATACTCCAGCCTCCGAGATGAAGAACCTGTATGGATTTAGATTAAACAGACCCATTTTTCTTTTAAAGATCTAGCACAATTGAAATAAAGACCACAAGCATAGGCAGTGATAATAAAGAATAACAGATAAAGATTAAACTAAAGCAGATGAAGTCAGTTACAAATGTCTAAATCAAGGCAGCAACAGCAAACACTGTATGTTCAATGAGGCTGAACAATGAATCTCAAATGATTATATTTTGTCTGGTTGGAATGGAACCCTGTCATAACTTGCTGCACATCTATGTTTATGTGTGTGGGTTAGATCAAGTGAAGTACCCGTTTCATACACCTAGAGGCATATCAGTCATATTGTTCTAGCCCCGTATTTGTATAGATCATTCGGCACTCAGAGGTGACGTGGTCAATATCACACCATTCACCTTCATTTTCCAAGCCATTGTCTGGTATTTGGTCAATATCACACATGTCATCTTCACTTTCCAAGTCATTGTCTGGTATTTGGTCAATATCACACAGGTCACCTTCACTTTCCAAGTCATTGTCTGGTATTTGGTCAATATCACACAGATCACCTTCACTTTCCAAGTCATTGTCTTGTATTTGGTCAATATCACACCATTCACCTTCACTTTCAAAGTCATTGTCTGGTATTTGGTCAATATCACACAGGTCACCTTCACTTTCCAAGTTATTGTCTGGTATTTGGTCAATATCACACAGGTCACCTTCACTTTCCAAGTCATTGTCTGGTATTTGGTCAATATCACACAGGTCACCTTCACTTTCCAAGTCATTGTCTGGTATTTGGTCAATATCACACCATTCACCTTCACTTTCCAAGTCATTGTCTGGTATTTGGTCAATATCACACCATTCACCTTCACTTTCAAAGTCATTGTCTGGTATTTGGTCAATATCACACAGGTCACCTTCACTTTCCAAGTTATTGTCTGGTATTTGGTCAATATCACACAGGTCACCTTCACTTTCCAAGTCATTGTCTGGTATTTGGTCAATATCACACAGATCACCATCACTTTCCAAGTCATTGTCTGGTATTTGGTCAATATCACACAGGTAACCTTCACTTTCCAAGTCATTGTCTTGTATTTGGTCAATATCACACAGGTCACCTTCACTTTCCAAGTCATTGTCTGGTATTTGGTCAATATCACACAGATCACCATCACTTTCCAAGTCATTGTCTGGTATTTGGTCAATATCACACAGGTAACCTTCACTTTCCAAGTCATTGTCTTGTATTTGGTCAATATCACACAGGTCACCTTCACTTTCCAAGTCATTGTCTTGTATTTGGTCAATATCACACAGGTCACCTTCACTTTCCAAGTCATTGTCTGGTATTTGGTCAATATCTCACCAGTCACCTTCACTTTCCAAGTCATTGTCTGGTATTTGGTCAATATCACACAGATCACCTTCACTTTCCAAGTCATTGTCTGGTATTTGGTCAATATCACACAGATCACCATCACTTTCCAAGTCATTGTCTGGTATTTGGTCAATATCACACCAGTCACCTTCACTTTCAAAGTCATTGTCTCGTATTTGGTCAATATCACACAGATCACCTTCACTTTCCAAGTCATTGTCTGGTATTTGGTCAATATCACACAGATCACCATCACTTTCCAAGTCATTGTCTGGTATTTGGTCAATATCACACAGTCACCTTCACTTTCAAAGTCATTGTCTCGTATTTGGTCAATATCACACAGATCACCATCACTTTCCAAGTCATTGTCTGGTATTTGGTCAATATAACACAGGTCACCTTCACTTTCCAAGTCATTGTCTGGTATTTGGTCAATATCACACCAGTCACCTTCACTTTCCAAGTCATTGTCTGGTATTTGGTCAATATCACACAGATCACCATCACTTTCCAAGTCATTGTCTGGTATTTGGTCAATATCACACCAGTCACCTTCACTTTCCAAGTCATTGTCTGGTATTTGGTCAATATCACACCAGTCACCTTCACTTTCCAAGTCATTGTCTGGTATTTGGTCAATATCACACCAGTCACCTTCACTTTCCAAGTCATTGTCTGGTATTTGGTCAATATCACACCAGTCACCTTCACTTTCAAAGTCATTGTCTCGTATTTGGTCAATATCACACAGATCACCTTCACTTTCCAAGTCATTGTCTGGTATTTGGTCAATATCACACAGATCACCATCACTTTCCAAGTCATTGTCTGGTATTTGGTCAATATCACACCAGTCACCTTCACTTTCAAAGTCATTGTCTCGTATTTGGTCAATATCACACAGATCACCATCACTTTCCAAGTCATTGTCTGGTATTTGGTCAATATAACACAGGTCACCTTCACTTTCCAAGTCATTGTCTGGTATTTGGTCAATATCACACCAGTCACCTTCACTTTCCAAGTCATTGTCTGGTATTTGGTCAATATCACACAGATCACCATCACTTTCCAAGTCATTGTCTGGTATTTGGTCAATATAACACAGGTCACCTTCACTTTCCAAGTCATTGTCTGGTATTTGGTCAATATCACACCAGTCACCTTCACTTTCCAAGTCATTGTCTGGGATCCATTTTAGTAAGGATTGACCTGTAGTCCAGTCCCCCACCCCCTACCCTTGAAGATTTGAACATGTGACCACCGATTGGGCAGGCAAGCAAGCATGCTAGCCACTGTGCTAATATGGCTCTCTTGTGGGTTGTAGGTGCATATAATATCGTGTGATATATTCTTTCCAGAACATAATCTTCATATTGACAAATCTGAGGCTCTACGATTTTGGGATAGTCGCCTTTCACCCAGCAATGACACATTCAGGTAGTCTGTAATATTCTGAGTTCTACTGCCACCTAGATCCTAGATTTGTTTTCCGGGGACCATTTGTTTCCAAATATTAGCTATACCAGACCAGTACATACTAAAAATGTGTTTCCATACAGTGATGGTATTTCAAAATAATACTTCCCTAAATGTTTAACGCTTTCTTCTTTTTTTCTGCTTCTTTTTTCTTCTTATATCTGCAGACATCGATGTACATATGTTTTTTAATGCAGCAATCGACCTAAGCTTGTTGATGCTTTCAGTAGTTTGTTGCTGGTCTTTGTGTTGTTGTTTTTTCTATCCAACATATTTTCAGTATACTTCTGCTGCATTTCATTTTAAATATCAATCATCATTGTATTTCTGGAAGTGTCCAAATGTCATAACAGTATTTTGCAGCAGTAAATGAAGACGCTTTAGTTATGTGTTTCCCAACCTTTTTTGTAATCGATACTCCCTCCCCTTTTTAAACATTAGGGACGTTCATTTGAAACCCATTCCAATGGCTTTATTTCAAAAGCATGAATGAAACATTAACAGGTGTGGTAGAATTAAACAAAGTATTCATTTTGAATGAATTATGCACCATGGGTTGGTCAGAAGAAGTTGCCGTAGGCATTCAGGCAAGCATTCCATTGCTTAGGTAGGCGGCGAATGCCGTCCGCAAAAAAGGATTGTGGTTGCTCACTGAACCAAGTGTTTACATCGTTCATTACGTCTGCATATGTGTGAAATCATTGCCCCTTGAGAACAAATAAAAATCACATGGTGACAAATCAGGACTATAGGCTGGATGTTGCAGAATTTCCCACTTCTTCTTTGCTAATGCTTCCTGCACAATCTTTGCAACATGCGGACAAGAATTATCATGCAACAAAATCACACCGCAAGAAAGCAAGCCAGGTTGTTTATTCTTGATGGCTTTTTGCAGCTTGTCTAGTGTTTGCAAATAGTGGGTAGAGTTGATGTTGACACCAGGTTTTTTAAAGTCGGTCAACAATAGCCCTTCATGGTCAAAAAATGCGCTCAGCATAATCTTACCAGCGGAAACCTGTAACTTGAATTGTTTGGATTTTAGTGATCCAGCATGCTTCCATTGCATGCTCTCTCTTTTGCTGCTCGGCTCAAAGTGGTGACACTATGATTCATCACCTGCCACTATGCGGAAGAGAAATGCATCACCCTCCACTCTGTAACGCAGCAAGTGGTTCAAACACCATCCCATGCGTTCCTCTTTTTGGTGGTTGGTCAACATCCGTGGTAACCACTGTGAACGCACCTTACGATATTGCAGTTTCTTACGAACAACCTTTTGAATTGTCCCAATTGACACATCAAATTCTTTCGCTAGCGAACGTATGTTTCGACAACAGTTCATCTGTACTGCTGCATCAATTTTGGCAATGGTTTTTTTCTGTTGCAACAATATGCGCTTGACCCGACCGTCGAAGATCTGTCATGAACTGACATCCTTTCTGATACATTCGTGCCCAGTCTGTCACTGTTGTCTTCGACACATATTTGTTACCGTACACTGCCTGCATTCTTCGATGAATGTCCACTCGTCAACATCCTTCAAATGAAAGAAACTGAATCACCACTCTTTGAGCTTCTTTGGACGGATTTTGGATCAACCCGGCCATTTTCTCAATGATCATTAACAGAACCTATGCATCATGGGACAATAAGCATGTGCTCTTTTATTCATTGGTCAGTACTTATCACTATGACATGATCATGTTCAACGTACGTAATTACGTGCGGTGCGGCACGAATGGTTTTCAAATGAACGCCCCTTATATAATCAATTGAACCTCTTATGTCACAATCACCAGTAGGATATTTCAGTGTGGCCATATTGAAATAAATTAGTGTTGAAGCTCTCTAAACTTCTTATGAAAATTGAAAATTACCATCATGTTCTCATAACTCTAGGAAGGAAAAATCCTAGCCCACAAGGTAGAGATAGGGAAACACACCATGGTGTGGCAAAGTCAGCATTGGGGACTGAGTATCCATCAGGAAAAGTGGACAACTGAAACTGAGCAGAGCAGGATTCACGCTTATCCTGTGAGTTAGAAATGGCTGTCAAAAGCCGGGGTAAAAACTCCAATGTGGATGTGGAAGGAACAAAAACACCATCACATTATCTTCCTAAGGTTTCATGGAATTATACAGATGAGTCAGAGAATGGCATTAATGGCCGCCTTAGGACACCCTCATCCTCTGGAACTGTCACAAGTCACAGATGATACCAGACCAGCAACAAACTGCTGATAATACTAGACCAGCAACAAACTGCTGATGATCCAGAACACCAAGGATAGATTTGTGGAGATTCATGAATGCGTACATGAATTGGCATGGCTCATGATGCTGATAATGAACTTTTGTGGTGAAATGTGAAATTTCCTCTAAACATAATTGCATCTAAAAATATTCACAATGACTCCCCAGAAAACATGTCATAATGATATTTGGGTCATGACCCATGGGTAGAAACCACGCCAGTTGTAAAAAACTTACAATATAGCGTGCGCTCGCATATGCACAAACAATTAAAATAAGTACACCCCAAATAATCAGTCCAGTGCACTACATACTAAAAGTAGGGGCATGTATGAACTATGCTTGAGTTCAAAGTGGGGGGGGGGGGGGGGGGGGGGCACACACACAAACACACACAAGAGTAATGGCTATATCACGAATTAAATAATGAAGAAAATAAGATAGGAGTAATATATATTTGTATATTTTTAAAATTAGGATTACATTTAGGGCAAACAGAAACAGGCGAAAAATTTATAAACATAATAATAGTCATACATGAATTGGCAAATTTGTTTAGTCTATACTATTTTTTAAAAAAACAAATACAAATATTAAACATGGACTAGAAATTTCAACAGCAAGATTGCAATGAATACACTATTTTGGCAAACAAATTAAAAATGATTACGGTACCCTTGCGGCCATCAATATAACAGAACAGTAGATTATTTGGTATTTACTGGTGCACACGATCTAGCTCATTACAACACCATTGAGTTTGTGGCTGGACAAAATATTGGTGTAAGAAATTAGATTGCTATTGGAAGTTAGCAGATTGCTGTAGAAAGTTATACTATTGGAGGAAGCTAGATAAGAAGTTAGATTGTTGTAGGAAGCTAGATAAGAACTTAGATTGTTGTAGGATGTTAGATAAGACGTTAGATTGTTGTAGGATGTTAGATAAGAAGTTAGATTGTTGTAGGATGTTAGATAAGAAGTTAGATTGTTGTAGGATGTTAGATAAGAAGTTAGATTGTTGTAGGATGTTAGATAAGATGTTAGATTGTTGTAGGATGTTAGATAAGAAGTTAGATTGTTGTAGGATGTTAGATAAGAAGTTAGATTGTTGTAGGATGTTAGATAAGAAGTTAGATTGTTGTAGGATGTTAGATAAGAAGTTAGATTGTTGTAGGAAGTTAGATAAGAAGTTAGATTGTTGTAGGATGTTAGATAAGAAGTTAGATTGTTGTAGGATGTTAGATAAGAAGTTAGATTGTTGTAGGATGTTAGATAAGAAGTTAGATTGTTGTAGGATGTTAGATAAGAGGTTAGATTGTTGTAGGATGTTAGATAAGAAGTTAGATTGTTGTAGAAAGTTAGATAAGAAGTTAGATTGTTGTAGGATGTTAGATAAGAAGTTAGATTGTTGTAGGATGTTAGATAAGAAGTTAGATTGTTGTAGGATGTTAGATAAGAAGTTAGATTGTTGTAGGATGTTAGATAAGAAGTTAGATTGTTGTAGGATGTTAGATAAGAAGTTAGATTTATGTAGGATGTTAGATAAGAAGTTAGATTGTTGTAGGATGTTAGATAAGAAGTTAGATTGTTGTAGGATGTTAGATAAGAAGTTAGATTGTTGTAGGATGTTAGATAAGAAGTTAGATTGTTGTAGGAAGTTAGGTAAGAAGTTAGATTGTTGTAGGGTGTTAGATAAGAAGTTAGATTGTTGTAGGATGTTAGATAAGAAGTTAGATTGTTGTAGGATGTTAGATAAGAAGTTAGATTGTTGTAGGATGTTAGATAAGAACTTAGATTGTTGTAGGAAGTTAGATAAGAAGTTAGATTGTTGTAGGATGTTAGATAAGAAGTTAGATTGTTGTAGGATGTTAGATAAGAAGTTAGATTGTTGTAGGATGTTAGATAAGAAGTTAGATTGTTGTAGGATGTTAGATAAGAAGTTAGATTGTTGTAGGATGTTAGATAAGAACTTAGATTGTTGTAGGATGTTAGATAAGAAGTTAGATTGTTGTAGGATGTTAGATAAGAAGTTAGATTGTTGTAGGATGTTAGATAAGAAGTTAGATTGTTGTAGGATGTTAGATAAGAAGTTAGATTGTTGTAGGATGTTAGATAAGAAGTTAGATTGTTGTAGGATGTTAGATAAGAAGTTAGATTGTTGTAGGAAGTTAGGTAAGAAGTTAGATTGTTGTAGGATGTTAGATAAGAAGTTAGATTGTTGTAGGGTGTTAGATAAGAGATAAGAAGTTAGATTGTTGTAGGAAGTTAGGTCAAGAAGTTAGATTGTTGTAGGGTGTTAGATAAGAAGTTAGATTGTTGTAGGGTGATATATAAGAGATAAGAAGTTAAATTGTTGTAGGATGTTAGGTAAGAAGTTAGATTGTTGTAGGAAGTTAGGTAGGAAGTTAGATTGTTGTAGGATGTTAGATAAGAAGTTAGATTGTTGTAGGGTGTTAGATAAGAGATAAGAAGTTAGATTATTGTAGGGTGTTAGATAAGAGATAAGAAGTTAGATTGTTGTAGGGTGTTAGATAAGAGATAAGAAGTTAGATTGTTGTAGGATGTTAGGTAAGAAGTTAGATTGTTGTAGGAAGTTAGGTAAGAAGTTAGATTGTTCTAGGATGTTAGATAAGAAGTTAGATTGTTGTAGGGTGTTAGATAAGAGATAAGAAGTTAGATTGTTGTAGGATGTTAGATAAGAAGTTAGATTGTTGTAGGGTGTTAGATAAGAGATAAGAAGTTAGATTGTTGTAGGGTGTTAGATAAGAGATAAGAAGTTAGATTGTTGTAGGATGTTAGGTAAGAAGTTAGATTGTTGTAGGGTGTTAGATAAGAGATAAGAAGTTAGATTGTTGTAGAATGTTAGGTAAGAAGTTAGATTGTTGTAGGATGTTAGATAAGAAGTTAGATTGTTGGTAGGATGTTAGATAAGAAGTTAGATTGTTGTAGGGTGTTAGATAAGAGATAAGAAGTTAGATTGTTGTAGGAAGTTAGATAAGAAGTTAGATTGTTGTAGGATGTTAGATAAGAAGTTAACCTGTGGTAAGGTTCTACTGCTGTAGGAAGTTAAACCTGTAATTTTCTACTGCTGCAGGATGTAAAACTGTTGTATGAAATAAGACTGCTAGCAGAAACAGGATTGCCAAAATAAATAAGATTACTGTAGGATGTAAGCCTGCTGTTGGAAGCACAATTGTTCTAGACAATGAAATGCTTAGGAAGCAAGACTTGTTGAATAAATCAAGGGTGCGTAGAATACTTATTAATTTCAGCAATGCCATCATGTGCCTTTGGTTTTCTTTTTTATTAGTGTATAGTATGTCATTTGATATCTACATCTTTCCAATTATCAGCTACCACATTTCTGAACACCAACAGTTACCTATCTATGCAGACAAAAATACAAGTGTGTTGTTAAACATTATATACAATTATTGCTTCATTAATGGGTCAAAAGTGTAACAATTACATAAGAATATAAAACTATATTTAAAGCTATATATCACAGCAAGCCGTTCTCCCTGGTCGAGGGGTTAGCAGCTTTCTCTGTAACCCCGAATACTCTCGTGTTTGACGTGAGCGCACGAGTGAGCGCATGAGAATTGGAAGCGGTTCGAGTCATGCCAGTGACTTATGAGAGTATGGAGCCAGTTGCTCATAAACAAACTACTGAGCGTAATCTTGCAAAGAAATCAACAATCAGCTGAAGGATGCTGATGTTGACAGTGATGTCCTGTAAAAGATATGAAGAAAAAAAAAGAAGTATCACAGAAAACATTTACCAGCAAATAGCATTATCATCATGTTAGCAAGTTCTTTGCAGAACACAATTCCCTCCAGTCTGCCAGAAATACTCTAATTTCCTAATCACCCTGCCTGATATATTTTCAAGGTGTTAAGCTGGTCGACCCCTGCCACTTATTCCATAAACCATGCTTTCCACAACTTTCTTTCTAAATAATTGCTGCTGTTGATATCGCCAAAATATTTCACTTTCTGAGACATGATAGTGTTTATAAGCCAGTTTTCTTCAGTGTTCAGATCTTGTGGAATGTAAGCATTTTCTTATTCTTGATCCACTGCATTCTAAGAATTGTTCTGTAACATTTAAATTCAAAAGCCCCAATTCTCTTCTTTATTGAGTGTGAAATGGTTAATGACTCACACCCTTACGTTGCCACAGAAAAAATGCATGTTCTCAAAATGTTTTCTTTACTGTGTTTGCTGGTGTTGTGTCATAGGCTCTTAAAAGCATTGCTTTGGCCAGTCTCCTTTTGTCTTCTTTTGATTATTCCTCAATGTTATTATTTAAGGGGTTGAGGTATTCAGAGTTTGTGACATTGATTTTAATTTTTAGTTGCTTATAATTTTGTCTGTGGACATTTTTTTTAAATTCAGAAAATAGATTGTGATATGTCCTGTGCTGCTTGACAGACAGGTGTAACTGTTCTAATCCCTTTGTACTGTTTGAGAGGAGAACCATGTCATCTGCATATCTGAGGTCTGGAATCTGATTTCTATCAATAGTGGGCGGATCAAAACTTCAACAAGTCTCATAATTTTTTTATATATCTCATTAAACTTTCTACACAGATGAGGAACAGTTATGGAGAGAATGCAGCCCATCTTACTACCTTTGCCACCTCAACGAGTTTGATATTTCACCGACTATTCTGAGAGGTGCCTGTTGTTCTTGAAATAATGTTTCAGTTAAGTGGATCAAGTGTTTTGGAAACCCCATATCGCATAATGTTCCATAATTTTTTTGTTAAATATAGTCACACCTTACTGTAGTCTGTGAAACAAGCATGAAAATCTACATTGTACTCACTGCATTTCTCAAAGGTGGTTCGCATAAAGATGTGGTCACTAGCTTCTTTGCTCTGTCTGAAACCTGTCGATACTTCTTGTAATTCATATTCTAATTTCCTTTCAATCCTCTTGATATTTTCAATTTTCTCTCTTTGGGAGAGGGATGTAGATTGTTATCTTCCATGTTCTGGGAAAAACAGGTGGTATATCACTTAGCTTAATCTGTGTTTGTTATTTTAGCTTTCATCACTATTTTCAGTTTTATCTTGAAGTCTGCCAAAAATAGTTCATAATTCATGTCATAGTCAACATATCCAGCGAATATATCCATTACAGTTTTGTAGCAAAACATAAACAATTTTTAAGAATGCAAATTTTAGAAGAGAACTCATGAACTAATTAAAATGGAAAAGAAGAAGGGACAACTAATCAGAAAATAGTAAAAAATATAGTATGAACAATCTTTGAAAATTACACTATGAATAGCAGAAAAATAAATCAAAATGGTAAAACACATTAGAAGCAAAACTAATACTTGATGAACTAATGCACAAGCTGGCTGGAAGTAAATACCAGAGCCCATGTTCTACAGAAATAAACCACATTTTATGATACAAACTAAAGAAATATTCTTTCACATCACTATGTAGTGGACAACTGTTGAAGAAGAATGTAAGACATTCAGGTAAAATGTAACCGTGGTGGTTTCAATTTAGTGAAATATAACAACATTTTTTATATTTAGAAAAACATAAGACAAACTTATTAAAGTATAATGTGTGTTTTCAAATTAATAAGATTTAAAATGTGAAAATTTTGCAAAACATAAGACATGCCACAATTAAGTAAAATATCAGATGACAATTCTAAATGTACAAGTATCAGAAAAAGGGAAAAGAATATTACAACGGAAATGAGATTCCTGAAAACACTCAAAGTATCAAGAAGAGAGGAAATTGTGAAATCAGGACTAAAGTGGGGCTAATAGCAGTGCTAGATTTCATTAGAAAATATAAACTTAAATGGTTTGGCCACATAACTCTGTTACCAACTGACAGTATACAAGAACAAGCAATGATATACAGACTAAATGGAACCAGAAGAAGAGGCTGACCATATAAACGATGGACAGAGAGAATAACAGTCCATGGGAATCTTGATATATGAAGCCCACAAATGGGCACTCTCCCATTTGTTAAGCTTCATCTCAACAACACAAGGTACAAGAGGAACAAGATGAGATTTTATATATATGTTCTCTGAGGGATTGCTGTACAACAACAAAATAATCACCTTTCATGCTAAATTTCATTTCTTGTTACCTCCACATATTTTGTAGTCCTATGGAAGCTCCTCTTGTCATTTGTATTTTTATTGTAATATCTCAATCTGTCTACATCACTGCCTAACTAAGTGTATCTATCCATCTACATTGCTGCCTAACTAAGTGTATCTATCCATCTACATTGCTGCCTAACTAAGTGTATCTATCCATCTACATTGCTGCCTAACTAAGTGTATCTATCCATCTACATTGCTGCCTAACTAAGTGTATCTATCCATCTACATTGCTGCCTAAGTGTTTGATTCTGCCTCTTGAAGTGAAGTTTCCCCAAGGGAGATTGGGTTGTTATTTTTTATTGCAATATATGAATTACATCAGATTGTGAAACTTCAATTTTCCAGTCTTGTATTCTTGTTCTTTTGTTCACTGATGAAGAGTAGTCGAAACGTTTGCTTGTATCTGACTGTGTCTGTCTCTCCTTTCATCAAGCCTCTCACTTATATTTTGTGTTAATTCAATTTCTACCTATAAATCACTTGAAGCACTCAATGTTACATTTTTAAAAATCAATTACACAAACCCAGACGACTGAGATTAACAAACTGTAACAAATTACACTGTTGTAAATAACACCAAAACAACAGACAATTATAACAGATTGCCACAACTTTTTTTTCTTAATTATAATCTTCACTGTAGATCAATCTAACCTGGTACCATCTTCACATCTAAGTTGTGGTTCTCTTTCAACATTCTGTCTCATCCCATGCTAAAGAGCTATAATAGAAATGTATCTGTAGGTTCCGTCTCCAGGCAATGGGAAATAGATAGCATAAAACATGTGTAAGTTGAGCAATGTGACATTTGCACAAAAGATCTGACAAAAGTCAAAATTTCATTGTTTGTTTTCAACATGCATAATAGTGAAATGTTAATACAAAATCATGAATTACAAAAGTAAAAATAATTTCCAGGTACATGCATCACTCTCAGATGTTTACAGTAAAAAATGTCAAGTAGTAAAGTAAGTAAGTAAGAAAAGGACCCTTTTTTCATGCCTTAAAGTGCGTTGGCATTTGGTGCTAGACCCATATTTTTATAGATGGTGGACGATGTGGTCAGTATCATGCTGGAAAATGTCAAGTACTTATGCATTATTTATTATAGTCTTTTTGTGTGTGTGTGGTTTCTTAGAACTGGCATCAAAGCATTCCGGGCTATCCATGGATGCTCCATCTCCTTCAGCAAATGTACTAAGATGTAAATGCTAATTTTTCCACTAACATATTAGTGTAGATGTTGATTTTGCCAGTAACACACTTGTGTAGATGTTGATTTGTCCAGTAACACACTTGTGTAGATACTGACTTTTCCAGTAACACACTTGTAAATATGTTGCATTCATCTGCGCATATGTCGCTCCTTGATGGAACCACACTTACACCAAGTAATTTTTGGTTCATATATAACTATTACTATCATTATCCCAGTGAGTACAATATTGTCAGCAACAATGTATTTATAAACCTTAGGTATGTGCTATATTGCAGACAGGCACCCAAGTCTGATGTCTTCATATGTTGTATATGGTGACACACCTAATCCACATACTTTGAGTAGTCCATGATGTATTCTGAAAATAAATGCAATGATTTTACCTTCACATATTATTTAGATAAGCCAGAAAAATAAACGTATTGATAAGTGAGTAATGAAGGAGCATTGGCACCTGTGACTTAGGGTTAGTGAAACACAGTTTCATAATTCCCTGACATGTCAAGTTCTTCTTCTTCTTCAGCTTTCCGAGCCATTGAGGTTCTTTGCTGCAAATACAATCCGTCTCCATTCATGTCAAGTTGAAGATTAGAAATCCATCCATCCATCATGTGCCGTGCTGATAAGCGTGGGCAGTTATGTTTTGCCATCTCACTCGATCACCAGATTCATGGATCTGTTCCGCGTTTCTGTCTCGACCATGCCACGTGGCAAAGCCATCCAAGTATTTACTTCTCGGTCATCTCCTTGGTCTCTTCCCTTCAATTTTGCCAGTTGTCATCAAGTTCTCCAATTCATTTCTTCTCATAACATGCCCAAAAATTTTTGACTCTCTACGTCTAATGTCTCTTATCAGTTTACGATCTTCATTTGGTTTTTGAAGGACTTGTTCATTGGTTGTTTTTTTTGTCTGTCCATGGAATTCTTTGCATTCTCCTCAGAAACCACATTTCTACAGCCATCAGATGTTTTTCAGTTTGACTGCTCATTGTCCAAGTTTCACATCCATACAAAAGTACAGGCTCTATGTAGCACCTCAACACTCTTTTTCTCATTTCAATTGACATCTTTTTATTGGTCAGTATGTTTTTCATCTTGCTAAAGGTTACTTTCGCCATGGCAATTCTTCTTCTAATCTCTTCAAGGCATCTCCTATCAGATGTTATGACTGTTCCGAGATAACTGTACCGATTCACTTGTTGAAGAATACTCCCATTTACTTGTATATTACATTATGATATTTCTTTCTTCCTAGTGATGACCATAATCTGTCTTTTTACAATTTAATTCTAACCCCAGTTGTTCACTGTGTGCAACAACTGCATCTACAAATTATTGCAGATCTAAATGAGAATAGCAAGTAATTTATAAGCTACTGTCCCTATTGGAGTCCCTCACAATGAAGTCACATATATGCAGTTAAATCTGCAAGAGAAAATAGATGTGGTTATGTGCATGCCTTATCATGCAATGGGGCTCTACAATAGAGCCAAACAAGTGTTTGCTCTCCCTGGGGATTTCCGTGCAGATTCTCTTCACCAGTCTGCCACATTCATGAGCAGCACTGAAAGGAATTAGTCAGGTATGAAGTGAGTTTCTGACCTGAACTGAATGAATTTCTGAAAGCTTATAATGTAGTACTGGGTGTTCATGATATACGATAGTTGGAATCACAAGTTGGTTATCACCATCTGTGATGTGATCCTTCCTGAGCACTGAGCACACAGTTCATAGAGCAAGACACTCTCTGAATGTAGCAAATCTAGGTAAAATGCTAACCCAGGGAAATATGTAAGAATGTTGTTTTCATTTACATCTGGTTCCTGTCACATTGAGAACAATTATTGTGTTGATGGTGTATCACTGCAGGGTTAGTATTTAACAACATTTCCATAGCAGCATTATTTTATGACTAGCATAAGACAAACATAATGTTGGTTGTATTGGAGACTAATCAGTAGATTACAAAACAGTATTTTCATAGGAGCAAGCTATTATAACACGTGTAAGACAAACAGAATGTTTGTAGCAATGGACGTTCATCACTAAAGTAACAAACTGCATTTCCATGTGCATCATCATTAGTGGGAAAAACTTAACTGAATCTCACTAGTAAAGATTACTCATTAATAGGAATTCATTACTCTAAGCCGTCCTCCGTGGTGAAGGAGTTACAGACGCTATTCGTAATCCTGTATACCCAGGTTCAAAACACAGTGATGCTGGATTTTTCAAAAAAGGTATAGGTACCGGTCGTTCAGAAAGCAATGGCAACCTACTGAACGTAAAACTTGTCTGGGAATCACAAACAGCCAAAATGCTGGGGTTGACTGCTATGTCCTGTGAAGGACATGCAACCAATTTTTTTTTTAACTCTAATACAGTGGTTCTTAACCAAAGGTAATGTCCTATGGGGGTTATTTTTTTTTTTTTTTTTTTGGGGGGGGGGGGGGGGGGGGGGGGAATTAAGACCACAGATTGGCAGGCTCAAAATGGCTTCAGGCACAATATCCTGATTTTTTATTGAGCATTTTGTTTGATGAAGCACAATTTTCTGGCATTCTGGTGTCGTGTATTAAGTGACAATTCTTTGACGTTTACTACACTATAATATTAACCTGTGCATGTAAAGGTTGTGTATAAATATGGAAGAAAATAAGGATGTTCAGTATTATAGGCATGTTATTTTGAATGCACCTTTTGAGACTGGCAATTTTGGAAAGGAAGAAATTCTTCTTCTTTCGTTCACTAGAAAGGGGGGAAATGACATTCTGACATATAGTGAAAGGGTGCATGGACAAAAAAGGTTGAGAACCACTGCTCTAATACTTTACCCATAATTAGGGCATGGAGAGATGAGTACCAGAGTTAATATCAATTATCATCCGGCTCTGAGCATCATATCTTTGTGATTTATTTGACCCAAGGTCCTCTACCATATTAGTTCTACAGATTCAGCATTTGTGAACTTAAAACTTCTGCTTTTCTTCGTTCCTCCCTTGAGTGGAATGTGTCAAACCTAATTATGTACCAACCTGTGTTTTTTGTGCTCCCTCGCTTTGAACTGAAGCGTAGACCATACACACTATTTCTAGTAGCACTGGACTGAATTTTGCATGTGGATTAGCTTTCCCTATTACCAATGTCCCTCGTTCCACTCCGACTTCAGAGATATGTACCCACCCATCCCAAAGGCCTCACTTCAGCATGCATTTGTGAAAAATTTACTACCTTTACATAGATTCCATACAATACTCCCCATGGGTAGGTTTTTGATGCTGACAGTTTTGGCAGCTGCCTTATGACCTGTCATTTGCAATGTCCAACTGCTGTGGGATGTTTAACATGAGCAAGCAACTACCATCTTTACACGTGCCCTGGAAATCATAATGGTGGCAACTTGCAAACTTTATGGGAAAAGGGCAAGGGGAAGGCAAAGAGATAAGTATCTAGATGTCTTGCCCACATGGCATAACTGGGACATGGAGACAAACCTGATCTAAGACTCTTGTGATTGTGTGAGATGGCAAATGGTGTCCACCCATGCTTATCGACATGGTGCATGAAGTTAATGAACATGCACCTGGGACCACCCATTTTTCACCCTTTAAAAAAAGGCTAGGTATTCAATCTCACTGTTCAAGACATCCCATGAGAACACAGGATGTTAGAAGCCTGTATCAGGGAAAACGTATCATGGTTAGTAGAGAACTAGTAAGAAATACAATTGATGTACTCAGGATGACTACAGATAGGCAGCACAAGGTCCTTTGTGACCCAAACAGGAGATACAATGATATATTCAGGGAAAGAAATGGATGGGCAGCACAAGGTCCTTTGTGACCCAAACAGAAGATACAATGATATATTCAGGGAAAGAAATGGATGGGCAGGGCGGGGTTAGTCTAACAGTGGCAGGGAATGTGACTTTTTTAAGTATGAATCAGTTACTTTCTTACGTTGTATGAATTGTGTTCAGACATGACTATTTACTACAGCAAGTAGATACTAGGAATCTGTAAAGAAGGTAGTCTGCCATTGATTTTCTTCTTGGCAGTGACCAAACTGATTGATGACCATAGCCACTATCTCTATAAAGAGATCCTCTGCCCATTTTCGTGAACTTGAGACCATAACCAACAACTATCTGACAGCTGCACTCCAGTTAAATCCACAACCTGATTCCATTGTTACATCAGAGGACAATCCGCATTCTTTGGGCTCATCATGTTGTGACAACAATGGAAAAGTTAGAGGGGGAGAGAGGCAAGGGGAGACCCAGAGAGATAATGCTAGACAGTCTGACATCATGACATGGAAATGGTATCAGTATCAGAAATGGCTGGCAGTACATGAGACAAAAGGCTGAAGACAGACATGATCACCAACATCGTATGGCATGGACTATAAGAAGAAGAATGGCTTGTAACATTCATTATATGGTGGGTCAGTGAATCAGGCAATATTGTAGACATCGCAAATGATCACCATAAACATTATTTTGATCTTGCTTTATTAACAGAAAGTAAACATGTTTGTATGTAATAAACTAACAGTTTGGATGTTAATTCTACTTTTTTTTTTTTATATTTTCAAAATAACATCCAGTGTAAACACTTGCTCAGTCTGATAGGCAGGTTACCCATTCCATTTTGCAACATGTTCACAGGAACTTCCTGCTGGGTTATGTTTAAACTCATGTATGTGGTTCTGGAAAACCTTTGTTTTCAAATACCACCAGAGGAGGAAATTGTTCGATGGCAAATTTGAGACTTGGCTGGCCATGTTTGTTTGCATGTTCTTGAAATGGCATTGTTAGGAAACAAATTCTGCACAGCTTTCATAGACACCTGTATAGTGAGACACACAGCCTCACATTGCTGAAAACATGTCTTATCAATTATGACAGACAAGCAAATCCAGGAACAAACTTGGACTGCCAAGACATCACAATTGCAATGAATTCCATAATTCTGACACTGAAGTTTAATTCACAGGAAGAGCATGCTGTGTTCCAATCCATGAAGCTAATGCAACAAAGTGTTTTGAAATGGGCTACAAGATAGTAATGTTTACATAGAAATGCCTCAAACCAGTGAAGCCAAATCACTTGACTCGCTAACCCTCTCTAAATCAGACGGTCCACTAGAAGGCTTTCAGGCAAGTAGGAACAAAAGTCCACCTGTCCTAATTGCATAATGTTCAGGCCAGGTTTTTGTATTCTATCAACACTGGGTAAAACCTTTTGCCTGAATAGAGTTTAAACCATTGTCCATAACTGTTCGGCCACCAACTCCTCATCACCAACTAACACTGTGATATCTTCTTCTTCTGCTGTGTTCATCCGGATTTTTTTTCCGGATGTGACTGCGTTGTCCCTGTTTACAGCAGAGCTGTGTTCTTGCGCCGTTAGGCCGACACATCCGACTTCTGCGAGCATTTGTTGACCGGGTTAACCTTCCCGGGGACACTGTGATATTATATCAACTATTACATCATGTAATCTTGAATTTAATGAAAATAAAATATTGTATACATACTTGAAATCTAAAGCCAATGTGCTGACTATCTGATTATCAATATTCCACACAGCAACCATTTTAGCTTCTTCCTTTGCTTTCTGCTTCTCTTCCTTCTTTCTTGCTTGTTTTCTGTATTTCTCCATCTCTATTTCATGGAAAGTTTTACGATACTGCGGTCCAATCAGCTGTGGTTTCATGCCTCTTAGCTGCAAAGATGAAATGTCCTTGTGATGGTTTGTAACGTATGTACAGAATAGCAGAAATACGTCAGATAATAAATCCTAAAAATTAGCACAATGGTTTACTTACAAAATGACAGAAGAACTGAAGATCAGAATCTAACGAACAAAATCTACTTTTTTTCCATGCAGATATTTTTCTATGAAAGACAAAAATCTCATGAAGCAAAAGAGGACAAATGTAGAAGATGGATAATCTGTATGATTCAAAGAACAATAGGCCTTGACATTGCTCAATAATATTGTTGTTTAGCCAAAAATAGTAAAATCAATCAAAGGAAATTCTTTAAGTCTCAAACAAACCTTGACATGTGACTGGCTCTTTCCTGTATGTCCCAAACATCATGTCACGCATCTTTTTATGTTGTATATATGGTGATAGCACACTAAAGAAGTCTGGCTATTCTAGTAGCAAGTTCTGTACTATAATTTACTTACAACAAAAGTGATGCTCTGTACGTTGTTTTCATGGGAAAATGACCAAAAAATTAAGATTTCGGTGTGAAACCTTCTAGGGCTGTACGGGTTAAGAAGACAAAATTTTTATATAATATTATCACCAATTATTAACATTATAAGTTCAGCAGATTAAAATGCTGAATGAATGAATCCTTACAAAACAAACATCCAGTGTATCTAAAGGCCATACGAGACCAGCGCAAGGTCATAAAGGTATCAGGTCATTTAGTCAGAAAACAGAAATGAAGTTTCTGAACATGTAACTCTTCCATTCCAGATTTGTGACCTGCTGATAAACATATTTTTGGGAAGATAATATGGTGGTAAGTATGTTTTTCATCTTGCCATTGCGAAGGTAGCCTTTTGCAAGATAAAAAACATACTGACCAATAAAAAGATATCAATTGAAACGAAAAAAAGAGTGTTGAAGTGCTATATAGAACCTGTACTTTTGTATGGATGTGAAGCATGGACAATGAGCAGTCAAGCTGAAAAACAGCTGATGGCTGTGGAAATGTGGTTTCTGAGGAAAATGCAAAGAATAGCATGGACAAACAGAAAAACCAATGAACAAGTCCTTCAAGAAACAAATGAAGATCGTAAACTGACTAGAGTCATTAGACGTAGACAGTCAAAATTTTTTGGGCATGTCATGAGAAGAAATGACTTGGAGAACTTAGTGATGACTGGCAAGATCGAAGGGAAGAGACCAAGGGGAAGACCAAGAAGTAAATACCTGGATGGCTTGGCCACGTTGCATGGTCAAGACAGGACCACGGAGCTGATCCACGACTCTGGTGATCGAGTGAGATGGCAGAACATGACCGCCCATGCTTATCGGCACGGCACATGATGGATGGAATATTGTGGTTTCTCCTAGCTTCCAGGTTCACAAGAGTAGGTTTGTGACCTCTCCCTTTGATGACAACTTCCAGTTGGCAGATGAAGTGAGTGCCCTGATCTGTTCAGGTGCTGAGCTGTCCAGTTATTCCTGTGGATAACTGTTCCCTTCAACTCTGTTAGCAGCCCATTTATAAGCTCCCATCCTTGAACTACAGTTGGGAGTTTCCTTTCATCAAGCTAAGATCGCAATGGCTTTTCTCATACTCTCTATTACTCTTCAAGACAAGCATAGAATGACGTTGTATGTGTAGTACAGTTTTGGAGTGTCTTCAGACTGATTAAAGTGAAATATTTGAAACTGATACACTATAGGTTGTAAAAAAAGAAACTAAAAAGAAAGTTAGTGTCTCTGCATAAAGCTCTATCTTAGTTGACATAATGTTTCATAAATTCAGCTTACATCAGTTTACGTTCAGAATCAATTTCACACTTGAAGAAGACAACCCATAACATAAATGACAGTTTCCATATGGAACGTAAATAAAATATGATGTTGATGATACAAATGAAGATGATAGTATAAAGGTAATCATGACGAATGTTCTTGGTTGGTTAGATTTTCCAGCTAAAGTTTTTCTATGGATTGACGCCCATAGAAGTAGAAGAAAGAAGAAGAGACTAGAGGAAGCGTTAGACAACATAAAACATGACAGCTAAGTATAAACTAGAGAATGCACTAGAGGAAGCACTAGACAACATAAAACTTGAAAGCTAAGTATAAACTAGAGAATGCACTAGAGAATGCACAAAACAACATAAAACTTGAAAGCTAAGTATAAACTAGAGAATGCACTAGAGAATGCACAAGACAACATAAAAATTTAAAGCTATTTTATGTTTAGTGCGTTCTCTAGTCCCTACTTCATTTTACTACTTCTATGGGTGTCAAACAATACATATGTGTTTATTTACGAACTGTCTTAGTGGCCTCAAAGAGTTCCCCAATTGATGTTCCTGTGTAATTCTATGGAATGGGGCAGCCAGTACCATGCCCAGACCTCCTTCGTCATCTCTTATGGCAGGTTAGTGTGTTTCTATTCTTAGCTTTCCTTTAGGGTCCCAGTGATACCCAGGCAGAACCTCCTTACTTGTCTCTTATGGCAAGTTAATGTGTTACTATTCTTAGCTTTCCTTTAGGGTCCCAGTGATACCCAGGCAGAACCTCCTTACTTGTCTCTTATGGCAAGTTAGTGTGTTTCTATTCTTAGCTTTCCTTTAGGGTCCCAGTGATACCCAGGCAGAACCTCCTTACTTGTCTCTTATGGCAAGTTAGCGTGTTTCTATTCTTAGCTTTCCTTTAGGGTCCCAGTCATACCCAGGCAGAACCTCCTTACTTGTCTCTTATGGCAAGTTAGTGTGTTTCTATTCCTAGCTTTCCTTTAGGGTCCCAGTGATACCCAGGCAGAACCTCCTTACTTGTCTCTTATGGCAGGTTAGAGTGTTTCTATTCTTAGCTTTCCTTTAGGGTCCCAGTGATACCCATACAGAACCTCCTTACTTGTCTCTTATAGCAAGTTAGTGTGTTTCTATTCCTAGCTTTCCTTTAGGGTCCCAGTGATACCCAGGCAGAACCTCCTTACTTGTCTCTTATGGCAAGTTAATGTGTTTCTATTCTTAGCTTTCCTTTAGGGTCCCAGTGATACCCAAGCAGAACCTCCTTACTTGTCTCTTATGTCATGCATTAGTGTTACTATTCTTTGTTTCCCCTTAGGGTCCTGGTAATGTTAAATCAGCATTACTGAATGGATCAGAAACATGGAGAATGACAATTACAAACAAGCTACAAATATTCATTAATGTGTGCCTGCACAAAATAGAACAACAGTTTTATGACAAAATCACCAATGTGGAGATTATGGAGATAACCATTCAAATACCTGTGAATTAAGAAGTGAAGAAAATAAGCTGGTGTTGGATGGGGCATAGAGAAACTCTGAAAATAATATAACTAGAAATGCTGATGTCTGGAATCAACAAGACAACAGAAATAGAAGAATACCCAAAAACACATGTAGAAGAGTAGTGATATAAATACATTATATGGGAGGACATGGATGCAGCTGCAGGGATAGCTAAGGATAGGATGGGTTGGAGTGAATTGGTTAATGTCCCAATGGGGGATACAGATCGAAATAACAATAAGAATCATGACGAATGACCAGTTCGCATATATATTATAATCAAGTTAAAATAAAACCAAAAATTGTTCTTACCTCGCTACCATTTTCCTTATCTTCATTTTCATCACTTTCTCCATCATCTGATAAATCCGTAATGTCAACACTTTGAGATCTCTTAAAGTTTTTCTTATGCCCCAAGTCACTAATGATTTCAACAGATTTTCGGGACCGAGTTCTTGATTCTTCTTGTTCCATCTGCAGAAATACAATTGGAAATTAGCTTGTCTGTTTCCAATTGTGGCATTTTCCCCCAAACGACTGTACTTTAAAATTAGGTAAAATTGTATATGCGATAGAGCTAATTGATTATCTAAGGCAAGTGAGCAAATATATCTCATTGCATATTAGATTATAAGAAATTAGAACAGAAATGAGAATATTTAAATAATGATGTTCTAAATAAAAACACAAAATACAACTAGAAAGTTCGAGGAAGATGAAAAAACAGGATAGGTAGACGAGCGTATCAACCAAAAGTTTTTATCAATGAACAAGAAAAACAAAACAACAAACAATATTTAGCTCTGAAACTGAAAAATTAATCTGATACACAAAAACTAGGGCGAAAAAAACAAAGACAAAACTAACTCCTATTCAAATAATAAATGGTAATATAATTTTCTGCAACTGAAATATACAGTAATAACTTCACAGTCAAGGATGAAACAATAAAGCTAGTTGTAGTGCTCTTGTTGACTACAAACTATTTATCAGAATGTTGTCATTCTTACAGATGTCATGTTGATACTAATGGTCAATGGCATTAATAAATATTATGCAAATGACCTTGCCATGTGTCTCTCAAATCTGTTTTTAAAAAGTGAACAGTTTGACATTATAAAAGGTATCAATATATATGGTAATGAAAGATCTGATCACTTTCAAAGCAAGTAGCAAAACAAGAATAACTAAATGTGGAGATTAGTTGTCTGTCAGCAAAAATGAAAACAAAATATTTTAAATGGAATCACACACAAAACTCTTGCATACCAACAGCTGGTAGTACTTGGAGAGACAGCAACAAGTAATAGTATTTGGAATGAGAACAGGTCAGTATGGTCTTAGGAGTCAGCTGCTTCACACATTCTGATTCAGAACTATGTCGCTGTGCAAATGTTTGCAGTCTGAAATGTATGCTGATCATATCCTTCAAGAACACATTATAAACACAACTGAGATCCCATATAAAGTCCTCATTTGTTATTAAAAGTCAAAGTTAGTTGCATAACCTTTACAGGACATCGCAGTCAACACCAACATTTTTTGCTGCTATGATTTCTTGGTAAGTTTACATTCAGTAGTTTTCCATTGCTTTCTAACAACCAGCACCCATACCATTTCGTAAAAAAACCAAAGCAAGATGGTTTGCTGCCAAATCTTCTGCAGCTGTGTTTCAATCACGGGTAAGCGGAATTACGAACTGCATCCGTAACGTCATAGTCACAGAGCCGGCCATTTGTTATTGGTCATGAAAAATTACACAGAGATCCGACGGTTCTTAAAATAATAATAACGTTTTACCTGAATCTGAATTAGACATCTGAGAAAGAAAAGGGGGTAAATAACAGATGTGACAACAGAAGTGCATGCATTAAAAAAAAACAGTTAATAGTAACAATTTTTAAACTTTTAATATTTTTATTGATACCAAGCTGAATAATCTAATAGAAACTAACTGTGCTAAACGTTGGCATAAAATAACAATATTTCTAACAAATTTGTAATGATAAAGAGTTAGGAATATTTTGTATGCCACCTGGAAAACAAAAAGACACTATTTTAAATAGACGCATTTATTTGTTTACTACAGGGTTCAGTTCCTTGAGAGAAAATAGAAATAGAAAAAGATTCAAATATTATGGACGAGATACAGTGGTGAGTGTGGCATTTGTGATGGTGATGGCACTTTTCCGTTGAGATCATTTATTTTGTCCATGAAATTTCCATCAGAATTCCACTTTTTTTCAGGTATCGTCAATTGGGCTTTCCCCATTTCTGTTCACAACTTGTTTCAGATGTTTTTGGCATATCTCTAACAGTTCTTTCTGATGCATATAACTTGCTAAATTAAACACTATCAGTGGAAGACAAACTCTATAGGCCACTGAGTGAACTCTAATAACACAGTGAAATTCATACAAGAGACAACAACATTGCAGATATAGATAATTTCAAGCGAACAAAAGAAGAAGAAGAAATAAAATACTCTCTATTTTTAATAGCATATTGTGATAAATGTCTAGTTTTCATTCTACCATTTGTACTCAATGGCAAGGTTACCTGGTATCTGATCTCGTTGAATTCATGATTGTTGTAGTTCCAGCCTAATGGGAACCGTGGACGAAATCGAATTTCTTTGACTTTGTGAATTTCAATGAAAGGGAAGTCAAACTGAAAGATAAAGACATGTGTATCAATGCACTTTCAATATTAATGTATTTGAAATCCAAACAATGAAGGTGCAATGAAGGAAGTCATATACAAATCTTAAACCTTCCTTTGAATAAAACAATCCCATTACCCCCTGCCGGTCTCTGTGGCTAAGGGCTTGCGAAGGCGGTTTGTGAGCCCGTATACCCGGGTTCGAAACACAGTGGTGCTGGTTTTTTCGAAAAAGGTATAGGAGCCGGTCGTTCAGAAAGCAATGGCAAACTACTGAAAGTAAAATTTGCCCGGGAATCACGAACAGCGAAAATGCTGGGGTTGACTGCTACGTCCTGTGAAGGACATGCAAATTAATTTAATTAATTAATTACCCCCCTCCCCTATGACCACATGGCCGGCAGGCAAGCATGCTACCACTGTACTATCGCGGCACCCTCATCACATGTATTTACCTGATTTTTTGAGTTTCCATGTCTTCGCAGATGCCGAACAAACTCCTTTTTCTCAACATCTTTCACCAAAACTAAGTCAATGATGCCATCATTGAGATGAGTGAACTTGCTCAGTCCCTGGGGAGCTAGGTCACACAAGCCAGGTAAGACAAATATACCCACATTCATGTACTTGCCCTTCAATGTTTGCCAAGGACCGTCCTGTGGCAGATCTGAAATTAAATTGTTTGCAAATGGGATCATTTCAACAGCAATTATCAATGTCAGCGGAGAGAGTGAAAAGTAAATCCTAAAGCAGCTAATGCTGTGCACATATGTGAAATGCTAATAAGCTCAGGTAAACTTAAAAAGGCCAGCATGCGTGCGTGTGTGTGTGTGCGTGCATGTGTGTGTGTGTGTGTGTTGCATACACCTTGTATTACAATAACAAAAACTATTCAGCATTCACTCCAACCTGTTTTAATTGCTATCACCATCCTATAACACACATACTAACCAATTATAGAGCTAGTATTACTAGCAAATGACTCGTTCAAGGGATCCAACTCTTGAACAAGATCAACAGTTGGTTCTTTCTTTTCATCTGTTTCTGTGTCATTATTCCAGCAAATGTGACATCTGCAAGTAACAGAAACAAATATTTCAACTGGCAAAATCAATTCGAAAATTTAACATTCCTAACTGTACTATTCTTGGCAAGTTCTGATCATTAATATTAATTTGAAAGACAATAAGGATGACAAAATGTACTAAATAATTTAGCCATCTTGTTGGTGACAAATTACAGAAGGCAGTGTGTAAATAACAGCATTCAGCTCGCTTAGGCTTCCGGTCCCCAAAATGGTGGTTAGGTATTGAACCGTTAAGACCTCTGGCGTGTTTATGCTTGTGGCTTTGGTTTGCATTCGTGTTTTCCTCATTTTGGACTGGTAGTACATGGTTCCGTCGCCCTGCTACTGAGTGAGTGTGTGGCGTGACACTGTGAGCTGTGAGATTTGTGTGGAATGCTTTTACATCTGTCCACTGTTGTTTGCACAGAGAACTGCATGTTCAGAACAATGGTCACTGAATTGACTAGTTTGCCTTTTTGGTTCATGAGTGCATTTTTCAGGAGACTCCTGGGAGTCGTCACTGGAGCTACGGAGTTCATGCTTTGTGCAGCACTTTCGGTGGGTCGCCCTGCAGAAAGAGACTGAGCATTGTGGGATAAAATCTGGGTCAATGAACTCTTTCTGGTGACTGCCGATTCCATCGACAATGAACTGTATTTTTCGTGGAGGACTTTTGTGTTGGCATTCTGGCGGCAGCATTATGCACAGTGTACCTATGCGGGCTGTTGGCTTGCCGAGACTCCTGTCTGTTCCACTTTTCACATTGGGCAGTGAGGAGCATTTTGTGTGATATTCACTGGCACAAGAACGGAGCATAATGGGGACAACCCGATGCCGTGAAGTTGGAACCGTGAATAACTAACTAACTAACTATTCAGCTCACTTAGAGCAGTCAGAAAATGTCAACTAAATTTGACATGCTATTGGGCCTTAAATTAATTAATTATTAAAATATTATTTTAAAATGTTTGCATATCCTTTACAGGACATCACTGTCAACATAGGCATCTTTCAGCTGATTGTTGATTTCTTGGCAAGATTACGCTCAGTAGTTTGCCACTGCTTCCTGAGCGGCCAGCTCACATACCCCGTAAGTTACCGACGCGATTTGAACCACTGCTGATTCTCACCGTCGTCACGTTACTTACGAGATTACGGAGAAACGTTGCGAACCTCTAGGCCAGGAAGCCGGCTATTAAAATATAACTGAATGTAAAATAAATTAAACTATTATGAAGGTTTTAGAATATGTTTCTAATGAAAAAAGTTTATATTCTGTTATACTTTTAACTTTCCAAAAGTACCCCTACAAGGACATCTGTTAGAGAGTTTTGGCACCCTTGAATGAGAATGATTTATACTCCTGATAGGGTCTTAGACAGATTTCATCGAAGGTAATGAACTCTTTCTACTTGTGGGTAATTTTTCTGTCATAAACAATTTTAACAGGGCAGCGGCCTTATGGACTACTCTTTTCAATTTCCAATTTCTGTGGTATTTTTCAAGTGCACAACTTGCACAACCTCCTGTTATCATCCTTATTCAAGAAGGGCAGGCATCCAATCTCACTACCCAAGAGATCAGGGGGTGAGTGATATCATTAGATACCAGTGATTCTTTGGAAAATTCCCAGTCCTATCCTGAGATTGGACCCAGTACCTTCTGAGCTTGAGGTGGACTCTGTAACCTCTCAGCAATAGCCTTCATCGCAGGGTAGAGCATGCTAGATGTATCTTCACTGCAGAAGAGTGCACAAAGCTGACAGGATAATGATGACCTAGCTGGCTCAGATGTATAACTCTTGGCAAGTACTGTTGAAATGGAATGCCTACCTTCAGGTATCTAACATGCATCCATACATTCTAACCTCCCCATAATTTCTATTTGTAAATTATCAGTATAGTGAGGTATGGCTGATTTTATAAATCAATAGATACGGCTCTGATCAGATAATGTGCAATACTTATTGTGGGTTTCTGATGTTGTTGGCATCTGTGGTTTAGGGGTTAGTGAAACACAATTTCACAATTCCCCAACAAAATGAGTCAAGGGTTCAAAATCAGCTGAGGATGATTTGGAAACAGATTACTTTGCACCATTTTGATGGTATGAGGTATCGGTCATTTAAAAACCAATGGCAAACCTCTGAACACCATATTGCCTAGTAAATCATATACAACCAAAAATGTTGGGTTTGATTGAAATATACTGAAAAAGACATGCAATTAACTTTAACTTCTGATTTTACTTACCCACTCCTGCATGGTGTATCCCTCACATGTGCCTTAACATTAGCAGGAATGTATTCAATATCACATTCATAAGCTCTGAAGAGAGAGAAAGGAAAATAACTTGTCAACAGCCATCAGACTTCACACATCTTTGTGGCTTTAACTTCTGGTAAAAGGGTGAGTAGGATGGTGTTTGATTTGGGTTCACCCCATTTACTTTTGAAACCGCAGTAACATAGTGGCTAGAAGCTCAGCTGTCAACCTAGTGGTCATGGGTTCAAGTCTACAATAAGGAGGATTTTTAAATTGACCTGGGCTCTAAGGTCGACCCAGCCTAAAATAGGCACTAGGTAGTGTCTCTGGAAGTTAAGACGGCCGGCATAACACTGACCACATCACTCACTGAGTGCCGCTTAATCTATACCAATATGTGTCTAGCATCATATGTTCAATGCGACATACGGCATTCTACAAATGGTCCTTTACATTTAATTGTTACCATCTCATTTATATATTTTCCTTAGGTTAATGCTGTTTTCATGAAATCAATTAACAAACCCAAGTCAAATCTACACTGCTGCTTTAACCATATAAAGTAATGAAAGAATACAGCAAGCTTCTGAACTATGAAGTTTCATTTTTGTTTTGGAAAAATCAGACAATCATGAAATATAAGATAAAGAATATGTGACATTTTGGTTTCAAATTGCTGTTATAACCTGGGGTGCAGAGTTGAGGGTGAGCGCCCAACCTTGCGAAATACCCCCATGGCTTGTGCATTCATCACCTCTGGCAGCAAAAGTCCAACTCCTGGCCTTCACGTGACGGAATTGTTTTCACTAATGAGTCTCTGGCACCGTAAACCCAGACTGCTTTAAATATGTATGTACATGCATACATGCACAGACACTTGTGTACATACATACATATCTAAACTCAAGTAAGACCACAGTTTATCATAGCAAAAGAAAGGTTCTGAAGTCGGAGGCAACCAGCCATGAGATGCACCAATGCAATAAGGATGTCTTGCAAACAAGTTATGTAAAATGTCCATGACTACAATAAACTCTATGGCCCCGCTAAGTTTACTAACAAGACAGCGAAATTCATACAAGAGATAACAATGCAGATATAGACAAATTTCAAGCAAATGAAAGAAGAAGAAACTGACATATTTAACAATAATTCTTTCTTTCCATAAACAATACACTTTAAATCTTTCTTCCAAGAGATTACAAACATTTAACAAATTTACACTCACGGTAATCTCTGACAAATCACAAAGAAGACGCATAAGAATTAACAATAGACAATGAATTTTATTTAATGTATCTATACAAGTGGTGCCCAAGCTTCTAGACACTGTCACGCTCTTACCTCTTAAGCTACATATTTTGCATCTCTAATCATCATCATTATTATACTGTCAAATGATGTAGATGTCTACATCTCTACAGATCTCGGTACTTGGTGTTTTGGATCTATTCTATTGGTGTAATTCCTCCAGGCCGCCATCTCAGACCATCCAGCATCATTTGCCTCGGTCTGCCACTGCCTATTCTAACACTCAACTTTCCAGTCAGCACACTGTTTTTCAAAGCCTCTCTTCTCATTACATAACCAAAGAATATTATTTATCTCCTTCATATAATTATATAAAATTTTCTACCTTTTTTAGCCTTATCCAGTCCCTTGTTAGTTACACTGGTAGTGCAATGTATTTTCAACATTCATCTCAGAAACGACATCTCTGTTCCCTCCAAGCTCTTCCTAATTTGTTCAACACATTCTTTGATGCACTGACATACAGTAGCATATGTTCTTTACAAGCTTGCTGTAATAAATATCAAGCTTAGAACTTCTGTACCAAAAAAGGGGTCCAGATGCCATCATCAGAACTGCCATATAGTTATGTGATACAGGGGATTGTTTTGAGAGGCTGACATAAAACCAACTGGCACATTACTGTGAAAATTGAGGTAAAAGCATCAGCAAAAGTTCATGGACTAAATGTAAGGATTGCTGAAAAATATACAAAGTGGAGGTAATTTGTTGTTACACTACTAGATGCCACCAAGCAGAATGATTACCGATTGTTTTGTTGTCCAGTAACCATGGATAAAAAAGATGAGAAAATAAGAAAACATACAAATGCACAGGCACAGATTTCACACACATATGCAAAGTATAATGGGGTGTTGCGAGCGTACAAAAAATACGACAACTACAACATAATTCTATTAATATTTGGCAGTATTTCTGTCAACTTTATATGATTTCTTTGCACAATGTTTTGTTCGTCTCTTTGCTATATTAGTGTAAAAGTGACAGTTCTTAGTTAATTCTTGATATTCATTCTTCTTTTCTTCTTCTTCTTTTACTTCTTCTTCCTATTATTTTTCTTCCTCTTCTGTTTCTACTACCTCTTCTTCTTCTTCTTCTTCTTCTTCTTCTTCTTCTTCTTCTTCTTCTTCTTCTTCTTCTTCTTCTTCTTCTTCTTCTTCTTCTTCTTCCCATGTTTCTAATTCTTCTTCTTCTTTCACCTTCTGACGTCAATCTAAGTAAAATTAACTGACTGCCAGAAGCCGATACATCGGTGCAATGGAACTGCTCTAGACTGCCAGAAGCCAATACATCGGCCTGGTATAGACAGTGAGTTATTTGCTTCATTTCTTTTATTTTCTGCAATTTTTAGTGCCCAAAAAATTAAAATTTACACACATACTAGATTGCCCTTCAATCAGTGTCAGACAAGATGCATGGATTCATTGTTTTGTAGGACAAAATGAGTTTTTAAGTAGTTTGTTTTGATTATTTTAGAAATGGCAACACCTTCTGCTTCGCGATTGCGTAAATTTTCACCAAATTAGCGTTTTAAACAAATTTAGATTATAGTTATTCTGATTTAAAGGACTTTGTGAAGGATTCTAAAACTAATACTATGTGCAGTAGTCAGATTATTTAGTAGGCAGTCGTAATGGAAAACAACACTACCAGCGAAAGTTCATCATAATATTATTTCACATGTTAAACTATGCTTGCACTAATGGGCCACACTTGTGCCCCTAAATTTGCTTTGCCTATCATAAATTAGCTTGGTCTCCCTGGTCTAGGGGTTAAATGACTTTCTTCATAATCCCGTTTATCCACGTGGGGTAACGCAGCGCGTGAGAATTGGTAGCATTGGTAACTTATGGGATAAGTGAGCCGGCTGCACAGAAAGCAATGGCAAACTACTGAGCGTAATCTTGCCAAGAAATCAACAACAGTGGTAAAATGCTGGTGTTGACAGCGATGTACTGTAAAGGATATGCGAAGAAAATTAAAATAAATCACAAAGTATGCAAGGAGTATTTAAATAATTAACTTTAAAAGAATAATAATTATAACAAAATAGAAAATAGTGTATATATTGTTTCTCAGCACAATCTGCCTTGTGTGTTCCTGACATTTTCCATTTTGTGTGAAAATGGTGTGCTTCAAAATAAGATGTTTTAATTCTATTTTATTGGTGTTATGGAGCAGTTCTTGTGATATTGGTGAGGAAAAGTGGTGTGTTTATCATTATTCAGTAAATTTAACAAGATCATCTTCAAAGGATAAGAAATAACGTCTTGGTAAGTGGAACTTTTTAATGATTTTCACTACTTTTATTTAAATTGTTGTTACAAAACATCATTATTGTTCTAATTCACGTCCCAGAGACATGAAATGGAATATTGCTTGGCTAGCAAATCCATTATGTGGAAAGTCTGAATCGAAAACTCACTGTGTGGATGTCATCTGCAGACTGCATTCTTCTGGTTTCCGGAGGAACAGCCTGTGGTGACTGAAAGGCTCAATATATGGAAGTGAGGCTAAACAGCCATGTGCAGGACGTGACGATTCCTTGGGTGAGCCCAGTGCCAGAGCACTATATGTTGGCTCTGCAATTATGGAAACCTCCTTGGATGGCAGGGAATGCCCATGGTCTGCCCCTGCCTTCCCTTGAGCTGACCAGGATGTCTTTGGCTGTTCTAAATGGGCCAGCTGGGATAGGGGGTGACACCACAACAGTGAGAGTCAAACATCCTAAGAAACCCCCGGGAAGGTTAACCCGGTCAACAAATGCCCAAAGAAGTTGGGTGTGTAGACCTAAAGGCGCAAGAACGCAGCTCTGCTGTAAACAGGCACAACGCAATCATGTCCAAAAAAAGTCTCCGGATGAACTCAGAAGAAGAAGAAGAAGAAGTTCTAATTCTCTTTAACATCTCACATACTTATTAACACTGTCATTTTCCTTTGCAATCTCCGTTAATTTGATATATAATACAATATATCTGCTACAAATTTAACTATTTTTACACCATTATTGTGACACACCCCTACTTCCCATTTCATTACCCAGATCCTCTAGCAGGGTAGCATACTCTAGTCATCATTTTAGCTATTCCACAGATAAATTATTCAGTATCTCCTATCTTTAATTTATTGAATTAGTGGTATTTCAGCCTTTTATGTCCTGTGCGGAGTCTGATGACTGTCACTTCTTCACTTCGATCAAATTGGTAATATGCATCATTTGTCTTGTTGTCTGGATGCTCTGATTCCCACTTGGTTCTATAAATGCTTGTATTCATGCAATACCATTCTTTATAATTAAAGTCTGTACTGTATTTCAAGATGAATTTTTATGTGTAAGAGTTTCTTCATTAATAATTAACATGATAATTATAACTACCATATGTTACTTTTTTCAATCCAGATATAGACTTCAATAATGTGGCACTTCAGAAAAGTTGTAACGGTAAAGGTTATAAAGGTAAAAAGAAATGACAAAGTTCACAAGCATATAGCTAGCCACATCCTAGTGATCCAATCTCCGCAGACCCATGTAAAGAAGTTCCAGCTGGATGGTTTGGTCGTGACTGTAGATTATAGAAAGACGGACAGCCACACCAAGCATGGAAAACTCAAGATCACCTGCCAAGAGTTGCTGGAGAGAAAACAAGCTTAGTAGTCACTGAAAGACAAAGGACTAGTCTTGAGATAAGTCAAACAGGAAATTACCAACAGGTCTGTTTACAACCCACAGTGGAAAAGGTGTAACATATCAAACAAGCAATTGGGGACGCAGAGGTGTTTCCAAGGCACCAGGGCCGGGTTATATACTGGCCAAGACCTATTGACGCGTCCTCGTCGAGCGTCCTGGGCAACAGGTCCTTTCGGGGTCCTGGCTAAAGTCAGTAGGATCGCCGATTCCTCCGAAGTCGGAGAGTGTCTGCCTGTAAGGCGAGGAACCACCAGTCTGCACACCAATAAGCCAGACATGGGACAACGGATACTCACGCAAAACTCAGGTCCTGTATGACATCACACTGATGTTGGACAACAGGATGCCTTCATCCGACATACAGGACTTTGCGTTGGAGCTCAAGCCAACGAACACAAGCAAGCAAGCAAACAAGCAATTGTATTTTTTTTTCAGGGCACAATATGAAATACAAACCTTAATTTTGCTTTAGTGAGGGCTTTAACAAATGCAGCATCCACTCTTTTAGCTCCCAGAGCTTTGTAACGTCCAATATATGTTAAGACTTGCCCAGCGAAGCCATACTGGCAATTGAAACCCCACTGCATAAATTTATCAGGAGTATATATGGAACACAGATCAACAGGTTGAAAGTGTCCTGAAGAATGTAAAACGGTTTTAAATGTATGAAGATCTTTTCTTACGCAGTAAATTAAACTTCTAACTGTCAATATATTAGATGCCTATGGGTTTCTTCTTCTTCTTCTGCGTTCATCCGTAGTTTTTTTTTCGGACGTGATTGCGTTGTGCCTGTTTACAGCAGAGATGTGTTCTTACGCCGTTAGGCTGACACATCCGACTTCTGCGGGTTAACCTATCCGGGGCCCATGGGTTTGATCCACAGCTCAATGGATTCGAGTTTTTACAATTTAACCTGGACTCCCAGATCAGCCCAGCCTAAAATGACTACCAAGAATATCATGGGAAGTAAAAGCAACCGCCATGATACTGACCACATCACCCACTGAGTGCCAATTGGTCTATAAAAATATGAGTCTAGCACCATATACCTGATGCGCCTATATGTGTATCTGAATGAACAGGAGGGGAATGTATATGTACATTATTAGTTCATATGCATTTGTTTTATAAAGTTAAATATTTTAAAGTTGTTTACTTTTGTTGCAGGATGTGACTCCTCAATCATAGTTATGAGGGAACATTCCTGGGTCTCCCCTCCCCCAATTGATACAATAGTCGAGCTTTCCATACCTTAGTTTGTTACTGTATGGTTAAAGTTGTAGTTTCTGGTTTGACTTGTTTGAGCTTTTCACACTCATGTTTATACTTCTATTTTTGAAGTCGTGGTCCTGTTATAGTATTGCGTCCCAGTCAGTTTGAGGACATCACTTTCTCTGGTGGCATAAGACACAATATTGGATTTGGTTGAGGCACAGAGCTCTGATAATATCTGGAGCTCATTCCATTGATTTCCACTGTGAACTACAGAGATCCAAAGTGTTGTGTTGTGTGTCTCAGGATGGTGAGTTCCCATCTCCGCACTGTAAGGCTCATCCTCAGATTTAGAGTTGTGTTCTTTTCTTATCTTTTTTTTCATTTCCCAAGTGATGGGCTCTCTGTTGTCCAGTCCTGGTCAGCCGACTGTATAGGTATCATAGCAGGGTTTTAGGATCACCCTGTAGGCTCGGCCACAACGGGCAGGGTGTCTGGCTATATGTGGCAGACTGCCTATATAATAACAAGTGATGTGAAGTGTTGATTGTCATGCACATAGGAAAGTAAACCTTTGTATCTGCACAGTTTAGAATATGTGCTACAGGCTTGGACAAAATAAAGACTCGTGCATATTATTCTTATCTTGTTTATCTAGTCCTTGTTGTTAATGATGTGTTATGTTTAGTCTTTGTTATTCAAGTGGTGTTAATCATTGTTTGTTCTATCCATTAATGCTGGTCCAGCCCACCTCAGTGATTCATAGTCTGGAATATGCATTAAAGCATAGTTCCCCGCTAAAAAGTCCTCAATTTCTTCTGTCTTAAATCTTTTCTTTTCTTGTTAACCATGGAGATTAGATGAGGTTCTCTTTGTCTTCTTTGTATTCTTCTCTTCTTCTATGGCCCATAAGCAGTCAGCATTGTGTTATATCTCAATCATCTCTATGTGGTTACAAGACGGCGAGCCTGCCAGGATATAAGCAGCCTCTGGACACCCTGATGGTGACTGTTCCAGTCCTTAATGATTGATATAGGTAGTAGGTCCATTTCTGTTTCCTTTACCATCATGGTCGTGTGGAGAGCTCGATTGTTCACATTTGATAGAGCCCAGGTTTGTTCCCCAGCCTCCCCAAGATCCCACCCCCCACCCCCCCCCCATCTTCCCATATCCCCATCCTCCCATCTCCCCATATTCCCACCTCCTCATGTCTCCATACCTCAAGGACAGCACTGAAGAAAGCCCAAGTGCCAGACAGGGCACAGGTCAACTACAATCATGTCATCTCAAGTTGTCGAAATAAATGGTGACCCTATTATTTATTTAGGAGAACCATAGCTTCTCCCATGGTAGATGTTTGAACCTGAACTCACCAATTTTTAAGAGTATGCATATATACTCCAACAAGGGTCACCAAGCTTTGATCATAAAGTTTTACGGAATATGCACATATCCTCCTATGAAGGCCACCAGCTTTGCTCAAAAAGCTACAGAGATAGTTGACGACTTCACAAAGTGATGCAGCAGGGGAGGAAAATGTTCCCATATTCATGTGAGACCGGGACTGTGCTTGTCCAAGGAACAAATATAGTTGTTCGTCACAGGAGGACAGTTTTGAGGTGTGGTCAGGGAATGATAGTGGTTATTCTAGAATCCCCGGAGCTGATTGAGTAGAGCATTCAAATGTACTGTCATCAAAATCAGCTAGTCTGTAGGCGGCGACACTGCTGGATTAGGGCATAACTCTCCATACCACGAGCCCTGACTGTCTGTGAATGCATTCAACTTCCCATGGTGACATCATCCCAATTCATCAAGAGACATTCCCCTCCATGTTCCCCTGAAGAAGGGGACACCAGAGTTCCATCCCGCCAGTGCATACCACCAGCAGTGGAGAGCCGAGCAATTGCATACATCCTCCCATGGTGACATTGTCCAAAACCATCAGGAGGGGATGTTTCCCTTATTTCACACAATGGTTTCACCATGCCATTGCAACGTGACAGATGGACAGTATTATTTGTGGTCATCAGGAAATTCTCTTTGTTCAGGAAGGAGGCAGAGAACCTTAATTTAGCTATGGGATGAAGGCCTTGGTGAAGTGAACACGGCCTCCATGGAATTCCACATCACACCGGATAGACAACCAGTTAATTTTTAGTTGGGCAGATGTTTTGTGCTGGCCTGTTCTTGTGTAAGGTTGGAACTTTGTGTCAGAGGACATGATAGAGATTGCGCCCAGTGAACATTGCAGCAGTGTACGATCAGGGGGAACAATCAAGGAAGTACCCTGGTAAGTGGACATTAGCTTATTGGCCAGGGTTAACATGATGTTTTGTGTTCTTTCTATTCTTATATACAGATGTATGGTGAAACATGATTCCATGTTTTTTTTTTACAATGGGAATTACTGCTTTTGGAGCACATGTATGTATTTCTGTGGCTGCCTTTTTTGTTTCAGATGTTCCTGGCTGTCATGTCCATATGACTTAGGGCAATCTGGTTACATGGTGGTCTAATAGGGTGATTTGTTCCTTGTAACAATGATGATTGTCATTTTTAGGTGGATGCCTATGTGAACATTCCTTTTGTTTTGGTGCAACTATGTATTGCCTACATGGAACTGGGTGTTGATTTTGATGTCAGGATTGCTGGCATTAATTTGTATGTAGACTGCATATTCCCCATGGCCACCCATAAGATAAGGTATTTTTTTTTCATGTTAATGGCATGCACAGGGGATTTATCCCTATCTTCCCAGGGGTGTAGGTTTTGTCTTGGGCGTGGGTCAGCCCAACTCTTGGATGGGAGGCATGAAGTAGCATGAAATGGCTCTACAAGATGCCTGGCTGACGCAATGACCAGAACCCTTTTTCTATAGCTGGTGTATGCTGGGTAATTGACCCGGCAAAGATTGGCGTACTATTTGCCCCAGCAGTTCAGTTGAGTTCTAGAGTGGTCTCGGCGGCCGATGACCATACTGACCCCAAGTTAGGAGGGGGAATGGAACTGTCCTCCTCACACCACCTCCATCTGTAAGCATGTATAAAGGCTGTGAGTGTAACCAGGCCATGTTACAGATATCTATCTGGCAGGTACCTAAACCTGCAAAGAAGAGAAACGGTCAAGAGAACCACCCAAATATGCCTGGTAGGACCATTTCTGCAGAAACATCCTTGTAAGACGCTTGAGGCATGTGTGGGAATCGATTTGTTTGCTTTTACTAAACAACATACGAGATCTGAGTTATGGCTAGTCAGACATTTAATAATTGCTTAGGATTTGGTAACAAATATTTAGAATAGTTGCTGAAATTAAGGGATAAGTGTTAGAATAATGTTAAAGCTCTGTCTGGGATAGAAATGAAGCCTCCCTTGTCAGGGTGGAACCAGCAAACAGGTCTGAAATATGCATAAAGGCATAGTTCCCTGCTAAGAAGTCCTGGATTTCTTCTGTCTTAAATCTTTTCTTTTCTTGTTAACCGTGGAGATAAGATGAGGTCCTCTTTGTCTTCTTTGTATTCTTCTGTTCTTCTATGGCCCATAAGCAGTCAGCATTGTGCTATATCTCAATCATCTGTATGCACGCATGCACACACACACACATGCACGCACGCACACACACACACATGCACACACACACACACACACACAAGTGTTTCTTGTTGTTTACTGATGACGGCTTGTCACTGCAACATCCTTTTTTTCAATTGTAATTTTGTAAAGGTGACCTTAACTTTGTATTTTCCAACTGTTTACATTTACACAACTTTACTACAGTTAAACCCATTTAATTCATGGTACAATAAACAAAACATTAAATTACTTCCAAGCTTAAGTTCATGGATATGCTCTCACCATGAATAATATGAAGAACAGCTGTCACTGGATCAGCAACGCCCATGACAGAATGTATGACATGATTTGTTTTACCTGCAGATTGTGTTAAACAATTAATCCACTCTTTAGATTGTTGGTTCATTTACATATAAAACAGGTGTAAATAATGTGCACAATGTGTAATTGTGGACTGGACAACGGAAAATAAAAAAGGATATTGGTTCAAACGACACCTACATTTACACTGTCCAAATAATACTACTCTTTTCAGGAAAATGTAATTTATACAAACTTGATTTTATTAGTTCAATTTTTCTTTCTATCTTTCCATGAGTTTCTAATTATTATTCTTTCTTAGCTAATATCAACTATTTATACTAATTGATTTATTGTCTAGTGTAATGACCTTAAGTTTCCATCACTTTCTTCATTTATTTATTCCAGCCAAAGTTTAAAAATTTATATTTCTTAATATTTCAAACATAATTTCATAGATTACTCACTGCTATTCTTTTTAATAACTGGCGCTGTGGTTTAGAGGATAGTAAGACAAAGTTTCATAATCCCATCATACCAAGTCAAGGGTTCAAAATCAGCTGCGGGCAGTTTGTAAGCAGACTGCTCTGTGTTGATTTCAATGGTATCCAGTGTCAGCCATTCAGAAAGCAATGGCAGACTACTGAACTAACCTTATCTAGTAAATCACAAACAGCAAATAAATGCTGGGGTTGATTACAATGTCCTGTAAAGGACATGCAATTATCTTAACTTTTATTAATGTGTTAATGTTAATTAAGAAATGTAATAATTTGAATAGTTTTTTAATTGAATAGCCAAATAAAATACTATATTATAATATATAAAACCCAGTGCATTGAGTTAAATAGACTGTAGCAGAGGGATTTGCTGGTCCAACTAAGTAGCTCTGAGTTACCCAGGCTTAAAGTACTGATTTATAATACAGAGACTTTATGAGTTTTTTTGGTCATGATCATCATTGCCTTGCCAAAGGTGTACACATTTACCAAGAGATTTTTATGGAAAACTAAAAATTAAAGATTTTTTTTAAACCGACCTAATGTGGTTCAATCACATGTAGCTTATTATAAACATGCTTGCTTGCAGTTGACTTTAAATGCTAAATAAGGTCCTTTTTGTCTCAGGTTTATGAACAGATGTCAGATAGGGACCTAATTAGTAATTTAAACAGAAACAGCTAAGAATAATTTACATAAATTACAATAATATCAGTATGAAGGTAAGTTAGTAAGTCACACAATAGTATATTTTTAAAAAAGAAACAATATGAGATGTAAACTTGAAAACCATTTATTAATGTGCTGAAATGTTTCCTTATTTCTTAACACCATCTCCACAAATGTTGATGAATTTATCCCATCATTTTAGCAGTCCCTCAATACCTGCACCACAGAAATGTTTGGGTAGCTGCCTTAGACATGTTCATACCTCAAATTCAACTTCTTCATCATCAGCAAATCATTTGCCACCAGTTGTGTACTGCTTTTCCTGCCAAACACTTGCCACCATAGACAGGCAACATTTCCTTATGAATACACTTGGCAATAAGTCCTCTGGCCCCCCCAAATATGTTACAACAGTAAGCTGTTCTACAGGACTGCAACCTTCAAGTATGGCCAATATTTTCAACACTATATATGCATGACATTTTGTATGCGCATATATCAACATATGTGATAATTATTGTCTGCCGCACACAGACAACTCCATAAGTTTTAAGAATAATTAAAACATCTTCTCCATCTTTTCCTGCAGATAGCCACTGAACCACTACATGTGGAAATATGAATGACACAATATGAATGCCAACCTTATGAATAACTTCACATTAGCTGTCTCTCTAAACATGTCATTTGTAAAGTTTTAGCACCATTGCAAACAAAAAGCATCACATTCAGTTTAAGAGACATTAAGAAAAAAAGTATACTTCTTACCAGTTGGAATTATACCAAGAGGGAGTGGTGAAGGGGCTGGATGAGCGCCATGCTTCATTTCCACCTCTTTCTCCTTCTGGGCCCGATTCATCAAAGCATTCACTACCTGGCTCACTGTGCCATCTCCTCCCATGCAGACAACACTGTATACATTCACAGATGATCTGTTAACCCTCAAACATTTAATCATTTCATCATCTCTGTTCTTAGTGGCACAAGCAAATATGAATGTATATCAGTTAAGTAATTTTCTCTGTCTTTACGATCATGAAGAATAAGATTTCATGTACTTCACATGGTTTAGCAATGGCTCCAAAACTTTTAATTCTTGTGCAACAAGTCAAATATGTCAGTATTTGACACGGACTACAAACTAAGCATAAGAGATGTTTTACTATACTTATAAAAGCTCACTTTAAAACATAACATCTAAGTAAGCCGCATTTCATCTAAATAATTGTCAGACCAAAGATCAAGAGCTACAGAAAGCAAATTCCAAAAGGCAGATTGCTACACATATAAAATGTTGCATGATCAACTAATAACTCCAGATTAATTTACTAAGCAATTTTACATTCAGTAGTTTGCCATTTCTTTCTGAACAAGAAGTCAACATTTAAATCCAACTGGCGGGTGTAGGGAATGAACCTGCTACCTTGTCATCAGCATGCAGAAGTTTAAGAGCAAGTACTCTTAACCTTTCTGCCACACTGACCTCTGACTGCACATATAAGGACAAGATAATAATTATTTATTGGTCACATTATAAAATATGAGGGTCTGGAGAACACTGTGACGACCAAGACTGACATGTTTGAGACAGAGGGAGACAAAGCAAGATGGGTTGGTGGAGTGGCATGGAAAATAACCAATGAAGGAGCTTATCAGCAACACAAGAAACTAAATACTGTAGGAAGAGAGGAGGACCATTTGTTTTCTCCAGCTTGGCATTAGAAAATTACAGAGAAGGGAACTGCATGGTGGCTTTAAAATAATATCACCCATTAACAAAAAAACATCAAAGACCAAGATCTGTGGAGAGACATAATGCCACGCCAGCTAGTAAGGCACTCAAAGGTGATTAACAAAGCCATCAATATAAAATATCTTCATGGAAAAGTTGGGGGAAAACATGTATATTAGATTAGTATACATTAGTCATTACACTGGTATTATGTGAACACGCATCTTTCTTTATGCAACATAATTTAACTAAATAATAATAACAGACAACTATTATTAAACTCTCACTTGAATTTAAACTTACACCAAGAATATAAAGTGCTCACAAGTAACGTACCAATCAAAGTCATCCAAATTTAAATGAATCATCTGCTGTTTGACAAACTCATTGTGAATCACTTCTGGAAAAAAAAAACAGAACTATCATAATTTTACAAACTTACAATAACAACAAAAATCAAAAATAAACAGCATTATTAAACAATTATCATGGAAAACAATGGTGAAGGTGTTTTACAATGGTTGTATGAAATTTCTGTGCAGAAAATTCTTTACTGTAAGTACCACAAAGACTATAAATGTAGATATGTGTATGTGTGAATGAGTGAAAGTGTAAGTGTGAGAGAGTGATGTGTGAGTGAGTGAGTGAGTGAGTGAGTGAGTAAGTGAGTGTTGGGCAAGCGAGCAAGTAAGTGAGTTAGTTGATTAGGTCAGGTCTGTTATCAAATACAATGGAAATCCAATAATACACATAAAAGTTAGTTGCATGTATTTTACACGACATCGCAATCAACCCCTGCTTTTTTGCTGTTTGTGATTTTTCTAGGCAAGTTTACATTCAGTAGTTTGCCAAAACTTTCTAATTGACTGACGCTCACACCACTTTAAAAATCAACACAAGGTGATCTGCTTCCAAATTTCCTGCAGCTGATTTTGAACACAGTGCATGATTTCAAATCATGTTCGCTACAGACACTGGCAAGAGGGAGTGGGTCATCTTAGACAGATGACTAATGTGCCAGAAGGCAGCTTTTTTATATGAGGTCACTAAAGCATGAACTGATGTATAAACAAGTTCAGTATCATAAAATACACTGAAACAAAGATATATTTTCAAATGTAAACAACACAACATTATAAATGGTGCCTCACTGACCTGCTGAATCAACACTGACACCAGCACTGTGAAATAACGGCAATACTATTTTCTGATATGTAGCAAGACCAGTTTTGTTCCCAGCATATGGCTGTATGAAGAACTTAACGCTGACTGGCCTCTCAGGATGTTTTACTGTGGAATTAATGATAATCCTATTGATTACACAATAACATTAAGTGATATATTAACTGATTCAACCCATATCATCTAATATTAGACTCACTAACTACTCAATGTTGCTGTAACATCTAGCATTAGATTCTGGTCAGTTTCATTGCTTGGCTTGGCCAGCCTGCATTTGATTTCTTTTTGCACTGTCTCATTGTTGCTGATTATGGGGCTAAGATATTTATAGTTTGTGACATTTTCAATTCTTCACTGTTGATTGTGATCTTTGTTTGACATGTAGTTTTGTCCATGGACATTATTTTTGTTTTATTTAATTTCAGAAAATAATTGTGATTGTTCTTGTAACTCTTGATAGATAGGATCAATTCTTCTGATTCTTTAGCATTATTTTAGAGTAAAGGCCGGCTTCGTGGCTTAGAGGTTATGACTTTTCTCCGTAATCTCGTATACTCTCGTCGGTAACGTGATGACGGTTCAAATCAGCAGTGGTTCGAATCGCATCGGTAACTTACGGGGTATGTGAGCCGGCCGCTCAGAAAGCAATGGCGAACTACTGAGCGTAATCTTGCCAAGAGATCAACATACAGCTGAAAGATGCTGGTGTTGACAGCTAAGTCCTGTAAAGGATATGCTAAAAAAAAAAAAAAAGACCGTATCATCTGCATATCTAACTTCTGAGAAGGGATGAATGGATCAAAATTGTCTCTGGTCTTATAATTGTTGATGCTTCTCATTACATATTTTGCATTTATGTTGAAATAGGTATGGGATGACAGTTCAGAACTGCCTTACTCCTCTCTGCACCTCAAATTAGTTGATGTTCCACTGGCTAATTTGACAGCTTCGTGTTGTTCATGATATAGTACACATGATTAAAAAAAATGTTTCTCATGCTTAAAAATGATTTATTTGATGTTGAAAGCTAAACAAAGATATACTTACCTCTGATAAATCTTTTTATTCTTTTTTCCCAGGTTGTGCACAACTCTTCACTAGGGTGTTCAAGAAAGATAACTCTTTCCCTCAGTGTATTCTCATTCTTGCTTTCTATCATGCACAGTATGAGGCCCAGACAAATGCCCACACTGTCTTTTTCTGTTTTTGGTTGATGCTTTACGTGAACCCCAAACAATGATGTGAGAGATACACCTTCTGATGTTGTTTCCTCTGTGGCAGACGACCGTCTGCTGCGCAAAATCCCTGAAAGTTTCCTTGCAGACTTTCTTCTGACTCCTGGAGACAAAGTTAAAAAAACTTGTTTACTTATTTTGCTTATATTTATGTTCTATTTATGCTAATGTTCATAACATGTAGCTGAAAGCATTCAAATCTTCTCTTTTAGATCACAAAAAAACCGGGAAGGTTAACCAAGTCAACAAATGCCCGCAGAAGTCGGATGTGTTGGCCTAACGGCGCAAGAACGCAGCTCTGCTGTAAACAGGCACAACGCAGTCACATCCGGAAAAAAAATCCGGATGAACGCAGAAGAAGAAGAAGAAGAAGAAGAAGATCACAAAAAAAGAAACTTACCTCACAGCATTAACTCTGTAGCACTGACAAGAATACAAATGTACATATAACAGAATCGCACACGCAATAAACATACTTATATGAATAGGTTATAGCTGGAAAATGTGAAAGTTAACAATTTCCAAATTTTAAATTCTAGTTTGCCTATGATTTATTTCATTTAGACCTAACTAAAGTGTGCAATACATAACTGTTTCTTCTATATTGCCTGCATAAACATATACAGCTGTTGTATGTTTGTGTCTAAGGCTCTAAATAATACAAAAATATCTTTAAAACATACATATGTTATTTATTAAAAATAAAACTTTAAACAATACCTTTGCTTTATAAAACATAAAAAGTAGATAACTCTTTTTCCAATCCATGAGGCTTATTAGATATATGGTGATTTGCCTATATTTATAGTTGAGTTGAGTTGAGATGAGCTAAGAACTGACATCGCTGCACTTAGGACATTCCCATTCGCGCTCCGTCCCCTCGTTCAACAGCCAGCAAAGAGTCACACTACTAATTGTTCCCACCCGCTATCTGATTGAAAGTTCTGCTGGTCTTCCCTCTCAGTTTTGAGATTCTACCAGACCCCTGCCAATCCTCAGCAATCTCGTCCTTTCCACCTATATTTATAAAGACCAATCGGCAATTGATAGGTCATGTGGTCAATATGATGTCAGCCACCCTTATTTCCCAGAGCCCAGAGCATTTCCTGATACCCAGTTTAAGCTGGAGGCCCAGGCCAATTTATATTTTAAATCACTGCCTCAAGGGGATATTGAAAACATGACCACTGGGCCAGCTGGCAAACATGCTAGCCACTGCACTACTGCAGCTTTCTTTGTTTCTGCAGACATTATAAAATCATATACAGAATTAATGTAATACATTACTTTATGAAAATCAACTGTTTCAGTCCCAGACAATTGTCACTTAAACACTTTTTATGACAAAGTAGTTGTACTTTAAGGTAATAGTAATGGGGGTGGGGGGAAAGGAGGGCAGAGGTAAAATGATGATGGATTGAGACAATCACATGGATGGATATCATCAGCAGAGTTGATCCTTAGCACTTAGAACCAACATCGGAAGAGAGATGTGAATGCCTATGCCAGCTGGTAAGACATATGATCACAATAAATTTTTAAAAAATATAATTGAGAACCGTATTATCAAAATATATGAATCTGCGTATTGCCTGTTCCTCTGTATGGATACAAATACTGGACAATGAATGATGAAATTGTGAACTAGCGAACTTTATTTTGAATAGGACACAAATTGGGCGCACAGGCCCATTCAAACATCAATTATCTATTGTACTTGTTTCATTCACATAGAAAAGAACATTGTCAAATGAATGTTGTGAACATAAACAATGCATATTATCATGTGATGAGAAAGGCAGCAAGCAAACACACATACACATCCACACATGCATAAAAACATACATACATACCTACGTACACACATTCATACATAACACATCATTTACACAAATTCTTGCACTGGAAGTGTGGTTTTTGAGAAAAATATTGAGAAATGTGTTGAGAGAGAAGAAAACAAAAGCAGAGGTATTTAATGCTGCTGGTGTTACAAGATCGCTCAACAAAACCATCAGCAAAATACAAATGAAATATGGCATATCAACAAAAGTGGTGGACTATAAAAATTAGCCTTATGTGGGAAAATATTACAGAAGAAGGCTGAGAAAGACAGATAAAGATTATATAGACAGTTCAAAACAGCTGGGAACACATAAAAACATATGCAATACTAACTTCATCAGATTATCAAATGACAGAGAGGTCTGAAGAGTCATGATCATCAATGTCTGTGCCAAACCAAGCACTTAAAGAATAAGGTGATCAGATTATAGAAAGTATGTTAAGCAACCTATCTTATTTGATTTAGAGGAATGAAGATTTTGTGTGTGTGGCTTTTTGCATTTGTTTGCTTTAACTCAAGCTTAGTCCATACAAGATAATAAAACAGAAACTTCTAGTGCACTTGACTTATTTTTGTGTGTGGATTAGCTTTCTCTATTACGTGTCCCCCGCAATCAGGTGAACCCATTCCAACTTCTGAGAAGACGACGAGAAGTCAACATTTTAGTCCAGTGTAGGGGTTAACCCTTTATCTCGTCAACAGCACACTGGAAGTTTGGAAGCTTAAGAGCAAGTGTTCTTAATCATGTGACCATGCAGACCTGGATGAAGCAGTAATAGTGAAAAGCTTCTACAACCAACTGCTCGTGGGAACAGTGAGCAGAGAGACTTTGAGGTGGCTGCTGCATCACGGGACTAAGCAAGCATGGGAATACCCAATGTGCAGGGATGTCGATGATGATTGCATAACATATGATAACATAATATATGATAAGCATAACGTAGCATATGATAACATAACATACAATAACATAACATATGATAACAGAATATGATGACATAACATACAATAACACAACATATGATAACATAGGATATGATGACATAACATATGATAACATAGGATATGATGACATAACATATGATAACATAGGATATGATGATTGCATAACATATGATAACATAATTTATGATTATGATAACATAGGATATGATGACATAACATATGATAACATAGGATATGATGACATAACATATGATAACATAGGATATGATGATTGCATAACATATGATAACATAATGTAGCATATGATAACATAACATATGATAACATAGGATATGATGACATAACATACAATAACAAAATATATGCCATACATAACATATGATAACATAACATATAATAACACATGATAACATAACATATGATAACATACAATAATATAACATATGATAACATAGGATATGATGACATAACATACAATAACATAACATAGGATATGATGACATAACATATGATAACATAGGATATGATGACATAACATATGATAACATAACATATGATAACATAGGATATGATGACATAACATTTTTTTTTTTTTTAGCATATCCTTTACAGGACTTAGCTGTCAACACCAGCATCTTTCAGCTGTATGTTGATCTCTTGGCAAGATTACGCTCAGTAGTTTGCCATTGCTTTCTGAGCGGCCGGCTCAGTATCCCACAAGTCACGAGCGGGGGTCGAACCGCCTCAGCTCTCGCTCCGCTACGAGACTCTGCATGATAAACGGGATTACAGAGAGAAAGTGTTGTAACCCCACTAAGCAAGCATGGGAATACCCAATGTGCAGGGATGTCGATGATGATTGCATAACATATGATAACATAATATATGATAAGCATAACGTAGCATATGATAACATAACATACAATAACATAACATATGATAACAGAATATGATGACATAACATACATAACATATGATAACATTAGTTAGTTAGTCTTTCCTCTTGAGCCTAAGGCGGCGCATAGGGCAGAAGTCCTGTCTCTCCATGCCTGGCGGTTCGCTGCTACCTGTTGTAGATCTTGGATATTTACTTGGCCATTGAATGAGCCTTCTCTAATGATGGTTCTACGCAGGGTCTCTCTTGGTCTTCCCCGTTTTCTTTTCCCTACTGGTGACCATATGAGGGCTTGGTAGGGGAGTCTTGACTTGTCCATTCTGAGTACATGGCTGATGTAGTTCCAACGGCGTCTTCTTATGAAATTGGATACTGTTAACATAACTAAATTGCCTAGTTTATTATGATTCGCTTAAAGACTGATCATCGCAAGACAAGGACAGAGACATTAAAATTAGGAACATGGAACGTTAGGACGTTAAACAACGACGGAAAATTAGAGAACATAACACAAGAAATTCAAAGAGAAAAAATTAATATATTAGGTATGTGCGAAACGAGATGGACAGGAGCAGGCATCAAGATACATAAAGATTTTAAGATTATTTATTCTGGAGGTGAGGATCGACATAGGGGAGTGGCAATAATTTTGGACCTGAAAACATCAACGTCTGTTCAGGGATATTGGGCCGTGTCGGACAGAGTATTACTAGTTAAATTGAGTGGCAGACCTTTTAACATAAATGTTATTCAAGTATATGCCCCAAAAGGAGAGTCTAGTGAAGATAGTGTAGAGCAATTTTATAATGACATAGAGTCTGCCTTAAAGAAATGTAAAAATTCAGAAATAAACATCATAATAGGGGACTTCAATGCAAAAGTAGGAAATCAAGGGGATAGATACACAGTAGGAAACTATGGTTTAGGAGAGAGAAATGAAAGAGGATACAGACTAGTAGAGTGGGCAAAAGAACAGGAAATGATTGTAGGAAACACCTGGTTCAAACAACACCCTAGAAGATTATGGACATGGAGGAGTCCTGATAGCAGGATTAGAAACCAGATTGACTACATTCTCATTAGCAGAAGATTTAGAAACGCCCTAACAGTAGCAAAAACAGTTCCCAGTGCTGATTGTTATAGTGACCACAGATTACTCACAGGAACATTGAGGATAAAGTTGAAGAAAGTCAAGTATACAACAGGGAACACTAAATATGATTTGTGTACATTGAGTAATGACAAGGAAATACAAAACAAATTCAACATAGAAGTACAGAACAGATTTGAAATATTGTCTGATCTAGAGATCCTATTCCAGGATGTGGATGATCAATGGGAAATGTTAAAGAATTCAATCAATGTGGCTGCAGAAACAACTATTCCAAAATTAAAGAAGGTGGGTCGTAAGAAATGGATGACTGAGGAAATTTTACACTTAATGGAAACAAGAAGACTCAACAAAAATAATCCTGCCAAATATGAAGAAATTCACAGACAAGTCAGAATATTATGTAGGAAGGCAAAAGAATCATGGCTTGAGGAAAAGTGCTTAGAAATTGAAAAACAACACAACAGTCAAAATACCAAATTAGTACACAAAAGAATTCAGGAGCTTACTAATAAAAGAACAAGTACATCAACAGGCTGTCTAAAAACTAAAGATGGCAAAATCATAATAGAAAAAGATCAGATTCTACATGTCTGGACAGATTATGTGAAAGACCTGTATAATGATAACAGAGAGGAACAGTATGCTATTAGATTTAATAATGAAGGACCAGCAATTTTAAAGATGGAGGTTCAAAATGTTCTTAAGCATATGAAAGCTGGCAAGGCCCCCGGTGCAGATAACATCACAACAGAAATGATTAAAGCTTTAGAAGAATTTGGTCTAGAACAAGTCACTAGACTGCTGAACACATTATATGATACTGGAGATATACCTTCTGAATTATGTAATTCTGTATTTATTGCAATCCCAAAGAAATCAGGAACCTTAGAATGTGATCAACATAGAACAATTAGTATAATGAGTCACATCACAAAGATTTTGTTACGAATTATCATGCAAAGAGTGAGGAAGAAAATACAACCTGAAATAGGGGAAGAACAATGTGGTTTTGTAGAAGGAAAGGGTACAGTAAATGCTGTGTATATGCTGCGAACAGTTATTGAACGTGCTTTAGAAGTAAACAAGGATATACATCTTTGCTTTATTGACTACACAAAGGCTTTTGATAGAGTTAGACATGTCAACATTGTGGATATGCTTGCAGATCTACAAATTGATGGGAAAGACATTAGACTTATAAAAAACATATATTGGAAACAACAAGCTGCCATAAGAATTGATAATGAAGTAGGACAATACCAACCTATTAAGAGAGGTGTTAGGCAGGGATGTGTAATGTCTCCAGATCTTTTTTCCCTATACAGTGAAAATATTTTCAGAAATGTAGAAGACCTAAATGGAATCAGCATTGGAGGACGAAACATAAATAACATTAGATATGCAGATGATACAGTATTGATTGCAGACAATGCACAGGATCTGCAACAATTAGTAGACGCTGTGGTTGTACACAGTGAGCAGCTGGGGTTGGAATTAAATTGTAGGAAGACACAGGTTATGGTCGTCACTAGGAAGAACGAAGTACCACAATGTAATATACAAGTAAATGGGAATATTCTTCAACAAGTGAATCGGTTCAATTATCTCGGAACAGTCATAACATCTGATGGCAGATGCCTTGAAGAGATTAGAACAAGAATCGCCATTGCGAAAGTAGCCTTTAGCAAGATGAAAAACATTCTGACCAATAAAATGATGTCAATTGAAACGAGAAAAAGAGCGTTGAGGGGATACATAGAGCCTGTTCTTTTGTATGGATGTGAAACTTGGACAATGTGCAGTCAAGCTGAAAAACATCTGATGGCTGCAGAAATGTGGTTTCTGAGGAAAATGCAAAGAATACCATGGACAGATAGAAAAACCAATGACCAAGCACTACAAGAGACAAATGAAAATCGTAGATTGATTAGAGAAATTAGACGTAGACAGTCAAAATTTTTTGGACATGTTATGAGAAGAAATGGACTGGAGAACTTAGTGACAGCTGGCAAGATCGAAGGGAACAGACCAAGAGGAAGACCGAGAGGAAAATACCTGGATGGCTTGGCCACATGGCATGGACGAAACAGGAACACTGAGCTGATCCACGACTCTGGTGATCGAGTGAAATGGCGAATCATGACCGCCCACGCTTTCCGGCATGGCACATGATTGATTGATTGAACATAACTATGATAACACAACCACAGCCAGAGAGACCGGCTGACATAACATACAATAACATAATATATGACATACATAACATATGATAACATAACATATGATGACATAGGATATGACATAACATATGACATTCATAACATATGATAACATACAATAACATAACATGATAACATACAATAACATATGATAACATGGGATATGATGACATAACATAGGATATGACATAACATATGACATAATAACATATGATAACATAACATACAATAACATAACAAATGATAACAGGATATGATGACATAACATATGACATACATAACATATGACATACATAACATATGATAACATAGGATATGATGACATAACATACAATAACATAATATATGACATACATAACATATGATAACATAGGATATGATGACATAACATATGATAACATAGGATATGACATAACATATGATAACATAACATATGATAACATTAGTTAGTTAGTCTTTCCTCTTGAGCCTAAGGCGGCGCATAGGGCAGAAGTCCTGTCTCTCCATGCCTGGCGGTTCGCTGCTACCTGTTGTAGATCTTGGATATTTACTTGGCCATTGAATGAGCCTTCTCTAATGATGGTTCTACGCAGGGTCTCTCTTGGTCTTCCCCGTTTTCTTTTCCCTACTGGTGACCATATGAGGGCTTGGTAGGGGAGTCTTGACTTGTCCATTCTGAGTACATGGCTGATGTAGTTCCAACGGCGTCTTCTTATGAAATTGGATACTGTTAACATAACTATGATAACATAGGATATGACATAACATATGATAACATAACACATGATAACATAACATATGATAACATAACAGAGAAAACCTTACTAGCTATGAAGATGATGGATACATTTTACTATCCCAACAGCTTCTTACCCAAGGCACTCATAGCCATCCAAAATATTTTCTCTCTTGTTACAGAGAGCACAACATCATAGCCTTCACCATCAATGGTAAACACAGCCTTTAAATCCTCTTCACTGATAGACTTTCTTGTGGGTCTTGGAAGCGAGTTTCGTTCATCACCATTCAAGCAATGTGCTTCTTGTGTTAGCAATGAAGAGGGATTTCGAGTCTGATCAGTTAGCATTGGTAAGCTGTTATTTCCAGCTGTGTATTTCACTTCCATAGTTGACAACTAAGAGGTCTGAAGTGTTTTAACGAAGAAGAAACAAGCACATCTATAAATAGTGTTTAATTTTGTTTAAATTTTATTGAATGTTGATTTTCTTGTGTGCGTGGTTAAGCCTGCTATAAGATAAAGGTTTTCATGCTTTAATTATAAGTTTCAGCTTCAATTAAATAAAGTAGTCCGACTAATTATACTAATGACTGTAGTGAGGCAACTTGACAACAATGGTTTTTGAGGGAAGTGTGTTCATTATCATTATGCTGACAAGTATGCGCTACACACACAGGAATGTGGTAGGGTGATAGGTCATAGTATACTACTTTACTAGTATTACTATTACTATTTGATTTCTTACTAACTATTAGCCTATTACTATTGGTGTGGTCAAATAAAAGTTGAAAATCACTGCAAGGAATCATCCAACACCACCATTCTTTGTTACATTTATAACTTATAATGCATTGTCATTTCAGTACTAGTATTTTAACTATTTATAAACCTCTTTACTGAGCGTTATTTGCAAGAGGTCTCCGAGGTGAAGTCATCTACCTTGTGTTCCGTTCGAAGATTGTCATTGTGGGTTCGATTCTGGACTTCGCCATTTGGTTCACGAGAGCAATATCCTCGGAGACTCCTGGAGGTAGGTCGTCAATGGAGCTACGGAGTTTCAGTTCGTGTTTTTGTGATGGTGACTTTGTTGTCAGCGACACTTTCGGCAGGCTGTCCTAAGGAAAGAGATCGAGGCAAATTAGATATAACCCGTTGCAATGAAGTCGTGCCTCTCGCTTTTAATCCCCTTTTAAATGTATTATACAATATGAAAACTGCTTAGTATATATCGAATAGCCGTCACACATTTTCTTAAGTTTACGTCGCCATCGCCGGGTATCTTCCACATAATCGAGATCTCTGTGTTGTTATTGGTCAAAATGAACCTGGTGTTTACACGTTGCTAGGATACTCAGGATAGTGACAATAAACTGCGGCTTTGACTCAACACTTGAGACTTCATGCAGGAGTTGCTCCCCTTTTCAGTCATGTCCACTATTTTTTTTCCGCATATCTTATTTACAGGACATCGCTGTTAACACCAGCATTTTACCGCTGTTGTTGATTTATTGGCAAGATTACGCTTAGTAGTTTGCCATTGTTTTCTGAGTGACCGGCTCACATACCCCGTAAGTAGCCAACGCGACGCGATCCGCTACCGAATTTCGCGCAGCTGCATTACCCTACGTGGATATACGGGATTATGGAGAAAGTCGTTAACTCCTCAGCCAGGGAGACGGCCATGTGTACTATACTGTTTAAAATGTAAACAGTATAAAATGACACAAAGTAGTGCAGCTTTACATAACAGAATTACGACACATACGGGATGTTGCGGCGATTAGCCTTCATCAGCAAACAAACACATATACAAAACACAACATATAGTCACGGAGAAGATCTGAGACTACATTAAGACGTGACGACAGGACGAGAAGAATAAACAGATGCTTGCTTGCTTGCTTGTGTTCGTTGGCTTGAGCTCCAACGCGAAGTCCTGTATGTCGGATGAAGGCATCCTGTTGTCCAACATCAGTGTGATGTCATACAGGACCTGAGGTTTGCGTGAATATCCGTTGTCCCATGTCTGGCTTATTGGTGTGCAGACTGGTGGTTCCTCGCCGTACAGGCAGACACTCTCCGACTTCGGAGGAATCGGCGATCCTATTGACTTCAGCCAGGACCCCGAAGGGACCTGTTGCCCAGGACGCTCGACGAGGACGCGTCAATAGGTCTTGGCCAGTATATAACCCGGCCCTGGTGCCTTGGAAACACCTCTGCGTCCCAATAAACAGATGAAAGTAATGAAGAAAAAATGAAAATTGGAAAAAAATGTTCATATTTACCTCAGAATTCCGAGCTGTCTATAGCCTATTCTTTGTTGTGTTTTGTGTATGTGTTTGTTTGCTGATGAAGGCTAATCGCCGCAACGTCCTGTATGTGTCGTAATTCTGTTAGGTAAAGCTGCACTACTTTGTGTCATTTTATATTGTTTACATTTTCACAGCTTTACCGCAGTTCCACCCAATTTTATTCATATTTATACTCTTTAAAAGAAAAAGTCGAAAGTACTAAACTGTTAAATGAGGATCTCCCTTTTACACTTTTACTATTTAGGCATAATGAAACTTTTTCTCCCGTGTGTTGCCGGGGCCCATAAGGGAAGCAAAGAATAGCAACACTGTGGCCTACCATGCATGTCGTAAGAGGCGACTAAGGAGGCTATGGTTCCGTCGCCCTGCTACTGAGTGAGTGCGTGGCGGGACAATGTGAGCTGTAAGTTTCGTGTGAAATGCTTTTGAATCTGCCCGAGGTTTTTTTGGAACGTGACTGTATGTTCGGAGCGATGGCAGCTGGCTATGTCCCAGAGTTGGCCGGTTTTTGCCTTATGCAGAAATGCGTGGCTGCTGGGCTTCTGGTTGACTGCCACTGCCGTCGGCGATGAACTGTATTTTCGTGGACTGTGTGGGTGAACATCTAGGAAACATCCAGATGGGAAAATGACTGCCGATTCCATTAGAGATAAACTGGGTGTTTTGTGGGGGACTATTGTGTTGACATTCTGGCGGTGGCATTATGCACAGTTTATCTGTGCGGGATGTTGTTTGTCGAGACCCCTGTCTTTTCCACTTTTCACATTGGGCAGTGGGGAGCGTTTTATGTGATATTCACTGGCACAGGAACGGAGCATAATGGGGACAACCCGTTGCTGTGACGTTGGAACCGCGACTAACTAACTAATGAAACTTTGAGGGCGCGTTAGTGAAATTGATTGAGAACTGAGTTGATAATGTTATGAGCACATTCGGACTAGGGTGCAACGCCTGGGCTCGTCTGCTGCTAAGTGAGGGAAAGATTGGCCACCTATTCCTCCGTGGATTCCGGTTTAATATATGTGAACGCCCTATCACGTGACTGACCCATAGCAGGGAAATGCTTGGGGACAAATTTATAAAATAATGACATTGTGAATGTTAACGCAAATTGTAATTAATCTCCACTTCGATCTTGTGGGTCGTCGCTAGAGCAACGGAATTCGTGTGCGACGCTTTCCGCGGTGCGGGAAGAGACCAAGCCATATAAAACCCGGTGCAATAAAGTCGACCCTGTCGACTTTAATTAATCTCCACCTTGAAATGTTGAAGGGAGGGGTTCCAGTTGGCAAGGCACTGGATGATGATAATAGGATTTAAACAATAGCGAAGAAGAAGCTGCTGAAGTCAGAGCCCATGAAAATATAGAAAAGCTATTAGATAAATTAGCCATAGTAGCTTTCCCGCATCTGGTCAGGTGCATACTGCAAAGTTGTGAATTATACAGCAATTATACATTGGCTGAAATATTTAAAACAATAGTCACTTATATAGTTCGAATGTGGAGCATTTGTTACCACCAATGTAATCGCACATTTAAAACGAAGCATTTCTGCCTGCATAAAATTGATTGGAACTGCCTAATGGCAAACATCTCGGTTTATTGTTCGTCGAATACCAAGTACGGAACGCCTTTTTTTTTTTTTTTCGTTAACTTTATGGCCACAAATTAGCAGGTGTTGAGAGATGGCTGAGCTTGGAGTTTTATAGATCGTCGACAGAGCAGAAATTTCTGAAAACTGATTAACACTCTTTTCCATCCATGCTGGTTTTTACATTCACTAAGGGAATATTACACTCAAGAGAGAAAATGTAGATCTGCATCTGATAAATTATTACTGTCGAAACGACCACCCAGGCACTAAATATAATCGGAACAAAAGGGGGAAAAAATTATTGTCTGAGGAGATTTTAATAGCCACTCATAGAGCTGGTGCTGAGGAGCGGCTGGCCGAGTGGCTAGAACGCCGGACTCCCCCGGGAAGGTTAACCCGGTCAACAAATGCCCGCAGAAGTCGGATGTGTCGGCCTAACGGCGCAAGAACGCAGCTCTGCTGTAAACAGGCACAACGCAATCACGTCCGAAAAAAAAAACACTCCGGATGAACGAAGAAGAACGCCGGACTCTCATTCGGGAGACCCGGGTTCTTCTTCTTCTTCTTCTTCGTTCATCCGGATTTTTTTTCGGATGTGACTGCGTTGTGCCTGTTTACAGCAGAGCTGCGTTCTTGCGCCGTTAGGCCGACACATCCGACTTCTGCGGGCATTTGTTGACCGGGTTAACCTTCCCGGGGGTTTCTTAGGACGTTTGAATCTCACTGTTGTGGTGTTATCCCCCATCCTAGCTGGCCCATATAGAGCAGCCAAAGACATCCAGGTCAACCCTCAAGGGAAGGCAGGGGCAGACCATGGGCATTCCCCGCCATCCAAGGAGGCTTCCATACTTGCAGAGCCATTACACAGCGCTCTGGTACTGGGCTCACCCAAGGAATCGTCACGTCCTGCACATGGCTGCTTAGCCTCACTTCCGTATATTGGGCCTTCCGTTCACCATAGGCTGTTCCTCCGGAAACCAGAAGAATGCAGTCTGCAGATGACATCCACACAGTGAGCTTTCGATTAAGACTTTCCACATAATGGATTTGCTATCCAAGCAATATTCCATTTCGTGCCACTAGGACACTTTTTCCACCTTTTATGAAGCCCACACAGTAAGCTTTCGATTCGGACTTTTCACGTAATGGATTTGCTATCCAAGCAATATTCCATTTCGTGTCACTAGGACACTTTTCCCACCATTTACGAAGCCCACACAGTGAGCGTTTGGTTCGGACTTTCCACGTAATGGATGTGCTATCCAAGCAATATTCCATTTCATGCCTCAGGGACGCTTTGTAACCGACATACCTGTGGTATGAAGTGTGGCAGTCTAAATACATCTTCATGCACCTTTAGATGTCAACCTGTATGTAGTTAAAGTAAGCTGTAGTCAACTTGAGCTTGTTGATATCTCCATAGAGCTTGTCCTCAAATGAAGCAGGCGTGGGCCAAAATATCTTTCTCTGTTCTGCATATATTGGGCAATCCTGCAGCAAATGTTTTGCTGTCATTTTACTAGTTCCACAATTACATTCATCGGTATCTCCTATCTTTAGTTTATTGAACAAGTGGTGTTTCAGCCTGTTATGTCCTGTGCGGAGTCTGAAGATTGCTACTTGTTCTCTTCAGTCGAGTTTGTAATATGCATCATCCTTCTGGTAGCCTGGATGCTCTGATTCCCATTTGGTTCTATAAGTGCTTTTTATAAACCTTTTTGCCTCATTATAGGTTATGTCTATGTCAGGCTGTGGTAATCGTCCACCCTCTTTTGCTAGTCTGTCTGCCTCTTCATTTCCAGGTATACTGCAATGTGATGGGATCCACTGTATTACAACTTTTTTGGATTTCTGGCATAGACGATGGAGTGCTGCTCTTAGGTCAGCTAGTTCTGTGCTGTTTTTGCTCTTCAGTATTGAGACAGCTGACTTTGCATCTGTGAAGATAGCTATTTGCTTCTCTTTATTTTCCTCCATCAAGAGCATTTCTGCTGCAGTTTTCAAAGCCTCTACCTCCGCTTTGAAGTTACTTGAAAATTTTCCAGTTGCCACTGATTGTGTTTTTATCACTCCATTTTTTAAATTAAGGAGAATTCCTCCTCCTCCATTTTTAATTGAATCTTTGGCTGATCCATCTGTATATGCATGGGTCCAATTGCTGCTTGGGTAATGTTCTTTTATGTAGTTGAGGGTTATTTTTCTTCTTTCGGTTTCATTCTGAGTGTTCTTTTTCTCAATACCAGGAATGTTTTCTATCATCTCAGGCAGTTGCTGCTGTCTCCAAGCTGGGAAGTTGTGTGCATTGTAAATGGGCTTGACTTGATATGTTAAGTATGGGATCTGCCCTAATCTTTCGTTTTGCAGTTTCTACAAAGTTGCTACGCTTCGGTCTTCCTTTTCCAAAACCATTAAACCTGTTATACATAGGGTGGTCTGTCAATCTTCTAAATTTTTCTGCTTGTTGCTGGGCTCTGCTATCTCTTCTGTCCTGCATTGGTTGTAAACAGGTGATCTTTTCTAGTTCATTAATAGGCGTTGTCTTCAGGCTTCCAGTTATGATTCGCATTCCTTGGTTTTGGACTCTACTTATTTTGTTAAAGTTTGACTTAGCTGCTGTTGCCCAAGCTGCAATGCCATATTCCAGTACTGGCCTCACCCGTCCAGTATATAACATCTTGAGGACTTTCTCATCTGCTCCCCACGTTGTAACAGTAAGCTTTTTCATGATTGCCATTCTCTGCCTTGCTCTTGTTCGATTTTTCTCAACCTGTGTCTTCCAAGTCAGGCGACGATCAAAGGTGACTCCTAGATAGTTTGGATTTTCTTCATGGCGCAATATTTTTCCATTCAATACCAGCTTAGGTTGCTGAGTTTTATTTGAGAGTGAGAACACTGTGCATGTTGTTTTCTCCTCACTTATCTTCACTAGCCATGATTTTGACCAGTCCTCTAGCGCTAATAAGGCTTGCTGTATTCTGCTGTTAGCTGTACTAATATATTCTTCAGAAGTCCATATGGCTAGGTCATCTGCAAAGGAGGATGTGTGTACTCTTGCTGGAAAATTTTCCGTGATGTCATTTATATATGCTAGAAATAATGTTGGTGAAAGAACTCCTCCTTGGGGGACACCTTGCTCCAACAGCATCATTTTGCTTGTTTGTCCTTGTACTTTTGTCCTGGCAGTTCTGTTCTCAAGGTAGTGGCTGATCCATTTATACATTTTTCCACAAACATGCATTTTTTGCAGTTTTACTTTCAGTCCTTCCTTCCATACTTTATCAAATGCTTTTTCTAAATCTATCCAGACTGTCAGTGTGTGCTTTTTCTCTTGGAAGGCATCCTCTATTTCCTGAGCTATATAGGTTATTTGATCTTCAGTGGATCTGTACTTTCTTAATCCTGCTTGGTGTGGTGTTAAGAGTTTGTTTTCTTCCAGATGCCATGTTAGCCTGCCATTGATAATGCGTTCCATTAATTTTCCTACACAGCTAAGTAGACTGATAGGTCGATAGCCATTTGGTTCTTCCAGGTCTTTTCCTTTCTTTGGGACTGGTATTAGTATAGCTTCCTTCCATGCCTGTGGGACTATTCCTCTCTTCCAGCTGTTATTTAGGACTGCTAGTAGTTTCTTCTTTGCCTTGGTGCCTAGTCCTATTAGCATTTCATTTGTGATTCCATCCTTTCCTGGTGATTTCTTCTTTTTTAGGGTATTCATTGCCTGTTCCATTTCTTCCATTGTTAGATTTGCCATCATATATTCTGCTGCTGTCTCTGTATTTCTATGATGTATCTGTTTGTCTTTGATTGCTTTCTTCTGTTCGGTTGTAATATCAATGTGGTTTGCATTTGCATAGTGTTCCATTAGTGCATTTGCAGCCTTTTTTCCTGTAAGCAAGGCATTTCCTTGTTTAATTGTTATTTGTTTGTTTCTAGGTCCTTCATTGTTCATGGCTTTCACTAGTTTCCATAGTTTGTTTCCATCCCTGTCAAAATTCAGGTTTTCTGTTTTTTCCCTCCAACAATCTCTTGTTGTTTGATTTACTGTTCTTTTATATTTTGCTGAGATGGCTTTGAGAGAGATGTTTGCTTCAAGTGTTTGTTCTCTCTCTGCTGTCTTCCTGGCATCTTCAACTTTGTCCTCCAGACTTTGTAGTTCTTCAGTCCAGTATGGTTTGTAATTTTTCCTCGCTCCTCTTGGAATGGACTCAGTGGCTGCCTGTATTATCGCTCTGTTTAGACTTTCCACCATTTGCTTTATGTTGCCATAAACTTGTATTTATGTTTTCACAGTATTTGTCTGTTAGTATGGCAAATCTGTCCCAATCTGCTCGTTTGTAATTCCAGCGGGGCAAGGGCTTTTGCTCCTGTGGAACATACTCCATATTCATTTCAAGCTTGATAGGTCTGTGGTCACTACCTGCTAATTGGTCCAGCACATGGCGATCGATTTTGTGGAGGATGTCTCCTGTGCAGAAAGCTAAGTCTGGAGTAGAAGTGGTAAGCCATCTTCTGGAGTAGAAGCTCGGTGTGTCATCCGCTTTGTTGAGTAGATGGAGATTTGAGTCTATTTCCCAGTCCTCCAATTCATCTCCTCTTTTGTCAGTATCTGGGTATCCCCATCTTTCTGAACGGCTATTAAAGTCTCCGACAATAATGCAGTTTGTGTCAGTTATTTTCATGTTTGAGAGTGTAAGGTCCTTATCTGCTGGGCTATACAGATTGTAGATTCTTATTTTCACGTCCTTTATCATTATATCAACACCTATAATTTCCGTTTGGTTGTCAGAGATCACAGATACTTTGCTGCAAGGTATTGTATTTTGTGTAAGTATTAGAACTCCTCCTTTGTGTCCTTCGCGGTCGAAACGTGTGGCCTGATATCCTCTGACTGAGAATTTGTGATTGGCATTGAGGTGTGTCTCTTGAATGCATGCCACATCTATTCTATCTTTATGAAGACGCTGTGTTAGGGAGTCTTTCTTCTTGTAAACTCCTTCAGCATTCCACTGTAGTATGTTGAGTGTCCGGGGTATTTGGTCAATAGCTCTTAACTTACTCCTCTGTGCCTTGACTCCACAGCACAGGGGAAGGTGACCACCAGTAGTCATGGGTGGACCCCCTCGAGGCAGGGGGCCCGGCACTATCACCGCCTGATGGGACTTCACGGGATTAGCACCATATCGATTAATTTTGATTTGTGACATCATGAATTAAGTTACGTTGCACTGCTTTGTCAAGCCTGTGGCTCAGTACATCCGATTTCGACAAGCATTTATTCGGGATGCTTTCCCTAGCCTTTGACTGTCCCCAGTCTACCTACAAGGCAGCAGGTTTTACGTTGCACTGCTTTGTCAAGCCTGTGGCTCAGTACATCCGATTTCGACAAGCATGTATTTGGGGTGCTTTCCCTAGCCTTTGACTGTCCCCAGTCTACCTACAAGGCAGCAGGTTTGTGTGTCTCTTCGTCTGGTCCCTCTCCCTTGACCTGTCCGACATGGGTGGCCCTACCAGTAGCTGTGCTACCGTCGGCATAGCTCTTGGGGTCATTGACCCGGGTTCGATCCCTCGGTAAGGTGTGGGATTTTTTTTCTGTCGGGGGCAAAAAGAAAATCCTAACCTGCACAGTTCGCGGCGACTGTACTAGCCAGGCGGCCTTAATTCCTCAGGCTCAAAGACCCCTCTGCCATACACCGAAAAGTACTATATTGGCAGTAAATGACAGTTAAATGGCAGGGCTGGTGCTATGATCACATGGACCAGAGAGGAGAGAGATTGGAGGACTGGTAGAATAAAAATAGATTTATCTTGATTAACAAGCCGCCTGACCCACATACTTTCTATTCTAGATCATGGCACACCACAACTACTAACTCCGTAGCTCCAGCGACGACCCGAAGGAGTCTCCGAGAAAAATGCACCCGTGAACCGAAAGACGTTGCCCGGAATCGAACCCACGACCTTCAGGGCATGAGGCAGACTGCTTGACCACTTCGCCATGGAGACAGTGTACAACGCAGAACAGCCACTCTCAGCTTCTTTGATGAAGAATACCCACAGGAACTCTGGATCCGAGACTACACAAACGAGTCAGCACAAAATGCTGTTAGAAATGGGGACCGGGGGTGGGGTGGGGGGGGGGTGAATACAGAATAGCCAAATAATACTAGGAACACGATCAGAATACCAACAGTAAAGAAATGGGTACTTTTGCCTTAATTCACCCCAAACTTCGCGAGCTATATTTAGGGTCACCAGCTATATTTAGCGCCAACGGTGATCTCCCTGTGTTCGGGTACAGTGCATGTCAGTGTGCTTCAATTGCCCCACAGTGTTTCTTTGGCAACCGTTTCTCTCTCTATCTCTCTCTCTCTCTCTCTCTCTCTCTCTCTCTCTCTCTCTCTCTCTCTCTCTCTCTCTCTCTCTCTCTCTCTCTGTCTCTGTCTCTCTCTCTCTCTCTCTCTCTCTCTCTCTCTCTCTCTCTCTCTCTCTCTCTCTCTCTGATCATGAGTTTTCTGGAACTGGCAGCAGCTGTCCACGACAAGCAGAGTAGCGTTGCTTTTCTGCTGGAGACGTCGACGACATTCATCATGTCGGCAGGACATCCCGCTGAGACAAGGCACATGGCTGCAAGGCTCGCGTCTCCCGTACAGACAGATCATTCTTTTCATATACTGCTGGTCTCAAGAGTTGACAAGCATTTCATTTTGCCAGTTACAGTTGGGTGATGTCGCCGACAGCAACTGTTGACTGGAGTAATAACCTACGAGAGGTTTGTGCCAACAAACCTGTTAGTCAATCCCGTAGTAATCGGAGGACCAAATACCACTGTCAAGATAGATGAGAGCCTATTTACAAGGCGCAAACATCATGTAGGACTAGTGTTGCCACAACAGTGGGTATTTGGTGGCATCTGTCGTGAAACAGCCGACTGCTTCATGTTTTGTGTTCCAGACAGAACAGCAGCAACGCTTCTGCCGCTGATCAGGACACACATTCGGCCTAGCACAACAGTAGTCTCCGACCTCTGGCGTGCGTACGACGGAATTGGAAGTATTCCCGAATTAACGCAGCTCACAGTCAACCACTCCTACAACTTTGTGGACCCAACCACCGGTGCACATTCTCATTCTTGCTGACATTGTTCGATTCTAGCCACCGCAAGAATAGCGCACCACCGCATAGAACATGGCACGTCGATAGAATTGCGCACCACCTCATAGAACATGGCACATTCGATAGAATTGCACACCACCTCATAGAACATGGCACATCGATAGAATTGCGCACCACCGCATAGAACATGGCACATCGATAGAATTGCGCACCACCGCATAGAACATGGCACATCGATAGAATAGCGCACCACCTCATAGAACATGGCACATCGATAGAATAGCGCACCACCGCATAGAACATGGCACATCGATAGAATAGCGCACCACCGCATAGAACATGGCACATCGATAGAATAGCGCACCACCTCATAGAACATGGCACATCGATAGAATAGCGCACCACCTCATAGAACATGGCACATCGATAGAATAGCGCACCACCGCATAGAACATGGCACATCGATAGAATTGCGCACCACCTCATAGAACATGGCACATCGATAGAATAGCGCACCACCTCATAGAACATGGCACATCGATAGAATAGCGCACCACCTCATAGAACATGGCACATCGATAGAATTGGGCACCACCTCATAGAACATGGCACATCGATAGAATTGCGCACCACCTCATAGAACATGGCACATCGATAGAATTGCGCACCACCTCATAGAACATGGCACATCGATAGAATAGCGCACCACCGCATAGAACATGGCACATCGATAGAATAGCGCACCACCTCATAGAACATGGCACATCGATAGAATAGCGCACCACCGCATAGAACATGGCACATCGATAGAATTGCGCACCACCTCATAGAACATGGCACATCGATAGAATAGCGCACCACCGCATAGAACATGGCACATCGATAGAATAGCGCACCACCGCATAGAACATGGCACATCGATAGAATAGCGCACCACCTCATAGAACATGGCACATCGATAGAATAGCGCACCACCTCATAGAACATGGCACATCGATAGAATAGCGCACCACCTCATAGAACATGGCACATCGATAGAATAGCGCACCACCTCATAGAACATGGCACATCGATAGAATAGCGCACCACCTCATAGAACATGGCACATCGATAGAATAGCGCACCACCTCATAGAACATGGCACATCGATAGAATAGCGCACCACCTCATAGAACATGGCACATCGATAGAATAGCGCACCACCTCATAGAACATGGCACATCGATAGAATAGCGCACCACCTCATAGAACATGGCACATCGATAGAATAGCGCACCACCTCATAGAACATGGCACATCGCTAGAATAGCGCACCACCTCATAGAACATGGCACATCGATAGAATAGCGCACCACCTCATAGAACATGGCACATCGATAGAATTGCGCACCACCTCATAGAACATGGCACATCGATAGAATAGCGCACCACCGCATAGAACATGGCACATCGATAGAATAGCGCACCACCGCATAGAACATTGCACATCGATAGAATAGCGCACCACCTCATAGAACATGGCACATCGATAGAATAGCGCACCACCTCATAGAACATGGCACATCGATAGAATAGCGCACCACCGCATAGAACATGGCACATCGATAGAATAGCGCACCACCGCATAGAACATGGCACATCGATAGAATAGCGCACCACCTCATAGAACATGGCACATCGATAGAATAGCGCACCACCTCATAGAACATGGCACATCGATAGAATAGCGCACCACCGCATAGAACATGGCACATCGATAGAATAGCGCACCACCGCATAGAACATGGCACATCGATAGAATAGCGCACCACCTCATAGAACATGGCACATCGATAGAATAGCGCACCACCTCATAGAACATGGCACATCGATAGAATAGCGCACCACCTCATAGAACATGGCACATCGATAGAATAGCGCACCACCTCATAGAACATGGCACATCGATAGAATAGCGCACCACCTCATAGAACATGGCACATCGATAGAATAGCGCACCACCTCATAGAACATGGCACATCGATAGAATTGCGCACCGAGCTACGACGCAACACAGAGAAACCCTGGATGTACGGCGCAAGACAGGGAACCCCTGGATGTGACGTCATACCCTGGGATTCCATTTTGTTTGGGGTGAATAAAGGCAAAAGTACCAAGAATTGTAATAACTATGATGCATAAACTCAATCAATCAAGATAGCAACATAAAAATTATTGAATACCAATCCTGGTACACAGCCTGTGGTGCTATTGACAGATGGAAAATTGGTACTTTTGCTTTCTTTCACCCCAAACAAACTTTGCCAGCTATATTTAGAGTCACCAGCTATATTTAGCGCCGACGGTGATCTCCTCTGTGTTCGGGTGGAGTGCGTGTCAGTGTGTTTCAATTGCCCCACACCACAGTGTTGTTTCTTTGGGCTATGGCAACCGTTTCTGTCTCCCTTCTATCCTCATTTGCATCGGTCCTGCAATCACTTTCCGGTTAGGGTTAGGGGGTAGGGTTAGGATTAGGGGTAGGGTACACACACTAACCCTAACCCTAATCCTAACCCTACCCCCTAACCCTAACCGGAAAGTGAAAGAATAGCGCACCACCGCCGCCGCATAGAATTGCGCACCGAGCTACGGCGCAACAAACGGAAACCCCTGAATGTTCGGCGCAACACAGGGAACCCCTGGATGTGACGTCATACCCTGGGATTCCCTTTTGTTTGGGGTGAAAGAAAGCAAAAGTACCGGAGAATGTGTACTGGAAGCACTCCAGTCTGGAAAAGTTACCAGCGTAAGGCCACTACACGGTTGCTAGGAAACGAGAGAGCTGATCAACTAACTAATGAAGGAGCAACGGAAGAGCAGCCTGGTGTTCCTGTCACATACCACAAAAAGAAAAGAATAATCAAATGATTCAGAAAGCCACCAAAACCAGCAACATTTTTTTTACAATTTTTTTATCGATAAATAATGATAATATAATGTCCACCACCACCATCATAAAAAAGGCATCACTCTGACCCTCTACACTGCTGTACACATGTGGGTTGGAGCCGCGGACAGGAAAATAAATACTTCACGACTGTCTCGAATATAACATATCTTAGTAAACCTTCTGGCCTAGAGAAAAAATAGTGAATGATACACTTTATGGACCTCTAGGTGAACTAAAACAGACAGTAAAGTTTACATAACAGCCAACATTGCAATATCATTATTAACAATAAATTTCATGCGAACAAAATAAGAAGAACTAAGAGAATATATTGTTTTGAATTTCTGAAACATCGCCTCCCACAATCAACTGTGAAGCGACTGGGTGGATTACTAGTGGCTTGGTCACAGGACATAATCAGGAAAAGAGCAGACCTATCTAAATCTGGTGTTCGTGTTGCATGGCATGGTGTGGTGACCTCGGTAATAGGCACTGGAGAAAGTTAAGGCCTTTGTAAAACGTATAAAGGTATGCCAACTACCACACCTCGGGCGCCAGCGAGCTCTGTGCTGGTATTGAACTCCACGCAAGACTTCTTCGATACATCCACGTCGTACATCACGGGTAATTGGCCTAAAGCAGGGGATCTCGGAGTCTGTGGCCCCTATAGATGCAGTGACAACAAACCATTCTTGCACTCATCAGCAAACTACCAGATCATTGGTTAATCATAAGTCCATCAAAAGTGGCTCTACTAACTTGGCAAATCTGTCCTAATGTCAGACGAATACGATTCCTATTAGCGACAGGTTCAAATGTCCATCCGAACGAGAATCCTACGAAAATCCTATTAAATACAACTCGGATCAAACGACCTGTCTACTAAACGAAATTTCAATGTAGTGACGAGGCCATGCTATTTATGCATGCTTCACAAAATTGAAGAACATGATCCTCAATGCCCATTGTCTGCCAAACTTCATAATTTCATGTTACATGACATCTAAGGTGCAAAATAGTCCCAGTCGTTACCAATTAGTAAACTACTTGGGCTGGCAACTTCATGGGGTAGAAAGTCTGACTGGACTGCTCATTGTGAGGCTGTCATCAAAGTCCCAAGGATACGGACTGTATCTGATCTTATCCCGAATTGTGACCTGCGGTGCACGAAGGCTCAACTACGGAAGTGATTCTAAGCAGTCATGTGCAGGGCGTGACAATTCTTTAGGTGAACTCATATCAGAGCATCATTGGTCAGCTCTGCACTTATCGAAGCTTCCTTGGATGGTGGGGAATTCCCATGGTCTGTCCCTATCTTCCCTTGAGGGCCGACAAGCACGTATGCGAAAGACCCAGGAAGACTAGCCCAGTCGACAAATGTCTGAGGTCGACCGAAAGGCGCAAATATCGCAACCCTGTTGTAAACAGGAGTAAACAGGAACACTGCAATTATGTCCAATAATTTTTAAAAAAAATATATCGGACGATCGAATAAGAAGATGACGAACCATGACAGTATACGCTTATCACCGGAACACAATGCTGAAAATGACGACGTTACTTTTCTGTATTTTAAATCTAATAGTGAGAAATCAATCACAGGCGGATTTACTTTTGTCCACGAAGTGCTGAAGATCTTGTTATCAGGAGGAAACCATCCCCTCTCTATCCACCTGTTTCTTTTCCTGCAAACATGATGTGTGTCCTATTTGGGTCACGAAGTGACTGCCCATCTGTGTTCTTCAGTTCCCAGTATATCAATTTCCTTATATCAAAGGATACTATGCGACACCCCCCCCCCCCCTTTTTTTTCATACTCTCCAGTACTTAAGAAACAAACAAAAAAGTAATTGAATCTTTTACATGCCTGGAGGAGTATTAAGCCTATAGTGCTTTCCCCTTATATTTGTAGACCAATAAGCTCTCGGGGTTTGATGTGGCCAATATCATGCCGATCGCCTTGACTTCCCAAGACATTTCCTGATACCCATTTTAGGCTTGGTCAACCTGGGATCCCAAGTCAATTTTAATCTGATCCGTCTCGATATGAATTCAAACCTATGACTAGCTGGCTGACAGATAAGCGTGCAAGTTATTGCGTTACCGCGACTCCCCCCCCCCCCCCCCCCCCCACTTTTAGAGGTGCTTATAAAACATGCATAATTACTTGTTTGTACTTCTCTATTAGATACGACGGCAGGATATAATCGGTCACCCTAGTAGAGTCTGCCTGCCAGGGAAGGGGCAGGGGATGTCTCTCAGGAGTCCATACGCCTGGCGCCGCCCCGCCCGCATACCAGACGTTCCACGTTCACGACCAGCTCACCCGTGGCCATTCAGTCCTCGGCACGTCGGTCCACCTTAAACTTGGGGGTTTATATTCGGAGTTTTCCATCTCCTAGATTGGCTGCTGTAATAGCTAACGGTTGGAGCGCTTACAGAATGCCGCCATGCGGTAATCCTGGGGTGCACAAAGGACACATCAATTATATGCATGAGGCATATCCTGGCGCTACCAACAATGACGGATAGGCATAGGATCCTTCAGGCCAAATAGTACCTGAGAGTTGCCGCAGATAGGGATCACCCGCTGCATGCAGCAATGGATATGGTCAAGGGTCAGAGACTAAGACGAGGCAGGTCCTGGATGGCACAGGCGGAACTTTCTATACGTCAGGTGTGTGATCTAGAGACCATCAATCGTGAAAAAGAGTGGGTTGTAGGTCCGGAAGACATGACGGACTGGCACAATGTAATAATAACACTGGGTCGTGAATGCAGAGAATGGGCAGCGGGTCGCACTGAGTTTGAAGTGCAATAGCTGATCCAGAGCAACACACATCAAGGTGACATAGTCATCTACACCGATGGGTCAGTGGTGAGAAGCAGACGTAGTGGCTCGGGCTTTATTGCAAAGGTTAATGGACGAGTCTTGAAAAAGGAGAGTCTGGCATATGAGACTACGACCTCCAGCATGAGAATGGAGGTGGAGGCAGTAACAGCGGCATTCCGGTGGCTAGAGGAGACCACTGCAACACACGTTGTATTCATTACGGATTCAAAGGGTATGCTTAGTAAGGTGGAGAAGGAATGTTTCGTGTGGAATGGCTCTCGTCGCTTCAGACGTCACAGATTGTGAGAATTGTTTGGATATTTTGCCCTGGCCATGTCGGGGTGCGGGGGAATGAACAGGCTGATAGGCTAGCAGGGAATGCACCTCTTGATGGTAGTTTGCCTATGGACAAGGGGGAGGTGGTCGTGCGCTTGTGGGACCAGGTGTAGAAGGCGGAGGAACAGACTGAGAACCCATATGTGGAAAGAATGAGATTGCGGGGGATAGGCAGGGGTTCTGGGAGAATCTCAAAACTGAGAGGGAAGACCAGGAGAACTTTTAATCAGATAGCGGTGGGAACTATTAGTAGTATGACTCTTCGCTGGCTGGTGAACGAAGGGACGGAGCACGTATGGGAATGTCCTGAGTGCAGTGATGTCGGTTCTTAACTCAACTCAACTCAACTTCTCTATTATTTGTCAGTCAGTCCTTACATGTGCGTTAAACAAGGATTTTAGAATTGAATTAATATGAATAATTTCTTCTTTTAGTATGTCTGGTTCTAGTTCGTCGGTGAAATCTGTATAAGTCTCTTGAATTCATGTGACATCTGATGGGATGTTGAGAAGTTGTTTAGAATTGAATCTGCAGACTTGTTAGTAAATTACGTCTTCTTCATTGAATTTATTCTCACTAATATACAAGATGGCAGCCGTCTTAATGGAGAGGGCCATCAGCCTGAAGCTAACAAATAAAGAAAATGCTACAGAGATTCTATCTACCATTGGTCAGTAAATGTTTTATGTTTGTATAATATTGTGCTTAACAGAAATATGACTTATCTGTAAGTTTTGTAATTCAAAATTCCTGAGAAAACTAGAATAAATTGTGCCGGCAGAGTGTCAAAATAGCTTTGTCACGAACAATTTACAATCGGAACATGATTTTAAGCTTGGTGGTTATTTTGTTTTGTGATTATAATTTGTTTTGTTTACCGAATTATTACACCACGGAGTAATTAAATAAGAAGTATTTTAGTTATAGTTCTGTTTGTCTGCATTTTTTAACATAGGTTCCTTTAGCTTATAAATTGAATTTCCTTTAACTTTAATTTTAACTCAGCAAGAAGAAAGACTCCAAAGAGACAATCATCATTCTCATCTCATCATGTTCCTCTTGTACCTTGCGGTGTCGAGGTGAAGTATAAACATCGTGAGAATGCCCGATTATGGGCTTCATATATCGATATTCCCATGGACTCTGCTATTCCCTCCATCCAACGTTTACGTGGTCGGCCTCTTCCTCTGTTTCCATCTGGCCTTTACATCATTGATGATTGCTTGTTATGGTATGCTGTTGGCTGGTAACCTACTTACTTGAAATACTTGCATGGCCAAACCATTCATTTGACTTGCTGCTTTCTAATAAAATCTAGTGCTGCTTTAACCTCCACTTTAGTCCTGATTTCTTCATTTGTGATCTTATCTCTTCTTGATACGTTGAGTATTCTTCTCAGGAACCTCATTTCTGTTGTTGTTGTTGTTGTTGTGATTTTTCTTTTCTCTTTTTCTGTCATTGTCTAGGTTTGGCATTGGTAGCATAGAGTTGGTAGGAAGATTGTGTTGTAAAGTGCTTTCTTAGTAGTTATTGATACATGTTTGTTCTATAGTATTTGTGCCATTTGTCCAATGAGTTGATTTGCCTTACTTGCACCTATTTTCGATCTCGTCTTCTGATCTGCCATTTGATGATATTATACTTCCTAGGCACTTGAAACTCTTTACTTGTTTCAAGGGATGTTCGTTTAGGTTAATTGTTGTTGTTTGGTCTTCTTTAGTTATAGTCATTACCTCTGTATTGCTTGTGCTAATTTGATGGATTTTTTTTCGTTTAGACTATTCATGTGGTCTGTAATTCAGCTTCTGATTTTGCTATTAGTGCTTGGTCGTCCGCAAACAGGAGTTCTCTAATGGTTAGATTTGCAGATGGTTCTTCTTCTGTGTTCTCGCCATGCGGTATTCTTGCTGTCTCTGCTTGGCTGGTTTCTTTACATATGTTGTCTGTATATGTTATGAACAAGAGAGGGGACAGGACACAACCTTGTCGTACTCCAGATCTTATGGTGAAGGGTTCTGAGTGTCCTCCAGTTGCTCTCACTATGCATTCATTGTTGTTGTATAAACTTCGACATAGGTTTGTTAGATGTGTACTCACTCAATATTGTTTAAGGATTTCCCACAGCTTGTTTCTATCTACTCTATCGAATGCCTTTTCATGGTCGACAAAGGCTAAGTGTAGAGTGTTTCATTGAATTCGATTGATTTTTCTATAAGTTGTCTAAGAGCACAAATGGCATCTGTGCATCCTTTGTTTTTCCTAAATTCAAGTTGTGCTTAGCTGGGGTTCTAAAGTAGTTCGTAATCTTTTTTCAATAATTTTGCAAAATATTTTCCCAGTATGACTCAACAGTGAAATGCCTCTGTATTGTGTGCAGTCTCTTTTGCTACCTTTGTTTTTCCAAATTGGGATAATTATGGTGTTTCCCCAGTCTCGTGGTGTCTGTTGTTCTACCCAAACATGGTTGAATAGTCTATGTAGCCAAGCTGTTCCTACTTCTCTTATTGCTTTAATTAGTTCATTTGGTATTTCATCCTGTCCCTGTGATTTGCTCAATGGGGCTAATCTGATGGCTTCTATAATTTCTTCTTTTAGTATGTCAGGTTCTAGTTCTTCGGTGACATCTGTATAGGTCTCTTGAATTCCTGTGACCTCTGATGGGATGTTGAGAAGTTGTTTGAAATACTGCTTCCATCTTATTAGGATTTGTTTTTGTTCACTTATTGGTTCTCCATTTTCGCTGTTAATTATTTCAGTTGGGTCAAAGGGTTCTCCTCTGGTTCGCATTGCACCTATCTTTTTGTAGAAGTTTCTAGTTGCCTCCTTGTAGTTTTTATTTAGGGTTTCTCCATACTCTTCCCAGTCTTTTTGTTTTTCCCTCTTTACTATTCTATTCACATGTCTTCTTGCTATTCTATATTCTATGTAATCACATTCCTGTTTGCTCTTCAACCACTTTTTATATTTTTCCTTTTTTTTTTTACAGCTTTCTTTACTTCTGCGCTCCACCAACTTGTTATTTTCTTTATCCATGTTTTGCGTTTTTTCGTGGTTCCACATGTTATTTTTGCAGTATTTAAAATGCTTGATTTGAACATCTCCCATTCTTCTTCCACTGTTTTTCTTTCTGTAGGTAATTTTACAAAGAGTTCAGTTAGTTCTTTCTCATAATTTTCCCTTACTGCCTCGTCTTTAAGGTTTTTTAAGTTTACTGATTTGCATGGCATGTATTTTCCTGCTCTTTGTTTTCTTCTTCTGATGGTTCTTATTGTGGCAACGACTGCTTTATGATCTGTGTTTATACTGAAATTGGGCGCTGCCCTTGCATCTAATATATTTCTCTTTCTGTTATTTCTTGTTAATCCTATGCAGGGCAGACGGTTTTCCATTTTTTCGGCTCTGAACGGGCAAGATCTTTCAGGTTCGGTAAAATTTTGGTTACGTTAGTAAAAACATCACATCTAAAGTGTCAACAGATTTTAGTGAAATAAACAAAATGAAGGAAAATGCATGCAGATTGTTTTACTCATGTGAATAAGTAATCCAATGTTGCTGGTAATCCACACATGAACACAAATATTTACAAAATGCAACATATTGTTTGTGATTGCCAGTCATTTATACGACAATTTACAAACACATTTTCAGAATCAGAATCACTTTCTTCAAAATCCGACTCATGACTGCTAACGCTGATGATCACTGATATCTAGCTCTGATTAATAGTCAACTTTGTGCCCTTCAGTGTCACTTAAATTGAACCCAGCGAAATCTCCGCTACCATTTGAAGAATCGTCGAAATCCAGTTTGAAATACAAAGCATAAAACCCCCAAAAACTATTTTAAAAATCCATTAATTCAAAGTACACGCTTGCAAATGTTGGCCACATTGTCAAGCTATTGGCGAAACCGAAAGTAGACAATCGGAAGTCTAGGAAAACTGTGAGATCGCATTTTTACAATACTTAGTAATCATGAACACTTTGGGATGTTTTGCCCGTTCCGGGGTAAAAACGTTCTCGGGGCGTTCAATTTGGCTTTTAGTATCTAGATCGTTCCATTTATACCAGGTGTATACTTGTGAATCTTTATGTTTATAGAATGTGTTTGTTATATAGAGGTCGTGTTGGCTGCAAAGCTCTATCAGTCTACTTCCGTTATCATTCCTTTCATTTTGCTGATCTCCAAATGCTCCCAGATGTTTTTCTATGCCCACTCTGTTATGTCCTAGTCTTGCATTGAAGTCTCCCATAACTATGATGTTGTCCTGCTTATCTATTTTATTTAGCACGTCATGTATGTCTTCGTAGAAGTCCTCGCATTCTTGCTCATTATTGTTTGCATTACATGGTGCGTATATCTGTACATATGTTGTAATTGTTTGTTCTTTTATTCTCACTGTTATGATTCTCTCTGATATATATTTTATTTCTAGTATTCCTCTTGCAAGCCGTGGTTCGATGACTATTCCCACACCGTGTCTTGCCCTTTCTTGCTGTTCTACTCCAGAGTAAACAAACGTGTAACTGCGGTGGAGCTCCTTGCATCCTTTCCCCTTTGTTCTGGTGTCCACTATTCCCATCAGTCCAATTTTCCTCTCTTCCATTGTTTCTATAAGCTCTTCTTCTTTACTATTGAAACCACAGACGTTCATTGTGCCTGTTTTTTGAGTCGCTGATCTATCTCATAGTCCATTAACATTGCCGGGTCGATATCCGTTTGGGTCAGTCTGTTTATACTTCTTAGTTTTTCTACGAGCAGTATGAAAATCCCCTGCCGGCTTGCTAGGCCAGTCGCAGGTTTAGGACACTAATCTGACCACAGGGAGTCCATCCCCTATGGCGAGCCATAGCCCTGTTAGCCCATGACCTCGCGGTCATGGTTGCCCGGTCTGCACCACGTGGAGATGGGGGTTGACTTGTGTAGTCTGCGGGTCATCGACAGGCTACTAATTTTCGCTCTTCACCCCTCCTGGGAGAGGCTAGCCGATCCTAACCCTGCTGGCTGCAGGGCCAGGCGCATTCCACACCTTGCACTAGTCTAATTTTCAAACCTTTGTTTTAAAAAGTTAAGACCTGCATAGTTTTATAGATTTTAAAACTAATCAAAACAATACCTTATTCATGCCTGTCTGCCATAACAAGTAACTGTTATTAACCATAAACAGTTGTGATAACTAACTTGCCTGCAATTCATTTTAAAACACATATAAACTTATATCATCAGTATCCTGGGAAGGTTAACCCGGTCAACAAATGCCCGCAGAAGTCGGATGTGTCGGCCTGACGGCGCAAGAACGCAGCTCTGCTGTAAACAGGCACAACGCAGTCACATCCGGAAAAAAAATCCGGATGAACGCAGCAGAAGAAGATATCATCAGTATGATACTAATATTTAAGTATCTAATATTTTTGTTTTAATTACTGGCAAACGAAATTCATTTTTATGAACAAAGCGGAAAATACTCACATGCGAGTTAAAAACCATGAAACGTAATGCATTACTTTCAAGTAGTGAAATATTATTTTATTAACCATTTGAGTTATTTTTCTTAATTAAAACCCATAAATCATATTGTTATTGTTATTTGCAGATTGATGACAGGAAACTCTTAAGTGTCATTATTTCCTTTTATTATGTTTCAAGAAAATTCCCATCCCTACTGTCAGTTTGTCACATAATAGAAAATGTATCATAACTGACAAAGACCTTATGGTAATTAGTGGCCAAAAAGAGTAATCACATGCATGAAGTTGTGAAACATTACTAATTTGTGGGTAGGTGGAAGTGAGTGAGTGAAAGAGAGAGAGAGAGAGAAAGAGGGGGGGGGGGTGGGGGGGGGGGGGGGGGGGGGGTTACATAAATTAGTCATTTTTCCTTGATCGCTGAAAGTATCATCAGAAATCTCTGCAAAGCTCAAGATTTGGTAGTTAATTTCCATAAAAAGAAACCACCAGTTCATACATTATTTTTTATTTCGGTAACTCTCATGTTGTTAAGCAGTGTTTTATGGAAGCCTTGTTAAGGGGAGGTTTGTAGCTCTGGCACAAAGATATGTTTATTTTTAACCAATACTGCTGAAATTGTCAACATTTTATGGGAACACGATCATGAATTTCAAATATTAACTTCAGTATATAAGTTAGAAGCAGAGGTTTCAAAATGTTTTAAGCAGATAATTGCTCTTCTCAAACTATCATAACTACTCTTAGTGGCAGCCACCCGTTTTTGCTCAGTTAATTATTTGTAGCTACCTCTATATAAGAAACTAAGGTATAATTAATTATCATAGGGTCTAATAAGTACCAGTCTCTAACAATTAATTAGTAGACAGTGAATACTAACAACTCCTGGCGGCAGGCTAAACACATTTGTAGCGAATAGTTTAGTCGCGGATCAATATCACGACACACTGGTGTAACCCATATGTGCTCCATTCTACTCCTAACTCAAGCCTGAGTTCGGAGAATCTCAGCTCAGTGCATGAACTCTGTAGCACCGGTGAGGATCCTGAAATACTTTGGATAGATTTTTAACTCAAAATTTTGCTCTGGCAATAATACACACAGGTGTCCAATCTCACTATCCAGAAACCAGAAGAAATTTTGTTACTAGAAGCCCACATGAAAAAATCCCGGCCCTCACCGGGGCTTGAACCCGGGACCTACAGCACTCAAGGCGGACACCGTAACTCGAGATCACTCAACCCCCATTTGGAACGAATCATGTATAGAAGTCCGTAGCAAAAGGGAATGAGTTGGTTAATACCAGAAACCCTTTAACAAATAGAAGAAAAGAAAATTTTGGAAAGCAGGTTTAAATTACCAAAGCTGCGAACGCCAGAGCAAGTAAACACTTGTGTGCGTTAGCATATGCTTGCTTATGTTCGCTGTATGTGAACTCCAGCGTGAAGTCCTGTATGTCAGATGGTGGCATCCTGTTGTCCAACATCAGTGTGCTGCCATACCGGACTGAGGTTTGCTTGAGTATCTGTTGTCCCATGTCTGGCTTATTGGTGTGCAGACTGGTGGTTCCTCGCCGTGCAGGCAGATACTCTCTGACTTCAGCGGAATCGGCGATCCTACTGATGTTAGCCAGGACCACGAAGGGACCTGTTGCCCAGGACGTGCAACTAGCACGTGTCATTAGGTTTTGGCCAGTATAGAACCTGGCCCTGGTGCCTTGGAAACACCCCTGCGTCCTTGTGTTAGCATATGATACTTATGTTTTTAACTACATTGGGGAAAGTTGGTGATAGAAGCACTTTGTTTTACTTCAAGGATCCCAATTGATGATGTATAATTTTGTATGGTCATGTTTTTGTGTTCCTTTCTTAGTGAAACAAGATGTTCAGCAGGCTGATGATGAAGCAATCAAAGTCAAAGAACAAGCAATTCTTGAAGTGGGAAAGCTGTTTGCAGACCAGAAGAAAGCTAGTGGTAATTTCTAGATTGTTATTAATAGTTATCTATAATTAGTATTATGTGACAAGTATTAGCTTTGGGCTCAATATGCCTTTTAGTTGTCTGCACTATATGAAACATGGGGCTTAGGAAAAAAATAACAGAAGTTTGATTTTATGCTTATCATCTACAATTTGGGTTCCAAATGTTGCTGTATGTAGCCGAGGCGCGGTGTTGGGGTGAGCGCCCAACATTGCTCAAATACCTCAATGGCTCGTGAATACATAACCTATGCAGCAAAAGTTCAACTCCTGGCCTTCACGTGGCGGGCCCGTTTAAACTAACAGGAGAAGGGGCGACGGCGAGTCTCTGGCGCCGGAAAATAACCAGTATGCTCTAGATGTGTATGCACGTACATGCATGCGCAGACAGGCGTGTGCGCGCGTACACATCTACACTCGAGTGAGACCACAGTCTGCTCTAGCAAAGAAAGGTGCTGAAGACGGAGGCAACCAGCCAAGAGGCGCACCACAGAAATCAGGATGCCACGCAATCACGCAAAATGGAATATGTCGACTACTGCTAATTGTTATGGTGCTCGCCCTGCTTTGGACCCCCAGGCAGGTGCAGTGCCGGGCCCTATGTCTCGAAAGGGTCCAACCCCAACTACTGGAGGTCCTTCTCAGATGTCCTGTGGAGCCAGGGGACATGAGAATAGGACGACTGGCCATACTAAACGGAGTCAGCAACAAAAAAATAGAATTAGAAAAAATCTTGGACCAAGAAAAAGTAAGCATATGTTGCTTGCAAGAAACTCACCTCAATGAAAATATAGCCTTCAAAATCAGAGGCTACCAGTGTTACCGATCTGACCGAAAGGACAGGCGAAAAGGTGGGATACTGACCCTTGTAAGAAATAACATCATGGCTTCCCAAATCAAAGTCTACATGGAAGGGGCTGAGTATCAGACACTTAAACTTAAGACAGGTAATACAGATCTACATCTGATCAATTACTACTGTCCAAGTGACCGCCCACAGGCACTGGACACACTACCACTAAAAGGAAAAATGATTGTGTGTGGCGATTTCAACAGCCACTCGCAGAGCTGGGGCTATGATCACATGGACCAGAGAGGAGAGAGACTGGAAGACTGGCAGGATGAGAATAGATTCATGTTGATTAACAAGCCGTCCGACCCACATACTTTCTACTCGAGATCATGGCACTCTACAACTACACCTGACCTGGCTTTTCATTCACCAGACCTGGAGTGGAACATTACACGAATTGTTGGGAAACAACTTGGTGGCAGTGACCATCGGCCAGTCTTTCTAACCGTAGAAGATGAGCTTGTAAGTGAAAGCAGCACCCTCTCGAGGTGGAACTACAAGAAAGCAGACTGGGCAATGTACAAGCATCGCACCAGCATATTGGTTAGAAACCTGAACACTGAGAAAGACATAAATAAAGTAGTTGAAGAGTTTGGGAAATGCATACTACAGGCAGCGCGAGAAACAGTACCAAGAGGAGCCCGTAAACAATATAAACCCTCCTGGAGTAGTGACCTGGAACAGTTGCATAATGATGTTGAAGTGTGTAGAAAGCAAGCAGAGGCCACACCCAGCCAAGAGCACCACAATAAATTCCAGCATTCAAAAGTCAAATTTCAAAGGGCCAAGCTGCAGGCTAGACGGAAAAGCTGGCAGGAGAAAACGGAGTCTCTGAACTTTGAAAGAGACACAAGGAAATTGTGGAAGCTAATAAAACAGCTTAATGACGAGGGCACAGGGAGAAACTCAAAAATTGCGCTACATAAAGATGGAAAAATCTTAACAAGAAAGCAAGCAGCTGACCATTTTGCGGACTCGTTCGCACAAGATAGCAATATCAAAATTAGTCCAGAGAAACAACAAGAGATTCGAGAGAAACGACAACATACAGGACAGAAGGAAATAGTACATGAGGTTCTGGAGGCACCCATCACAATCAGCGAACTGGAGCTAGCCATATCAAAACTGAAAATGAGAAAGTCACCAGGAGCTGATGGTATCTCCAATGAAATGATCAGGAACCTAGGAACAGTGGCCAAAACAAAGCTGTTGCAGATCTTCAATAACAGCTGGATCTTAGGCAGTGTTCCACAAGCCTGGAGAGAAGCAATCATGATACCCCTCCTAAAATCAGGGAAAGATGGTTCCATTGCCTCTAGCTACAGACCAATTAGCCTCACCAGCTGTCTCTGCAAAACACTGGAGCGCATCATCAATCACAGACTGCAGTGGTACATTGAAAGTAAAAACATCCTTGTGCCACAGCAGGCTGGCTTTAGGCAGTGCTACTCTACGGAAGATCAGACAACCTACCTCTCTCAAGAAATTGAGGATGCATTCCAAGAGAAGAAGCTGGTGCTTGCGGCATGGATAGATCTGAAGAAAGCCTTTGACAAAGTCTGGAAAGAAGGTCTGATGAAGAAACGGAGAAACTGCAAAGTCAATGGAAGAATGTACAAATGGGTGAAAGCATACTTGCACAACAGAAGAGCCCGAGTACAGATAGACGGACTCAAGAGCAAGAAAGTACTACTGCGTCACGGTGTCCCCCAGGGCGGAGTCTTGTCCCCCACACTTTTTCTAATCTTCATCAATGATCTTGTTGCTCACCTACCGCATGGAATTAAAGCGGCAATGTACGCCGATGACCTGGTTCTATGGAGCACAAATGAATATGCATCAGTGGCCACCAGATTGCTACAAAGAGCTGTAGATACATTTGCTGCATGGGCAAATAGATGGTGTGTCAGCATAAACACTGACAAGTGCAGCACCACCCTATTTACCCTCTCTCCAAAACAAAAGGCAGGGATCATCCAGATAAATGGAACACCCCTAAGAGAAGATAAAGAACCAACATACCTTGGAGTAACATTTGATGGCAAGCTGACATGGAGAAAGCACATCAACAAAGCAGTAGCAAAAGCCAGAAGGAAAATAGCCATCCTGAGAAAGCTAAGTGGAACCACATGGGGAGCCAGTACGAAAATACTTAGCAAAGTTTACCAACAGAGCATACGACCACACCTGGAATATGGGTCAACTGCGTGGTGTTCAGCATCAAAAACCACACTACAAGAGCTGGACAAGGTGCAAAATCAAGCACTTAGAGTCACCACAGGAGGGATGAGATCAACCCCTATAGTGGAAATGGAGAAGATGGGGAGGACACAGGCACTGAGTGAGCGCAGAGATACGAAAACGCTAATACAAGCAGAAAAGTTCCTCAGCTTGCCAGGCCACCCTATGAAGAACAGATTTGAAAACCTAGCTATGGGGCGGTTGAAAAGAAGTAGTTTTATCCACCAGGCCAAACGACTCTGCAGAGAAACCACTGATCTGCCCACAGTTGGTATCCCCCTAACAACTATTCCAGAGCGAACTCCATGGAAAGATGAGCATAGACTATCGTTACAAATCCAGACAAAAGTGAGAGGAATATTTGACAAGGAAGAACAGAACAGTGTGCAGCGCAGAACAGCCACTCTCAGCTTCCTTGATGAAGAATACCCACAGGATCTCTGGATCCGAGTCTACACAGATGGGTCAGCACAAAATGCTGTTCGAAATGGAGGAGCGGGAGTGTACATAGAATACCCAAATAATACTAGGGACACAGCCAGAGTACCGACAGGAAAGTACTGCCATAACTATGATGCCGAAATTGAGGCAATCAAGATAGCAACAGAGAAATTACTAAATAACAGCAATGGTACACAACCTGTGGTGCTACTAACAGATGCAAAATCAGTACTCGAGGCGCTCCTCTCTGGGAAATTGCCAGTACTAAGGACACTACTTTCTGAACTTAGCAGTCAGCATAAAGTCACCATACAGTGGATACCATCCCACTGTGGAGTACCCGGAAACGACAGAGCTGATCAATTGGCTAAGGAAGGAGCCAAAGAAGAACAGCCTGATGTGCCCGTTACATACCACCAAAAGAAAAGAATGATCAAATCAGTCAGAAAGCCACCAAAACTTGCTCAAGATGACTACCACGTTATGGACAGACCAGAACAAGTCATTATTCTGCGCCTTAGAACAGGACACAATAGGTTACGCAACCACATGTATACAAAATTCAAGATTGGTGAAACAGCCATGTGCACATGTGGATTGGCGTCGCAGACAGCAGAGCACATACTCCAAGACTGCCCAAAATATAACATATCTAGGCAAACCTTCTGGCCTAGAGAGACGACAGTGGAAGATAAACTCTATGGACCACTGTGTGAACTGAAAAAAAACAGTTCAATTCATGCAAGAGACGACATTGCAGATATAGACATATTTCAAGCGAACGAAAGAAGAAGATCTACAATTTCTTTTTTTCTCTAGCACAAAATATTTACTGCTCAATGCAAAACATATAAAAATACTTGCTGCTGTAGCACAAGCATAAATTCTTTTGCGTATAATCTTGAATTTTCTGATTCAGAATTAATTTTGTTTTAAAAAGCAACTGTTATTTTACATTAATGAGACTTTCTTGTAATGATCTTCACTTAACTAATGAATGTTAGCTTCCTCTAGGCCAATGGTTCTCAACCTTTTTTGGCCCGTGCCCCCCTTCACCATGTTTTTAGGACATCATTCCCTCCCTCACCAAATTTTAGAACGTCATTCCCCCCCTTTCGTATTTCCTCCCTAAAAATTTCCCCCTGCCCCTACACAGTATACGTAATAATTGAAGCTAAATTTAATAGCACATACTAAAACAAGTCTAGACGTCCACATAAAACGTGATTTGTGGGTCTACTTACTTTATAAAATGAATTTTAGAAGGGTGAGACGTACAGAACTGTAAAATATGAAGGGAAAAACAAGATCAAGTAATCGGTTCTTGTATTAACGCAATCTTGAAATAATCTTCATCCCCCCTGGAAACCCCAAAATTCCCCCCTGGGGGGGAATTCCCCACCGGTTGAGAACCACTGCTCTAGGCAAATTTCATTCAAGGTAGCAGGCTCTGTCTACTTGTGTGTAAACTAATCAATAATCTGAAGGAACCTCAGAATTGGTGAACTTAATCATACCTAAACTAATAAAGTGAAAGAACTTGTATCATAATATTTTGTTTTAAAGAATTGGCAAACTTAATCAAATATGTAAATAAACAAATTAATAAACTGAAGGAACTTCTGTAATAATGTCTTTTTTCAGAACTGGCAAACTTAATCAAATATGTGCGCCCATTTCTGAACATGGTCAGTAAAGCCAAGGCAGCCAAACTGGTCCGTGCACTTGTGGATCTCTTCCTTGACATGGAGGCAGGAACTGGAACTGAGGTGGGTACTTTCCTTGTCTTGACTACATTGACAGCGTACAGTCGCGATATACGCCTCTGTGAACATTACCATTATTCTGTATGCACATTTGAAAAGTCACTTTACATCAAGTGTATTTTGAACTGTTAAATGGGCACAGGGATCTTAGTGATTACCTAGAGTTTCTTATTTTTTCGTATTCTTGGAATTGTTTCCTGCATGAACTACATTGTCTTCTGTAATTCTTGCAGACTTCTGTGGAGTTTGACATCTAGGGTTGTTTCCCACGACCATAAAATAGACCTTTCCATGGTTAGCCATGGCGCCAATAAATGTTTACCTGGCTCCTGAATTTTCAACCTTTTTCTTAACCTGTGTTACCAGAAAAAAATATGCTGACTCCTGAGAAAAAGGGGCTGGTTCCTGAGTTATGAGTGTTTTCTACCTCTGAACCTTTCTGAGCTGTATTTGATAGTGTTGTATATGTTGTGAATGAATCACCAAAAAACAAGGAGTAGACGGTAAGCTTGATTAAAACATGATCTCAAGTAACAAAAAGAACATTGAGGCCAAAGACTTTGTCAGCACTCAAAGACTAAATATATGCCAAAACAAATACAAGAAAAACCCTGAATGGCACCTTGTTATCTTGACAGACGATAGTTTGTAAAATGGAGTTATACCTCTCCGTAACATAAAGTCTGGGCTAAATTTAGAGACCATGTGTTGCCCATGCAGCATGGTCCCTCTTTCCGCCTGCCTAGTTTACTCCAGAGGAAAGGTAACACCGATATGCCTGGAACATGACAAGCTGCAGAAGCTTCCGGATCAGCAAAGCAATACTCTTAACTGTCCGCCAGTCAGAGATTCCATCCTACACCAGTTGCCGACCAAGGCTTAGGGCCTGGTCTGCCCTGCCATGACATTTAGACTTTAGGTTGCATTGCCTTGCACTAGGGTAAGGCTTGTATCTTCCAAATTGCGCTCCTCCACCCGAAGCCATTGGCACAATGTGGGGTGTCAGGTTTGATGAGCGCCGCCCAACATTCGACACTAACTGAAATCAGATAGTATCGTCTACTGTCACATGGTAGCTCTGTCATATCTGACTAAGACCTGACTTAACTCTACTTGAAAATATATTTATAAAAGTTACTCATCTGTTTCCTTATTGTGTACTGGACACGTGTGTGATTGAATTCACGCGTATGATTCTAGTATATGTTGTGCAATGTGCGCTGCTTGTCCGCATGTGCATACTGCTGGGGAACCTATCTTTAGCTTTGTGTACATGTAGTTGTTGATTTCCTTTATGTTTTGTTAGTGACTTTCAAAACCCTGGTATATAATTAATAGACATCTTATGGATGAACAAATGACTCTCTAAGTGTTTTTATTAGATTGTTTCTTTTGGTAATGGTATGTGTGCCGGCCTCCATGGCGAAGGGGTTATGGACGCGGTTCGCAATCTTGCATTCTCGTGTTCAAAACATAGCTGTGTGAGATTTTACCGTAGACCGCGTTGCGATGGTTTTGCGTTGGTATCGGTGCCGGTCGTTCAGAAGCAATGGCAAACTATTGAACGTAAAATTACCAAGAGATTACAGCACAGATGTCCTGTAAAAAAAAGATATGCAAAAAAATGGTATGTGTGCGGGTGGTTCTGAAAGCAGTGGCAAATTACTGAACAGAAAGTTGCCAAGAAATTACAAACAGCCAAAAACTTCTGGGGTTGGGGTTGACTGCGACGTACTGCAAAAAATATGCAAGTGACTTTTTTTTTCAAATTTAAAACTTGGATATCTGGTTGTTGTTGTGTCTCAGTATTGTTGTGTTTCAGTACCTTCTTTGGCCAATTTGTCAGCCGTTTAATTTCCTGGTAGACCACAATGGGATGGGATCCACAGAGGTATAGATCTACATCATTGACACATTTGGAACAGTAGATCTTGTAGTTCTGGGTATTTGTTATCATCCTTCACTTGAGGACATAAATTACAAATACCTCAGGAGTTGGAGTGGATTCGGTTTTCCTGAGGGTGAAGGACACTGGTAAAAGAGAAAAGCTAATCCACACGCAAAAATCAGTCCAGTATACTAGAAGTACTAGCGCATGTATGGACCACGCTTGAATTCAAAGTGAGTGAATGCAGAAACAAATGTCCTGGTACCCTTTTTAAGGTCAGTTGAAAAAATCCCTGCCTCTGTTAGATTTTAACACATGACCACTAGCCTGCTTTGCAAGCATGCAAGCCACTTCACTATCAGCATAGATCTCAAGGTCATTGGAATGCTCAAGCTCCTCTCCCATATCAAGATGGATACATAACTGATGGGTGTCTTCTAATTTTGACAGCCACATTTCTGGAGAGATGTATTTCCTCGATGCAACATATATTTATTTATTCTTTCTGCAAGGTATGCTCTAGTTCTAATTTTATGGTGTATCCATCCCTTGCCATCCCTTGGACTGTTGATGTCTCTGCATTCCAATGCATTATCTTTAGTTTTCTAGTTGACTGATTTAATGGTTGGTCAATATTACACCATAAGGCATTTGAGGTGAGACTCCATTTTGACAGACAAGCCCGCGCACTGCACCTACCTGAGGCCTCATCACAGAGCAAGCACAATAATTAGTACTTGCAGACATAGATGTATTTCCATTGTGATAGTGCATGGTATTCTGGTCTTGTGGTCCGCCTTCTAGCCAGCTGCTTTAGTCTACATCACCTTAATGATTAGAGCACTGGTTAGGGTCTTGCTTGATCATGTCACCCATGATGTATATATAGATTTATGAGTTCCAAGGTTGAAGGTATTAGAGACAGTTTGACAGGAAGAAATGCTGGATTGGTTGATAAGTGATATGGAAGACAATCAGTGGGTGAATTTATAAAAAAAACAAACACAGGGAACAGATGTTTGTGGAGATACATGATTGCTAATGCCACTCGCCACAGCCAATGATGATGATGATGTTTGATTTTTATTTCAGGTGGAGCTGTGTAAAGAATGTATACAGTGGGCAAAGGATGAGCGGCGGACTTTTTTACGACAGGCTTTGGAAGTATGACTATACATTTTTAAATTGTCATATCTCTTCATTATTTTGCATCTATGTCAGTGAATTTATTTTGAACTATGATTGCCAGTTCCTGTATGGCAGGACTTGATACTGTAAAATAAAATAAATTCTTCTGGAAATATCTTTCACTTCTTCATTCATGATCAACATTTGCTATGCATCTGTTCCAAAGGAACCATTGTAGTGTGTAGATGTCTGTATTCTAGTCCCGTGCCACTTAGACTAACATCTTCAGACTTCAATGGTTGAGGTTTCTTTTCTGTATTCCTCCACCCAAAGGCAGATTTAAGTAACTCTTCAAGCTTCAATTGAAGCAAACACTCCAACACCCAAGTGGTCTTATGCATAGTTGATATAATTTTTCCACCATGAGGTTGTAATTCTTTTTGTAATATTTGCCCTTGACGTAGTACTGCAAGAGGCATCACATTTAACACTTGAAATATCCGTTAACGTTGACTTTCTTCATCTGCCCATTATCTCCCATCATAGGCCCTCATCCAACTCAAGCCAGGTCATCCTATCTTCTGCTATCTCTCTCAAGTCTTCCCATGTCCATCCATTTCTCCCTTCCCCTGTATTATTCATCTCTGTCTCTAATTCTCTTCTCCGTGTGTTTTTAGATATCTAACTATTTATTTTGCCCTGTGAAATCCAGATAAAGGATTTTCTAATTACACTTTTAACAAGTTTTCTAATATGTATCTTATCCAGCACCAGTGTTTTTTCCCCTCACCTCTTGATTTGTGGGAGTGCCTAGTTCACTCCCTAACCTCTTGTATTAGTTATTCTGTCAAACCATTTTAATCACTTCGACTTTATAAAATATATGAACATTTTTCCACTCTTATATTATATATGGGTTATATAAACTTTCTTATTTTTGCATATTGTTTAAATTGTTTTGTCTTTTATTTTATTTTACAAGTACAACCAGCAAATCATTATAGAATGCTTATAATTTTCAATCTGTAATGATGTATTTCATTTATTAAAGTTTGTAATTTTATTTAGTTTTTATTGTTTTTACCACCAGGCTCGATTGATATCATTACTCTTTGATACTAAAAGATATCAAGAGGCACTGCAGCTAGGTAAGCATTTGTATTTTTCTGCAAACATTGTTTTTAGTTATTTGAAGCACAATTATAATCTCAGAAACTATTCTAAATTTCAACCTATGTACATATTGCTCTCCATTCTTAGACCCTCCTGCAAATTTTTCAACAAGGAACTATATCTCTTCATAAACCCAAAATATTTTAATTGTCTGTACATTAATATCGTTGAGCAGTTTTCTTTAATCCCAATTTTTTAAAGACATCCCTCTTTATTATTTTTAGCCTTAAGATTCCTCCTATTCATCAGTATAATCACATTTCTAAAGCCTCAATTTGTCCCTTACTTTGTTCGTTGTTCATGTTTATATACCATACAGTAATGAAGAGCATATGAAATGCATGGTATCTGTTAGCAGGTGTGTTGTTAGGACACGACACTGACAATTGCTTGAGCACATTGGACAAGGGTTCGATGCCAGCTCTCGTTCGTTATGGGAGGAAAAGACTGGCCACCTATCCCTCCGTGCACTTAGGCACACAAAATGTGATGATCATAACACAACACATACAGTAGATTCCTGCTACAGGCTTTGTGTGAGTGTGTGTGCGTGCATATGATAACTTTCAATTTTCATTTCAAACACGCACGCTTGCAAGCACGCACGAGTCAAACCTCGGTTTTGGTCGGTTTCGGCCTTCGTCGATTTTTTCCTAGAACAACTTGTCTCGGTTTTCGTCGGTTGCCTTGGATTTCGTTGGCGAGACCACATGACCTTGTTGCTAATTTTGCGAAAACAGAGACCTACGCATTCTTCTGCTCAGTTTGATGTTGTTTATCTTTGTGTGAGCATCACTTGCTGATAACAAAATACGAGAGAGGTATTAAGATTGCTGAAATCGCCCGCATGAATGGGAAGTCGCCATCCACGATAAGTTCATTGTGGCGACAATGGAAGAAATTAAGGAGACTAATGTAGCAAAAGGCATGAATGTGCTAACGAAATAGAGATCGCAAATAATTGAAAATGTTGAACAGTGATTATTAATTTGGAAAAATCAAAACCAGTTAGATGACGATACTGTTTCGGAGGCAATCATATGTGAACAGGCCAGACTGCTGTATGCCGATCTCATTAAGAAAATGCTTAGGGTGAGTGCTAGTGTACTTAGTGATTTTAAGACCAGCAGAGGATGGTTTGAAAAATTCAAGAGATGCACTGGCATACACAGTGTTACTCGGCACGGCGAAGGAGGAGGGGTCGATCCGAAGAGAATGGTTGCCGCCTCTGGAGCGGTCTCGGCTGGCAAAGATTAGTTTCATCTTCGTGCCAGGGCATGCGGGAGTACAAGGAAATGACAAGGCTGACAAGCTTGCAGGTGAGGCTATGGTGGAGGGCGGACGCGCCATGGACCAGGCTGACATTCTGAATGCTCTATGAGAAGTAAGACTTGCGTGAACCAAGTGATGACTATGAATCTACAACCATGACCAGACTGCGAGAACAGCAAGTTAAAAGAGGGGTGGCCAAACAAGAACACTATGCAGGAAGCCAAAGAAGATTGATAAACCAACACAGAACTGGTCTCGTTAGCCGCTACATGCTGTGGGATTAGCTGAGGAGGGGATCCGAGCACTTATGGACTGAATGGTTTGATGTGCAATGAGGATGATCTGTCGACTACCTAACTAACGGCGAAGGAGCGAGTTCGGACAAATTTGGGGCCCAAAAAAAAAGTATTAAACACTATATTTATTCTTTATAAAATGTGTTTTTAGTATGTATTTTGGAGTGTCCAGAACAAATTTATTGGGTTTACATTGATTCATATGGGAATAATTGCCTTGGTTTTCGTCGGTTTCGGATATCGCAGATATATATTTTCCCCATTATTTATTATTTAACAAATGTACTCCTGTTTGTTTTGCCGTTTTTGAGTCTGAACCTCCTGTGTGAGGTCAGGTTTTTGAATCTCCTGAGTGAGGTGTGAGGTCCTGAACGTCCTGTGTGAGGTCAAAAGTTTGAACCTTCTGAGTGAGGTGTGAGGTCCTGAACCTCCTGAGTGAGGTGTGAGGTCCTGAACCTCCTGTGTCAGGTGTGAGGTCAAGAGCCTGAACCTCCTGTGTCAGGTCAAAGTCTGAATCTCCTGTTTCAGGTCAAGAGAACTTCTGTGTGAGGTCTATGTGTTGAACTTGTCTTTCCAATTGCAGGGTCATCATTACTGAGGGAGCTGAAGAAGCTTGATGACAAAGCTTTACTAGTTGAGGTCCAGCTTCTAGAGAGCAAGGTTTATCATGCATTAAGTAATTTACCAAAAGCCAGGTCAGTCAGTTTCTGTGTGTACATTCTCTTGATAAACTCGTATACATCTTTGATGATTGTCAATTTTCCAGATTATTGTTGTCTTAAGTATCCTTAAAGCAATATAGATTTTGTTAGCTGTATATTGAGTTATTTTCTTCTAAGCAAGAGAGTTCTGAAATTATATATAGAACCTATTCTGCTATGCGGTTGTAAATCTTGCAATGTGAGTAAAAAAATAATTGAGAAGAATTTGGAGGTAACAAACAAGTGGTTTCTGATGTGTTGCTAATACCTTGAACTGCCTGAGTAACTAACAACGATTGCTTGGGAAAAGCTAGTGACAATAGAATGGTATAAACAACTATAATAAAGAGACAAATGATGTTCTTTGATTATGTAATTTAAAGAGAAGCATTGGAAAATATTGTGACAACTAGAAAGATAAACGGTAGGAGAGGTGGAGGCAGACAAGAGGGAAATGATGCTGGATGGTCTAAGATGTTGACATGGAGAAATAACATCAGTAGAATTGATCCAGAACAGCAAGGACCGAGATGTGTGGAAACACATGAATGCATGTCCTTTTGGCAGGACATGTGATAATGATGATGACTTCTAAAGCCAGTCAGTTTAATTTCCATAAGTTTATAGTCAGTCATAAAGGTAGAATGATAGTGATATGGCATGCTAAAGTTGATGGTCTGTCATAATGGTAGATTTATAGTGACATGACATTTTACAGTTGATGGTCTGTCATTAAGGTAGATTTATAGTGACGTGACATGTTAAAGATGATATTCTGTTGTAAGGTAGATTTATGGTGACATGACATGTTAAAGTTGATGTTCTGTCATAAAGGTAGATTTATAGTGGCATGACATGTGAAAGTTGATGGTCTGTTATAAAGGTAGATGTATAGTGACTTGACATATAAAAGTTGATGGTCTGTTATAAAGGTAGATTTATAGTGGAAGTAAGTAAAGGATCCTTATACATAACTTAGGCATATTTGGCATGTGGTACTAACCCCATATTTGTAAAGACCAATCAGCACTGGGTGGGTGATCTAGTCAGCTTCACGTTGGCTATCTTCACTTTCAAGACATTTCTTGGGACCTATTTTAGGCTGGGTCAGCTTGGGAAACTAGGTCAGTGTAAAAAATCTGAATGTGCCCCAATGGGGATCAAACCCATGATGAGGCAAGCACATAACCACTGCACTACTGTGGCTCCCATTTATAGTGGAGCGATAGGTTAAAGTTGATGGTCAGACATCCATCCATCCATCATGTGCCATGCCGGTAAGTGTGGGCGGTCATGTTTTGCCATCTCACTCGATCACCAGAGTCGTGGATCAGCTCCGTGTTTCTGTCTCGACTATGCCATGAGGCCAAGCCATCCAGGTATTTGCTTCTAGGTCTTCCCCTTGGTCTGTTCCCTTCGATCTTGCCAGTTGTTACCAAATTCTCCAATTCATTTCTTCTCATAACATGCCCAAAAAATGTTGACAGTCTACATCTAATGTCTTTAATCAGTTTACAATCTTAATTTATAGTGAAATGACGTCTTATTCGATGGTCATTCATTAAGGTAGATTTATTGTGGGCTGACTGGGGCGACCATCCCCAACCCAGCGCGTCCACAGGTGGCGGATCGTGGAACGGCCTCTAGATATAGAGGTTAGCTGCGAATACCCAATAAGCAGCCGCGGACCAACTGGCGGTGGGCACAGAGGGCGAGGCAGGATCTCAGGGTGGGTTCTGAGTTCCTTAGAAAATGCCTCATATGCTCGGAGACGTGCCTGCCAAGCGAGTCAGGGGTGCTCTAACCCCTCCCCAGGGTAGGTGGAACCTGTTAGCTTTGGACAGCAGTCCATCTAGGAGACGGAAAACTCCCAATATAAACCCCCAAGTTCAAGGTGGACAAGCGTGCTGAGGAACTGGATGGCCATGGGTAAACTGGTCGTGAACGTTGGACGTCTGGCAGGCGTGCGGGGCGGCAGCAGGCGTATGGACTCCTGCGGGACATCCCCAGCAGGTATTGCTAGGGCGACCGTTTATTTCCTGCAATATCCAAACTTTGCTTATGGAATTAATTCAACACGGGAATCGTCTACGGAGCACGTTCTCTGCGCTTGACACATCTTTCAGAGGCTAGCGAAGAGAGAGTGAGGAGGAGAAGACGAGGAAATGGTGTGAGAAGAAGACATAGAAATAGGAGGGCAGGCGCCAGGAGAACAAGACGAAAAGTGGAGAGACTAGGTTTCAACCATGTAAGAGTGGGATACTGGAATTGTCGTAGTGCCAGGCAGAGAGGTCCTGTATTGGAGAGGCTTATATATGATTTTGATGTCCTCATGCTCCAGGAGCTAAATGCAGACAAATACCATTGCCCTGGGTACGCCAGTTATATAAACCCTACTGGGCAGAAGAGACATGGGCAAGGTCTGCTTGTGAAGAAAGGAGTGAAGCATGTGGTACTTGACTTGAGCCAGTGGAATCATAGTGCAAGAGAGGTCCAGGGTATACAAATGGAGATTGGTGGCTTAAGTTGGAACATCATAAATGTATATGCTACAGTGGACTGTTTTGTCAGAAAGGAACACTGGGACTGGCTTAAGGAATTGGAGGAATTACCAGGTGATAGGCTACTCATATGTGGAGACTTCAATGCGAGGAGCAGAGATTGGGACAGTAGTGGAGAAAACCGACAGGGAATTGCCCTTGCGGATGCCATGGTGGACTCCGATGTGGTCTGCATAAATGATGGTAGGCCGACTAGAATGGCAATGAGGCCTGGCGATGCAGACACAGCTATTGACTTGGCACTTGTCTCCCAGTCATCAGTCCTTGATGTAAAGTGGACTGTTTTGAATTACCATGGGAGTGATCACTTGCCATGCTCAGTCCTGATCTCTAAAGCCAGGAAAGTTAAGGCTGGCAGAGCGTGCAAGACCTTCCGGTATGAGTGGACCGATAGCCTTCTTGGACGCCTCAGACAGCGGGCTTGCAACAGGAATGTTAAAACTCCTTTTTTGCAGCCCCCATGGTGGACCCCAGAAGTAGACCATGCTTGGAAAGCAAAGAGAGCTGCAGTGAAGCAGCTAAGGAAAGTGCGACAGACACCCCGAAGCTCACGAGAGGAAGTGGACACAGCAGAAAATGTCAAGAAAGACAAGGTGGAGGTTTTCAAGCGCTGTGCTGCAGAGGCCAAAGAGGCAAAATGGGAATGTTTCATGAAGGAGATTGGAGGTGATAAAACACTGCGAAAATTCTGGAAACTGCACAGACAAATGCAAAGAAAAGATCGGCCTATGACAGTGGGAACAATTGATAGAGATGATGGTGTGCGCGTGACAACAGACAAAGAGAAAGGGGAGGCGTTTCTCCAGAGATTTTTAGAGCAGACCAATCATAATGATGCGGACACCAGAGATGCAGTTAGAGAGGAATTATCTGGCACCATGAAGAATATGCATTATGAAGACATCATACGGGTTGAAGATGTTAAACATATTTTGAAAAAGGCAAATGATACGGCACCAGGGCCCGATGGGGTTAGGTATGGCCACATGAAGGCTTTGAGCGATGCAGACCTGAAGGAGATGACCGACTGCTTTAACCAGAGCATTAGGACAGCGTCAGTACCGCAGGATTAGGTGCACAGCTATCTCATCCCTCTCCCAAAACCATTCAAGGATCATTCAAAGCTTAGTGGCTTTAGGATCATCACTCTTCAAAATACATTTGGGAAGATTCTAGAGAACATAGTCGCTGTCAAGCTGCAAGAGTTCTTGGAAAGGGGGAAGCTTCTTCCAAGAGGCCTGGGGAGCTACAGGCCAGGAAAAGATACCTGGTCAAATGCAGCCACTTTTGCCTTTGATGTTTATGAGGGGTTCCAGAGTAGACAGGAAACGATGGCGGTAGCGCTTGATCTCGAGGATGCATACAATAGAGTTCGATATGATATTTTGATGACCGTACTGATGGAGAAGGGGGTCAATCCCTGGTTGGTGAACTGGATAGCAGCCGTCCTACATTCTCGCCGGGTTGCTCTCCGTCTGGGTGCATGGACCTCAGAGCCACATATTTTAACCCCGGGACTGCCACAGGGATCAGCAATCTCACCGGTGCTCTTTAATGTGTATACGAGCAAGATTGCAAACCTAGAAGCACCAGGGGTTGGAAGGATACTAACATTTGCAGATGATATTCTTGCATATAGGCAGGGGAGAGATAGGGAGCAAACAGCCCAGGAGCTACATGCAACAGTAGACAATGTGATTGACTGGTGCACTGAAATGAGTGCTGTCATCCACCCAGAAAAGGCAGCTGTTTTGTGGTGCTCTCTGGACAACAGGATTGTGAGAGCTGATGTCCCAAGCCTCACGATAGATGGTAGAAGCGTCAACAGAGAGAACAAACTGAAGTATCTGGGAATAACATTTGACAGGAGCCTGTCCTTCAAGGACCATGTGGAGACGGTCGTGACAAGGTCTCAAAAGGGACTCAATGCACTTAAAACTATGGCTGCAATGGACACAGAGCAGAGAATGCTTTTCACACTATACCAGCACTTGATCCTCTCAGTGATTGATTATGGACTAGGACTGCTCACTGTCTCAAAGAGTCAGCTGGTGAAATTAGAGCGCATACAGAACGAAGCGATGCGAGTCATTCTGGGATGCACCAGAGACACCCCAGTTGTGTGTATGCGTTACATCCTTGGTTTGCCGTACTGTTGCTGGTAGGCTCAAGGTGATGCAGGCGAAGGCATACCTCAGAGTAGCTGCAGACACAGATCACCCGTTGCATGAGGCGCTGGACGCCGTTAAGGGTCAGCGACTGATAAGAGGGAAATCATGGATGGCTCAGGCGGAGGATACGATCAGACAGGTGTGCCCCTTGGAGAACATTAGGAGAGGAGAAGAGTGGGTCAGAGTGTCAGCGGAGCAGTCAGACTTGTGCAGAGTTATAATCACATTGAGCCGGGAGTGCAGGGAGTGGCCAGCAGGGGCCACGGAAGTGGAAATCCAGCAACTAATTCAGGATAATGCTCGCTCAGGTGATGTGATTATCTACACAGATGGGTCGGTGTTGAGAGGTAGGAGAAGTGCCTGGGGGTTCTTAGCAAAAGCCAATGGTCGACGTTTGGTGCAGGAGAGTCTGGCATATGATACCACAACATCTAGCTTAAGAATGGAGGTGGAGGCGGTCAGTGCAGCTTTCCGCTGGATGGAGAATACGATACACACACACATCGTGATTGTAACTGACTCAGAAAGCATGCTGAGTAGGGTGAAGACAGGCAAGCTTCGTGCAGAGTGGCTTGCTTCGCTTCGGAAGTCACGGGTGACAAGCATTGTCTGGATCTTTTCTCCGGGGTGTGCTGGGGAATGAACAGGCTGACAGATTAGCTGGCGCGGCCAAACTTGGTGGAGTATTGATGCATGACAAAGCTGATGTGGTTGCGACCTTGTGGGAGCATGTGTACACCTCGGAGGAGCAAATGGATCACCATGGTCTGGCAAGAATGCGACAGTGTGGGGTGACGAGGGGATCTGGCCAACGATCAACGCTCAGAGGAAAGGCGAGACGGACATATAATCAGATTGCTACTGGTACTATTAGTGTTGGAACTCTTCGTTGGCTGCTGAGGATGGGGACGGAGCGCTTATGGGAATGCCTCGAATGCTGTGATGTCGGTTCCTAAATCAATCAATCAATCATTGTGGGATGACTTACAAAGTTGATGGTCAGTAATAAAGGCAGATATATAGTGGGTTGATTTGCTAAGTTGATGGTCAGTCTTAAAGGTAGATTTATAGTGGAATGACATGCAAAGTTGATGGTTGAATACTGAGTAAACGTGTGAACCGTCTGAAAAGAGTGCGCAATACATGAGTCCTGTTGTTTACTGACATCATTGGCAGATGCATGACTTTCATGGAGTCTTACAATGTGCACAATGTGTAGTCTTTAGCAGGAGATGTGAAGCAATCATCACTTCTTTAGTCAGTTAAGTATCTGCTTCTAGAATACTGCATGGAGAGATGAATAAAGATATTTTGTCGGTACAGTAGTTGATACTAACACATCAGGGATTCAGCCTCTCATTATCTACGGTAACCCTCAAGAGAAACATCACAGTGCATGCCTGTGTACAGTATTTATTTAGATTGGCATCTGATGTTATTTTATGTTTGTTATATTGTTTTGTTTTGTTTGTTATTTTAGAGCAGCCCTTACCTCAGGAAGGACTACAGCAAACGGCATATATTGTCCTCCTAAACTACAGGCTGCATTGGACCAGCAGTCAGGTAATTATATGAGCAACATTTCATCCGTGTTACTGGGAACCATAATAGAAGCAGAGTAGTAGTAACACTGTAACCTCCTAACATGTCTGAAGAGGTGACTGAGGAGGTATGGTATTGGCTACCCCATCCCATAGAAGATTTTTAAACATGCATCTTCCATTTGATGTTTTCTCAGTCTTATTACCCATCTCTCTTTTCTGCTTTTCGTATTTGTCTACCTTTCTCACACAGTATCCTTCATTCTATCCCCTTTGTGTTTCTTTATTTTCTGAATACAGTGTCAGTGAAATAAAAAAAGAACAGGAGTATTCTGTTGTTAGCCACCACTTTCCTTTCTATAAGAACCTGTTTGATATTTTACATAACAACTGTGGTGATGTTTTGTTCATCTGAAAACCTGTTGTTTTGTCTTCTAACTCGAGAAGATGTATTAAAAAAATGTTTGTATATCCTTTACAGGACATCACTGTCAACATCAGCATCTTTCAGCTGATTGTAAGATTACGCTCAGTAGTTTGCCATTGCTTTCTGAGCGACCTCTAGACCAGGGAGCTGGCAGAAGATGTATTACAACATTAATTATTATTATTGTCTAAAAGTGGGGGGGGGGGGCGGCATTTTACCTTGAGCTGAGGGATAAATGGTGCTTGCCTTAGAATGTGCACACAGTGTACAAGTAAGATCTCTAATGTAATTTCAGAACCCGTATATATCCATATTTCAGAGACTAGTAATCTAACAACTTGGTAACTGCTATTTCACTCTCTCTTTCTCTTTGGATAAACATTATTTGTTAACATTAATGATTATTTGTTGTTACAGGTATTCTGCATGCTGCAGACGAGAGAGACTTCAAAACTGCCTTTTCATATTTCTATGAGGCATTTGAAGGATACGATTCAATAGACAGCCCAAAGGCTGTTATTTCACTCAAGTACATGTTATTGTGTAAGATCATGCTAAACATGTGAGTTGCTTGTGTTTCTAATTATTTACGTAGTGCTTCACAGCTTCTCATGGGTTTCTGTCATGGTGTCTGTGGTAACATGGACATGTAGTAGAACGCACGTCTACTAACATGGGGATGAGTGGTCTCGAGGTATGGTGTCCGCCTCGAGTGCTGGAGGTCCCGGGTTCAGGCCCTGGTGAGGACCGGGATTTATTTAAAAAATCCACCTGGACTTCCAGTAATAAAATTTCCCCTGGTCTCTGGGTAGTGAGATCGGACGCCCGTGTGTATTGTTGCGCACGCTAAAAAATCCCTTGGCAGTTGGAAAGTCGAAAAAGAGTAGCCTAATGGCGCTGCCCGGCAATATTTCGAGTTAAAAATCTACCCAAAGTATTTCAGGATCCTCGCCGATGCAACGGAGCTCGTGCATTGAGCTGAGTTTCTCCAGACTCAGGTTTGAGTTAGGAGGAAAACGGAGCAATTATGGGTTAAACCGTGTGCCGTGATGTTGATCCAACGACTAAACTAACATGGGTGTTTGGGGTTTGGTTCTGCAAGAAACACCTTGCTGATTTCGATATGCAGATTGAGAGGTAGTGCATGCATGCGAGAAAATGAGTGAGAGAGATTTAGAAAATTAAGTGAAAGATCCATTTGCATGCCTTGAGGTGTTTTGGGACAAGAACAGACTGATCTACAACTGGTGATTGTGAGATGGCAAACCATGACTGCCCATGCTTATTGGTGTGGCACATGAAGGTGATGATACCTGAAGGTGTGCAAAGAAGAAACAAGAGAATGAAGTCCCCAAAAAGACAATAAGTGGTGGAATCTGACACATACACAGCTGACTGAGGGCATTGCTTAAGAAAGAAAGAATGAGAGTGTCGTGAGATACATTTTAGGAAGAATCCAAATGGTGTCTCTGCTGCCTTCGAAGATGTAAGTTGTCAGGACATTGGGAATGGACTTGTAGTGTGGTGACACAGACTAATAATCCCTGGCCACATGTGGAAAGAGACGGAGACCAACATGTCTCGGTCTGTTGAAGTTTTTAATTTATTGTGGCATAATAACCTAAAAACCTATCCATGGCACAAAGCCTGGGCTGAATTGTAGAGACCATGTGTTCCCCTGCAGCGTGATCCCTCTCTTGGCCTACCTAGTTTACTCCAGAGGAAAAGTAACAATAATACATCTGGAACAAGACAGGCAAAAATAATGCTCCGTCTGCCTGTCAGAGCTTTGATCCTAGACCAGTTGCTCGAAAGCTCACTGTGTGGATGTCATCTGCAGACTGCATACTTCTGGTTTCCGGAAGAACAGCCTATGGTGAACGGAAGGCCCAATATACGGAAGTGAGGCTAAGCAGCCATGTGCAGGACGTGACGATTCCTTGGGTGAGCCCAGTACCAGAGCGCTATGTATCGGCTCTGCAAGTATGGAAGCCTCCTTGGATGGCGGGGAATGCCCATGGTCTGCCCCTGCCTTCCCTTGAGGGCTGACCAGGATCTTTGGCTGTTCTATATGGACCAGCTGGGATGGGGGATAACACCACAACAGTGAGAGTCAAACGTCCTAAGAAACCCCCGGGAAGGTTAACCCGGTCAACAAATGCCCGCAGAAGTCGGATGTGTCGGCCTAACGGCGCAAGAACGCAGCTCTGCTGTAAACAGGCACAACGCAATCACATCCGGAAAAAAACTCCGGATGAACGAAGAAGAAGAAGACCAGTTGCTGACGAAAGTTTAGGGCCTGGTCTGCCCTGCCATGAAATTTAGTCTTTAGATTGGATTTCCCTGCACCAGGATAAGGCTTGTACCCTCCCATTTGTGCTCCTCTGCCCAAAGCCATTGACACAATGTGGGGTGTTGAGTTTGATCAGCACCACCCAACATTCAGCGCTAGCAGAAAGCAGGTAGTACCATCCACTGTCATACAATGGCTCAGTCATATCTGACTAAGACATGACTAACTCTGTTGAACTAAATTGCACATTATTTATATAGTTATTTATTTATTGGCTTAGTTGTATGTGCATTCTTGTTACAGTGCTGACGACGTACAGGCGATTGTCAGTGGCAAATTAGCTCTCAAATACAGCAGGCCTGAAGTGGAAGCCATGAAAAGCATCGCTCAGGCCAGTCACAAACGATCCCTTGCCGATTTCCAAAAGGTGAATCTCCACGCCTATTCTAATAATTCATTTACATTGTGTTATTGAAATGCATACAAATGTTTTAAACTAGCCTACAGAAGATGGAAATGTCAGCACTCGCACACGAGCCAGGGGAAATGTTGATTAAATTTCAGATAATGGGAACAACATTGAGCTATAAATAAAATGTATCTGGTCAATAAATGCCTGAAAATGTCAGAAAGGAGTAAATATGACAGTTCTGCTGTAAACAGACACAACACATTTACATCCAAAATAAACATGTTGGATGAATGAAGAAGGAGAAAATTAAGTTCAGGATCAGGATGTGTAAACAAAATTATCCTTCAGCTGGTTATGAACCCAGCAATTTATGAGCTAGAGTCAAATGCCATAACTCCAAGCCACTCCATATCACAGTAGTCTATATAATTGAATGCAGGAAATATCAAGATCTGGATGCCATATTTCCTAGCCACTGCAGTTTATGTATGTGAGCAGTAAATATCAAGATCTTGACACCACACCTTCACATTTTCTCTATCTCACTACCATTTATATACATGAGCAGTAAATATCAAGATCTTCTCTATCTCACTACCATTTATATACATGAGCAGCAAATATCAAGATCTTGACACCTCACCTTCAAATCTTCTCTATCCCACTACCATTTATATACGTGAGCAGCAAATATCAAGAGATAGACAGTAAATTAATGTGGAGGAACATTGGTCTGCCAGCACACTAGTCCTGATGTCATCCTTTTTTGGGGGAGCGATTCTTCCTGGCTATGGCTGTATGGTTAAATCCCGCCTCAAAAGTAAATACCAGAGTAATGTTGCTTTTTTTTTAAATCTACAGAGTAGCATCATAAATTTGGCATTCTTAGAAGTAGAGACTAGATGATGCACTAGACAACATAAAAATTGAAATCTATAGTTACCAACCGGGATTCAGATGACAATAGAGCGTCACTGCAGGAAAAGTGTACTTCGATGTATGACCAACTAGGCGTGCAGATACCAGTAAATCATAAGGGCCCCGGGAAGGTTAACCCGGTCAACAAATGCCCGCAGAAGTCAGCCTAACGGTGAAAGAATGCAGCCCTGCTGTAAACAGGCACAACGCAATCACGTCTGGAAAAAAAAAAAAAACGGATGAACGCAGGAGAAGAAGAATCATAAGGACACAGGGACGCAGAGGTGTTTCCAAGGCACCAGGGCCGGGTTATATACTGGCCAAGACCTATTGACGCGTCCTCGTCGAGCGTCCTGGGCAACAGGTCCCTTCGGGGTCCTGGCTGAAGTCAATAGGATCGCCGATTCCTCCGAAGTCGGAGAGTGTCTGCCTGTACGGCGAGGAACCACCAGTCTGCACACCAATAAGCCTGACATGGGACAACGGATACTCACGCAAAACTCAGGTCCTGTATGACATCACACTGATGCTGGACAACAGGATGTCTTCATCCGACATACAGGACTTTGCGTTGGAGCTCAAGCCAGCGAACACAAGCAAGCAAGCAAGCATAAGGACACATATCTGCAGGAAATGGTCGTATGACAATCTGATGTATTGTCATGATGTCACTTCTGTTATCTACAACCAGAGAGGAGTGATTCCAGGAATCTAGCTTCAAGAGGTCTCTGCATCCAAGAAAGACACACTTAAAAGACATCCAGAGATTCTTAGTACACTTGTTCCAGCATCGAGGCGCTGTCGTCATTTGGAGGTAACAGGTTTGAATCCCGGCTGGTATCTATAGCTTTCAGTTTTTATCTTGTCTAGTGTGTCTTCTATTCTCTGTATCTTTCTTCTACTTCTATCAGTGTCAAACAATAACATGTATGTTTATTTATGAACTGTCCTAGTGGCCTCATAGGGTTCCCCAGTTGATATTTACCTGTAAATTTGGCCATCAGAGATATAAAAAAAAACTATGAGGTTCCTCACCACCTGAGATTATTTTGAAGTTCATCTGTACAGTGTAGGTGCTCTCATAGTTGCTAACTTTATCATGTGTAATACTTGCAGACGTTGGTTGCTTATAAACCTCAACTAGAAGATGATCCCATTGTGGAGGCTCATCTCAAGACATTGTATGACAACCTGCTGGAGCAGAACCTGTGTCGCATCATTGAACCATATTCTCGAGTTCAAGTGCAACACGTGGCAAGCCTCATCAAACAGCCAGTTGTAAGTGTTGACATTTTTTATTTTTCCACTGGATCGCTTTCTTCTTTTTCTCCTCTTTATTCCCCATCCTCCTAGCACCATGCACCACCACACACCACGTGATGCCAGCACCACTCCCACCATGTGGTGCGCACCATGGCACCACCAATTTGGGGGTGTCTATGTCAACTATAAGAGACCGGTCGCTCAGAAAGCTATGGCAGACTACTGAGCGTAATCGTGCTTAGTACATCAACAGCAGCTGAAAAATGCTGGTGTTGACTGCAACGTCCTGTAAGGGATATGCAACAAAAACCCAAAAAAATCTCCCATTGAAGTTTAGACTCAGCTTAATCACACCAAACCGTCCTGTCTTTAGACTTGCTCGTGTTTGGTGGGATATTTGCAGCTGAAGTTTTCTATGGTATGGGGCAGTTAGCCCATGCTAACCCTCCCTAGAGGCCTCTTAAATCATGCATGGCAGATTGCGGTGTTACTTTTCTTTGATTCAGCTGACCTTCAGGGTCATGGTATTATAGGCGTTTATCATTTTAGAACATGATTAGAATGGTTTTCAATAATTTTTGCAATATATGTATATGAACAATGGCCTATTTTGTCATAGTGAAATACAGAAAATCTAGCTACAATTCTATGAATTACATATCATATTCATCAGGCACGAAAAACGTGTGTGATGACGATGAGAGAACGTAACATGGCTACATTTTACGTATCTAGTTGTGGTTGAATAGGCTAGAGTTTTTCCTAAACATATATGATAGAACAATTACAGCTACTTCTTAACTTTGTTAATTGATTGTTGCAATGTGACATAATGCACTGATACAGAAGTTGTCTGTCTGAAAAATGTTGTCCTCATATTTTATGTGATTATAATTGTCATTCTTCTTCCCATCTGGTTATTTTCATTTGTATCTTTGCTGTCATGTTTGTACAGTTAGCATTTCAATGGCTTTTGCTTTAGCTTCAGTGTTTTATCTTCTCTTAGTCATGTATTTTTTGCTTATTGCGATCCTCTTTTGCCTAATTCTTTAGTACTAAGTTAAAATTTGGTTATTTTTGTGAATTTATCTTTATGTAAATGTGTATCTTTTCTACCAGTCCATTCAATGTCATGTTGCTTTGAGTATCACATTTAACTGATAACATAAATAGAGAATTGTGGTGGGAAATAATACAAAATTTAAAATATGCTCGGAAAGAAGATGAATATGAGATTTTTAAAAAAAGAAGAGATCCAAAGAACGTATAATTTTTTCTCTTGACTGGGATGCACAAAGGACACAAAAAATGGGGGAAATGATGAGAATCTTAGTAAAAGATAAAGATCATATGATTATGACTATGTGAAGGGATTGCAGGCGCAAATCATAATCCTGCATACCACAGTCGAAACAGTTGCGAGCAATTTGGCAGCAGACCGTCTTATGTTGTTTTTATAAAATGGTATGAGTGCTAGTCATTCAGAAAGCAATGGCAAACTACTGAATGTAAACTTGCCAAGAAATCACAAACCGCCAGAAATGCTGGGGTTGACTATGACATCCTGTAAAAGATATGCATCTAACTAACCCCTGGAAAGCTAACCCGGTCAACAAACGCCTGTAGGAGCTGGATGTGTAGGTCGAAAGATGCAAATATCGCAGCTCAGCTGTGTACAGGTATAATGCATTTACATCCAAAGCAAACATTTTGGATGAATAAAGAAGAAGACAGGAACACATGTTGATTTGCAGACAAGAAACTTTATGTATGCGGTATACAACTTCTTTATTTTATGGAATGTGAATTGTATATTCACATATTAAAGTAGCACTTGTTTGTGATCAGTATTACAGGCCTCCAATAAATGTCAATTTAAAATCATATGAAGATTTGACATTTTTTATTCTTATTTTTATTTTGAAATAGTTGACCGTGGAGAAGAAGCTGTCACAAATGATATTGGACAAAAAGTTCCATGGTAAGTATGAGTTCATGTACGTGCCTTGTTATGGTAATTGTTATGATAGGGGTTGTCACCAAGGGGGTTTGTGGGTTGAAAAACAATGGCTGTTTGCCCCTGCTGTTGTAGAACAGGATGTTGTATGGTTGTGAGTCCTCTAGAAGAAAGACTGAGATTTTAACTCTTTTAATACGATGTACTGATGTTTAGTCATCTGAGCCTTGAAAATTAGGTTGCTATAGTACTGAAGTACTGCTTTTACAGGTACTAGCAGTACAGAAGCAAACCAGATTTTTTTTCTGATCTTTTACTTCCAACATATTACCATACAGAGGTAAAAAAAAAACTAGTGTTTCCAGTTTTGAAAGATGGGTAGCCAGACTGCTTAGCCAAACTGCAACCTAAGATGTTACTTGTACGATAAAATATTGTTCTGTGATATCACTTTTGATGATGACATCTGTAGTTGCACCTTTCTGCGCAAACAGAAAATTGTAATTAACATTTGATAAACACCGGGGGATGATCTGTATTGTAAGTAAAAACTAAGTGTAATAACTTGTACAGAAACATATTGATAATATGTCGTATACATTACGTTGGAGCCTCGGAGGTACATGAGTTAGTGCATTTGCTTGCTAAGACGCTGGTCCTGTTTCAGTACAGCTCTGGGGTTGACACACACTCATCAAAATAGATACAAGAAGATTTTCAAGATTTTCTAGGATTAATCCTGGAAGAAAATGCAACGAGTAAAGGAGCCGGCCACCTCATTAAGCATTGTTTAAGCATTTATGCCCCATTGGCAGTTTTCAACCAAAAGTTTATCTTCACCAGTGGTTCCCAAACATTGAAGATTGCCACACTCATTGCAAGAGATTGGTAGGTGTTGACAGACAGTTCAACATGTCAGCATTTCTTCTTCTTCCTGTGCTCGCTTTGTCATGAACATGATGTTGGTGGTGCTGTGTTCATGTACAGGCCAACCTGTGTTGTCTGCTCCTTTTTGCCTACATATACAACTTCAGTGCTGCAATTTTATGCAGGTATGTCTTCTCTGTTTACCAACACTCTTGGCCAGACTGCAGTGACTGTTCTGTCCAGGCCAAGCTGATGTATGAACAGATGAAAGGGCTGGTTGGCTGGCCTTCAGAGCGCCTGCATGAAGATCACTGAGATTGAGAAAGGGGGATGCAATTCTGTCTATATCAATCAAATCAATCATGTGCCATGCCGGAAAGCATAGGCGGTCATGGCTCGCCATTTCACTCGATCACCAGTGTCGTGGATCAGCTCAAGTGTTCCTGTCTCGTCCATGCCATGTGGCCAAGCCATCCAGGTATTTTCCTCTTGGTCTGTTCCCTTCGATCTTGCCAGTTGTTACCAAGTTCTCCAATCCATTTCTTCTCATAACATGTCAAAAAAATTTTGACTGTCTACGTCTAATTTCTCTAATCAGTTTACGATGTTTATTTGTCTCCTGTAGTACTTGGTCATTGGTTTTTCTGTCTGTCCATGGTATTCTTTGCATTTTCCTCAGAAACCACATTTCTGCAGCCATCAGATGTTTTTCAGCTTGACTGCTCATTGTCAAAGTTTCACATCCATACAAAAGAACAGGCTCTATGTATCCCCTCAACACTCTTTTTCTCGTTTCAATTGACATCTTTTTATTGGTCAGAATGTTTTTCATCTTGCTAAAGGCTACTTTCGCCATGGCGATTCTTGTTCTAATCTCTTCAAGGCATCTCCCATAATGTCTATATATTATCACCTATTGCACGAGGAAACACAAATGTGTGACAAATGTAGCTACAACTCATGTAATCAGAATTCCATTCCATTTTGACACTAGCTGAAAGGAATCTGGTAAAGGGTAGAGTTGATGCATGCATCAGCAACTGGCCACCGGAACTATAAGTATCCTTACTCTTTGACATCTTCTGTGGAAGACGGACCACAAATGGGCATGATGTGCATTCTGTATTATTGGTATCAGATGACAAACTTTGGCTAGATGTGCAGTGATACACCCCATTTCATGAAACACAAAGTTCAGCTACCATTAAGGTCTTGATGAGGTTCCTTTGGCTGCCCTTGATGCAAGCTGTTCTCTTCACGCCACTGTCATGTAGGCAAAGTATTTCAGTTCCCTAGACATGATGCTCTTTATGAACCATTTTTCTCTGATGTTCAGATTTTGTAAAATGTCAGTAATTTTCCCCTTGATCCACAATATTGTAAGCAGTGGTTCTCAACCGGCGGGGAATTCTCCCCCCCCCCCCCACCTTTCAAGATCGAGTTAATACTAGATCTGATTACTTGATATTGTTTCTCCCCCCCCCCCCCCCCCCCCTTTTTTTTTTTTAAAAGATTGCGCTAATACTAGAACTGATTACTTGATATTGTTTTTCCCTCCATACTTTACAGTTCTGTACTTCTCGCCCTTCTGAAATTTGTTTTATAATGTAAGTAGACCTGCAAATTACGTTTTATGTAGACGTCCAGACTTGTTCTAGTATGTGTTATTAAATTTAGTTTCCATTTTTACGTATACTGTAGGGGTGGGGGAGATAAGGAGGTAATATGAAATTGGGGGGGGGGGGGGGATGACATTCTGAAAATATGGTGAAGGGGCGCATGGGCCAAAACAGGTTGAGAACCACTGTTCTAAGAACTGTACTGTAGTATTTAAATTCAAAATCCCTGATGTTTTTTTTTTCAGTGATAGTGAAATGGACTTTCAGTTGTGTTTTAAGAAATTAATGTCACTTAACATTTGACTGTCTTTCATTTGTCAGGTATTCTAGACCAAGGAGCTGGTGTTCTCATTGTGTTTGAGGAAACAGAGTCAGACAAGACATATGTCATTGCCCTGGAGACAGTACAGAATATGGGCAAGGTAGTAGATGCTCTCTACCACAAGGCTAAAAAGTTGACATAGTGTAGATTCATATCTATTTCCTGGCCTGCATTGTATGAGCACAACATGGCAACTCAGTTTAGTATTCTTTACACTTCTTCACTGTCAAATTTATTAGATACGACATTTTAAAAGTAAGAATATTTAAAAGAAAAACAGTACTGGTATATAGTACCACAATTAACACTGCATTTGTAACCTTTCCATCTAACTGTTAGACTTACAAGTGTTTGGGATTTAGTTGAAAGCAGTCAATTCGACCATGAAATACTGCTGTGTGGGTCAGAACCATGGAGAATGGCAAAAACAATTACTAATGAATTACAAACATTCATTATCTGGTGTCTGCGCAGAAGAGAATTAAAATGATATGATAATAGGCTAGTGCACACTAGAATAACATGGCAGAGCTTATGGAGATAACTAAACAAATGGCAGCGAGTCAAGAGGTAAGGAAAAGACACTGGACAGGACACTATCTGAGAGAATCTGTGAACAGTGTATCTTGATGGTAAAATAATTAAAGGGAGACTTAAACACAGATGGACAAGATCATCAAGAGACAGATGAATAATCCTGCTGAGCGCATGGCAGGGAACTGCAGGAGATGGCTAAAGATAGGAGGCCTTGACATTGATTTGGTAGAGGGCCTATGTTTCAGTGGGGAAGTATAGGCAGAAGAAGAAGTGAGTTAGGGAGATAGATTTTAGACATTGGTTGTTTTTTTGTATTGGATTAACATTTGTGAAATTTGCTAAATAAGAGAGAAATGTGAGGTTTTTTCCTCCATCAGAATCTGTAACAGCTTATGTTTGTTGTTGTTTCTTTCATTTTGGTTGTATTCTATTCCCACAAAGAAGAAAAAAACTCGCTGAACCTGTATTTGTCAGATTGTTATTGTGACAATTTTCTTGTGAAAAAATAACGGTAAAGGTTGCATCGCATATCTCTAACCAGTAATCTTTAAAATCGAGGTTTAGTGCCAGAAATCACATGAGCCCTTTAAAACAAACAAAATTAACACCTTTGTTTCATCGTTTTTAAAAGAGTAGGGGGAGAAACATTAGTCTTATAAAAGTAAGCAGTGGATTATATATAACATTTTGGCTGCCATGTCTTCTGTGGTTCTGTTAGTACAACATTGAGACCTTCATGGTTTAGTCTGACTCATTCATATCTGTGAGGCCAAACAACCTTGAAATGCAGTCAGTTACTACTAGCCAAGTTTTTATTTTTATTTTTTACATATATGTTGTGTACTCGAGTTGACATTCTGCAGGTTGCATATTTTATCTCCAAGTATTTACCTCGCGGCATGTATAACATCGCCATTCTGACCCCTCCACAAACACAGTAATGTGTAAGTCCAAGTGCTGCTGTATCTTAAATATTCTCTAGCAATGAAAACATGTCTAAACAAAAATGCAGGTGAAACCAACCTCCTCCACAGGTTCATTTCAAGAATCATTTAGACATGTATAGTCAGTGATCACACTTGTTTTGTCTCTTCCTTTGTGGTTTCATTTTACTCATGTATGTATGAATGCCATTCACGTGTATTAAATGCCTTGCATCGTCTGGTTTGTCAACATTGTTCCTGTTTTATTTTGTTTCTGATTGTGGGTGTGGATGTGTGTATCTAACTTTATAGAAGTAATATATTTGTTTTCCTTGGTGCATGTCCTTTGCAGGACGTCGCAATCAAAACCAACCTTAGGTTGATTTTCTAGGGAAGTTTACGTTCAGTGGTTTGCCATTGCTTTCTGAACAAGACGTCAACATTGAAGTCCAAATGGCTGGTGTAAGGGTTGATCCCGATGTCGCCGCTAGAATAATTTTATCCTTTCCGCAGAGCCAAATGCTATAAAAGTAGTTTTAGAATTATCGTTTTTACTCACAGTCCCCTCTTTGTCTTTGCCTGGTAGTGGTGGAGAGGTTTATAAAACCCAAGTTCTTGTTGGTGGTTGTGGCTACCGACAGGGTTTTCAAAGTCAAGCATGTCAAAGGGGAAGAACCCGACCATGTGAAACATAAAACACCTGCTGGCTGGTATGTAGACCGCCTCTTGTGTCTCCTGATGTGCTGGCTCTGTAGCAAAGGTGTTATGGATGTATTTCATGATCCCACATACTGCAGTCAAAACGCAGCTGCAGGCGATTTGGCAGCAGACCGCCCTGCGTTGGTTATTATAAAATGCTATGAGTGCTGGTCATTCAGAAAGCGATGGCAAACTACTGAATGTAAACATGCCAAGACATCACAAACAGCCGAAAATGCTGGGGTTGACTGCGACGTCCTGTAAAGGATATGCAGCTAATTTTAATCTCCTGGTGCAACAGGTGCTGAACTCATGCCAAGCTTTTCATGCCAGGGCATGCAGGTGTACGAGGATATGAGTGGGTTGACAAGCTCACAAGTGAGGCTACTGTGGAAGGCTGACGAGCCATGGACCAGGCTGGCATTCTGAATGCTCTAAGAAAGTAAGACTTGTGAGAACCAAGTGATGACTGAATCTATACAACCATGGTCAGACTGTGAGAACACAAATTAAAAGAGGTGTGGCCAAACAAGAACACTATGCGGGAAGCCAAAGAAGAGTAATAAACCAACACGGAACTTGTGTCGTCAGCTGCTACATGCTGCAGGATTTACTGAGGAGGGGATCCGAGCACTTATGGCCTGAATGTGCAATGAGGATGATCTGTCGACTAACTAACTAACTAACTATTCATTAAACAAAGCCTGCAGAGAAGACTAAAATGATATGACAGAATTACAAATGTGAAGCTTAAGTAGAGAACTAAGACAGAATCTAGCAGATCAAGAGAGGAAAAGAGGCTGGAATAGACTGACAGTGGCAGACAAAATCAGCTTTCATCAGGTCATCATCTTAGTGTGTAGAGAATGTGTTGGAGAACTTAGACATTCCCCCCACCCCCGGGGGAAATTTTAGGGTTTCCAGGGGGGGGGGGGATTAAGACCACAGATTGGCAGACTCAAATTGGCTTCAGGGCCACACAAAACGTGATTGTCCCCCTTTCTTGAAATCTGTGTGGGTGTGTGTGTGGAGGAGCGGCTGGCCGAGTGGATAGAATGCCGGACTCTCATTCGGGAGACCCGGGTTCGATCCCCGGTAAGGTGCGGGATTTTTTTCTGTCGGGGGCAAAAAGAAAATCCTAACCTGCACAGTTCGCGGCGACTGCACTAGCCAGGCGGCCTTAATTCCTCAGGCTCAAAGACCCCTCTGCCATACACCGCAAGGTACTATATTGGCAGTAAATGACAGTTTTATATGTTTGGGTGTATATATATATATATGTGTGTGTGTGGATAAATATATATATGGGTGTGTGTAAAGGGGGGAAATGACATTTTGGGTGGGAGGCGGGGAATTGACATTCTGAACATATGGTGAAAGGGTGCATGGGCTAAAAATAGGTTGAGAACCACTGGTGTAGAAAATGGGTTGGAGAATTTTGAGGTCCACCAGGTCATCATCTCATTGTGTAGAGAATGGGTTGGAGAATTTAGAGGTCCACCAGGTCATCTCATTGTGTAGAGAATGGGTTGGAGAATGTACAGGTCCTCATCATCTTATTGTGTAGAGAATGCGTTGGAGAATTTAGAGGTCCACCAGGTCATCATCTCATTGTGTAGAGAATGCGTTGGAGAATTTAGAGGTCCACCAGGTCATCATCTCATTGTGTGGAGAATTTAGAGGTCCACCAGGTCATCATTTCATTGTGTAGAGAATGGGTTGGAGAATGTACAGGTCCTCATCATCTCATTGTGTAGAGAATGGGTTGGAGAATTTAGAGGTCCACCAGGTCATCATCTCATTGCATAGAGAATGGGTTGGAGAATTTACAGGTCCTCATCATCTAATTGTGTAGAGCAGAGATGACAATAGTGTACACCAGCTAGCATCACTGAGAGAAATTTGAGAGGATTCGCAGCTGGCGACAAGGAGAAGGTTGTTCCTGAGCTGAATGGAGTGTACAGGTCTACAGCCTCAATCGTGGGTGTAAATGTGGCTGCAATCATGGCTTTGAGGTGGCTATTTGTGATTCCAGAACAATGTTGGTATTTGATGGTCAGTCCGTGTTGCATCAAAAGAAACAGATGAGGCATGAGTGAGTACCAAGCTTAGACACTCCTCTCTTACGAACTCTTACATGGATACAGTCAGATCATGCTGAGGTGCACGGCGATGAGTGAACAGAATTGTTGGCTTCAAGGGCCCCAGTAATTGGAATACTCACCATAAACAAGGATAACATTCTGAAGACTACCTATGAGTGACTGCTAGTTAAGACAATAACAGATCAAACAAAAACAATTAAGGATGCTTGAGTTTGGATTTAAATATGTTTTCAGCCTGGATCTGGTTCTGTGATGAAGGGGTTAAGGACGCAGTTCATAATCCCAAATACACACGTTCGAAACAGCTGCGGAGATTTGGCAGCAGAACACCTTGCGTTGGTTTTTTTACGAAATGGTGTAGGTGTCGGTCATTCAGAAAGCAATGGCAAACTACTGAACGTAAACTGGCCAAGAGATCACAACAGCAAAAAGTGCTGGTGTTGGCTGCGATATCATGTAAAGGATATGCAAATTCAGCCAGGAGGGACATATGAAGAGATGAATCCAACGTGTTTATAACCAGTGTGTTACTGGAACCATCCGCACTTACGCCTTACTGCATTTGCTGAGCGAGGCGGAAAATGTATGGGTTTGCTCAGAGAGCTATAGTGTTAATTATTAGAACCAAGATAATTTGAATGCCCAATGCATCGGCCTTTAAGAGTTAAAACTCAGCCTTTCAGTGAGTTCACAACCAACCAACTACCAGATTCTTCTTTCTTGTCCTGTTTGAAAACATAGCATGAATTGCTGCAATTAATTCTTTATCCATCTGCATGAAGTTCATGAGCTAAACAGGAGGGCTATTAGTATACCTAAATACAACATAACTACACAGGATAAGTTTGCCAGAATTATACAAGTGGCATTGGAGCAGTGAAACAGTAACATTTTGATAACCAGCTCGCTCCATGTGAAATCAATATAAGAAGGCATATTCTGAAAATAATCAATATGAACAATAATTATGTAGGCACAATAAAAGCAAAATGCCACAAAATAAGGCAAAGTAAAGAAGGGCATGCTCTCTCATTCACTCTTTCTCGGTAGGATTGTGTGAGTGTAAAGATAGAAATACTGCATTGTTTAAAACGGGAAGGGAACTTTTTTTTAAACCAATTACCTTTTGGATCTTTATAACATCATTCACAGGCCGTACAAAAAAGCACACATGTCTATCCTACTATGTACTCAAATGTGTCCTGTCTATCCCTTAATTGACATCCTTTGCTTGTCCCGCAAAAAGTATGCTATAATTACAACTCACTAAATATAAATTATGTTGCTATGAAAAGAAAGCTAGTTATTCAATTTAAAGTCCTGACTGTGACTACCTTGGCAAGATGAGACTTTGTCAGCTTTATATGGCCTGCCTAACGGACATTCCCCAATCCTGGTTTTACAAATGGAACAAAAGGAGGGATGTAGAGTGACATGAACCACTAGTTGTTATACTGAGTTTAAAAAGTTAGAGAGAGGCTCTATCCAAACATACGTTTAATGTTGAAGAGTAGTGATGCACTTGATTGCTCAGTATAAGGGAATGTCAGTCTGTTAAATGAAGACAGAATTGAAATGCAGCATCAGATTAATGTTTGCCTGGAGCTGGGGTTTAGAACCATTAGCATATTCATTGGGGCAGCCCATCTCACAGATATACCAGATGGTGCAAGAGCTGTGACAGCAGACACCATGGAGTAGTTTTGTTTAGAATTACAAATGACCTTAACACTAACTAAACAACAACAATGCATCATACACTGACAGATAAGAAGAACAATGAAACTGCTTCTAGTTAGAACTTTTATTTCATTAGATACATCATTTTTATGACAAATATTTAAAAGGCAGAACAAAATACAGAACTGTTTTCATGATGTAAATTTTCATCCAGTATGTTATATGATCCTGTCAGAGCATATACTATGTGTTTACACACATTTTATCATAACATCTGACTATATGTCTCAGATTCAATTATGGGGTGTATTTTTTCAGTCATTGATAACCTAACACAGCACATTGACATGTCTTGTACAGGAGCACATATAATTTTACATGAAATTGCAGCAGCAGCAGTTTTCAGATGCAATTCACTACTGTATGACAAATGTAATGTCCTTTGTGGCCTTGCTGAGAGAGCTAGATATTTTATGGCATGTGTAATGTCCTTTATGATCTAGCTCTAGCTGATAGTGAATTTGATACTGTGTGACAAATATAATGTCCTTTGTGGCCTAGTTGATAGTGAACTGGATATTGTATGATAAATGTAATGTCGACAGTGACCTCGTTGATAGTAAACTTGATACTGTGTGACAAATGTAATATTGGCAGCGACCTAGTTGATTGTGAACTTGATACTGTATGACAAATGCCATGCCCACGGTGACCTAGTTAATAGTGAACTTGATACTGTATGACAAATGAAATACCCATGGTTTCCTAGTTGAAAGTGAACTGACTATTGTATGTATATCACAATTTTTATAGTCAAACAACAATGCCAAGGGGACAGTTATAACAATGAAACACCTATGAATATACAGTATAGATATTCACCTGCATGAATATAAAGATGAAAGGTAAGCAAATGAAAAAAGTATATAATAATTAAAAATAGTAAATAATTAACAAACAAACAAAGGTAACCAATGTGACAAAATTATATAAGCTTATGTATAACCTTATGTATATATATATTTCATTTGCTAAATTTTCATTTGTTTATTAAATTTATGCAGGTATGTATCTCTGTTGTATATTCCTATGTAATGTATGGTCAGCATCGATGGATAAGAGCGCTCATTCTTAAACATCCTGTTTGCTGATGCCGAGATAGCTAGTTCAACCCATACACTGGTCAACTTGACTAAAATATTGACTTCTCAACCTTGACTCAGAGACATAAATCAAAAGTACCTAAGAATTCTGGAGTCGGTTCATCTGATGGCAAGGGACAATAGCATCTAATGGCAAGGGACAATGGTAATATGGAAAGCTTTATCCACAAGAAAACATCAGTCCTGTGCACTAGAAGTAGTAGCACGTGTGTGGACTTCCTTGAGTTGAAAACGAGCGAACTCCCAAAAAAAATGTAATATACTTATTTTAGTGTTAATTAACATGAGGGTAAGTTAATAAGTAAGTCACAAATGGCTGTAGAAAAATAACTAAAGATGATGATAACTTGAAACCAGTTTATTTTTATAGATACACTGTCCCTTTATTTCTCAACTTAATTTCCACCAACATTGATGCACTTATCCCATCGTTTTATCAGTCCTCCCAAACCAGCTGCATAGAACTGTGTGCTCTGTTTTCTAACCAACGTTTTCACTTTACATTCAACGTCGGCATCATTCACGAAATGTCTCCCGCCTAAGGTGGGTTTCCCGTTTATGCTGACAAATGTTTGTCTCATAAAGCGGTGCATAGCTGGGTAGAAAACGTTACAAGGGTGAGTCAATAAGTAAGTCACACAGTTCTGTGGGATGGTAGGTCAATGAAAACAAAGCATGCAGTTCTATGCAGCCAGTTTGGGAGGATGTATGTATAAAAATAAACTGGTTTCAAGTTATCATCTTTAGTTATTTTTCTACAGCCATTTGTGACTTACTTATTAACTTACCCTCGTATTACATATATACTTACTAATAAACTACAAACATTCATTAATTGGTACCTGCACAGAGAAGAAGGATTATATATAATGGTATGTCAGAATCACCAGCTCATGGAGCAAGTTAAATACATCCCAGTGAATTAAGAGAAATGGAAGCGATACTGGCATTGGATAGGATATACATTAAGAAAACTGTTATAAGTATAACTAGAAAGTCCCTCCCTGGGACCCATAGGGCAAAGGGAATAGAGTGAGACTTAATAAATGCATGGATATGAGGATTAAAGCCAGAGGTGAATAATATAGGGAGGGCATGGAGGCAAGAATTAAAGCCAGAAGTGAATAATATAGGGAGGGCATGGAGGCAAGAATTAAAGCCAGAAGTGAATAATATAGGGAGGGCATGGAGACAAGAATTAAAGCCAGAGGTGAATAATATAGGGAGGGCATGGAGACAAGAATTAAAGTCAGAGGTGAATAATATAGGGAGGGCATGGAGGCAAGAATTAAAGCCAGAAGTGAATAATAAAGGGAGGGCATGGAGACAAGAATTAAAGCCAGAGGTGAATAATATAGGGAGGGCATGGAGGCAAGAATTAAAGCCAGAAGTGAATAATATAGGGAGGGCATGGAGGCAAGAATTAAAGCCAGAAGTGAATAATATAGGGAGGGCATGGAGGCAAGAATTAAAGCCAGAAGTGAATAATATAGGGAGGGCATGGAGGCAAGAATTAAAGCCAGAAGTGAATAATATAGGGAGGGCATGGAGGCAAGAATTAAAGCCAGAAGTGAATAATATAGGGAGGGCATGGAGGCAAGAATTAAAGCCAGAAGTGAATAATATAGGCAGGGCATGGAGACAAGAATTAAAGCCAGAAGTGAATAATATAGGGAGGGCATGGAAAGAGCTGCAAGAGACAGCCAACTAGGGCATGGTGTAAATTGGTTGAGGCCCTATGCTCCATTGTAGATTTTAAAAACTGACCTCCCAGGTCAACTCAGCCTAAAGTGGCTACCTGGACATGTCTTGGGAAGAAAGACAGCCGTGTGATTTTGAACACATCACCCGTTGAGCGCATGTTAATCTTTAAAAGTATGGAACTAATAAAATCTGTCCAATACATCTAAAGGCATACGCATAAGGTCCTTTACTTTTTTACTAGGTGCTATGGGACAGTAACAGGCAGAAGATTCATTTATATTTATTTATATCCTCATTGTTTGATATTACACCCGCATTTTCATCATCCTTTTTCATTTTCATTTCTGTTAATTGGCACTGTTGTTTCTCAGATGAAGATGCCTTGATATAGAACTGTATGTATTTGTTGATTGCGCAGGATCTATAAAATGGCTGTTATTGCACTTCTCATAGGCAGTGGTGTAGTCATGCCAGTGTGTCTCCACTGTATTTTTTATGTAACCAGGATGCAATCTGCCCCACAAAAGATTGTCAAAACTGTTATTACTGCCCATAGTACCTTGCTGTGTAGAACATGGAATTTTAATTTAAGCCTCACAAAATGACAGTAAATATTTAATTTTTAAAAGTACATTCGACATTGATTTGTTATGCATTTATCTAAAGAAAGCCTATCGTAGCACAATGACACCTTTGTTGTACAACAATTAATTTATTGGGAGACACTAGAAATGTAACTATGCTGGCGCACTGCCTTTGCTTGTCTGTCAACACAGATAATACGGGGAAAAAAACAAGACTGGTAACTTACTATGTACCTATTTATATGTATAGGGTGTATTTGTAATGCCTTTGGGGGTTTTGAAAATATTGCCATTCCAAGTTTTGTATTCACCCTTTGTGAACTCATACAACATAATAGGTAAATAAAAAACTTGGAACGGCAATATTTTCAAAAACCCCACGGTCATTAAAAAATACACCCTGTATTAAATAATTAAGTGCCACGGGATGACTAATCACCTTAAGTCACTTTCCGTATCTGCCATGGACTTATATATCCCCGAAATGTTGGCACTGTGTTATAAAACAACAACTTTTAAATCACAACTGTGACACACCACTACATCACATTTTCCGTCATCCATTTTATTAAGTCTAATGTTTGTTTGGCATTGAATCTGTTATTAATAATTACTTGCAAGTTCTTTTACAGGATGTTGCATTCAACCCAGCATTTATTGGTTGTTTGTGATTTACATTGCAATTTTAGATTTAGTAGTTTGCCATTACTTCCTAAACTTGCACATGCGTGCGTGTGTGTAATTTTTATATTTGTTAAACATGGTGGCACATCCCCTTCCCTCCAGTAGTGATCATTGTTGCTTATGTCACAAAGACTGAATGAGACCACTGAAAATATGATGCCTCACTTGTCTGCCCCAAGGTTGCCATTATGATGAGGAGTTCTCTACATGATATCAATCTTCTTCTTCTGACCTTCATCTCCTACTGGAGTTTAGGCACTCAACCGACTTAGCCACACTATCTTTTGTCATCAAAAGTAGCTCCCTCTATTTCCTCCCAATATTATTCAACTGTCTCTAGTTCTCTTCTATATGTCTTTTGTGTTTCCTTCTATTTCGTCCAATATTGTTTAGGTTTCCTTCTACTTTGTTCAATATGCTAATCTCATAATATTTCATTTGTTCTACCACCTGTATTGTCTTTCTCAGTGCATAGTTCTAGTGTTCCAGGTGCCAATTCTGGAGAATGTTCTAGGTTTACGAAACATGATGCCACTGCAACTCTTGTGTTCATTTCATAAGAAAGGTTAATATGCTATTTTGTTTCAACTAGTGATTTAAAATGACTAGATCATTAGTGATCACAGTTAACTGAGTTTATACACCTTAATTAATACACTTCAAGATCTGCTGAAAGAGATTGACCACTTATGGGTGCGAATTTTGTGCTGAGATTATCGATTCACCTGTAATTATGTTCTTTATTTTATTTTACAGGCTTTGAAATTCACTGGTCCTTTTGTTTGGTCTTTGATACACAATCAGCATATGCTGATGATTACAAGTGAATCCTTGCGTGAACATTCTATTGCACATCTGCCATCAGTACATAATGATTATAGGTTATAACTATTAGAGATATTGACAGAACAGAACCATTTGCATTTTTTTTTAAAGTAGATGTATTTCAGTGGCAGATGCTACCACTGAGGTATACCACTTAAGTATAAAGCTTTGGTGATTTGTATATTCTAGGTCACATTGTAATGAGACCAGGTTCCTTCAGTTTCAAAGAACACGTGATGTTTGCATGCATCTTCCTAGTGTTTCACAAACACTGCTTCATGCATCTTCTTATTTCTTATGTTTGGTTAGAGAATGTTTAAGACATCTGGCTACCCCTGCATTAACTTCTGCCTACAACACAAGTGGTATGCAGTAATTTGTTATCTTGAGATTTTTTCATGGGAAAAAAAAAATAATGATTTTGTTCCTGGAACTGAAAGAGTCAGCCATAGCAGTGAATGAGTTTCAATCATATTGTGAATTCTTCTTCTTCGTTCATCCGGAGTTTTTTTTTTGGACGTGATTGCGTTGTGCCTGTTTACAGCAGAGCTGCGTTCTTGCGCCGTTAGGCCGACACATCCGACTTCTGCGGGCATTTGTTGACCGGGTTAACCTTCCCGGGGGTTTCTTAGGACGTAAGACTCTCACTGTTGTGGTGTTATCTCCCATCCCAGTTGGCCCATATAGAACAGCCAAAGGCATCCTGGTCGGCCCTCAAGGGAAGGCAGGGGCAGACCATGGGCATTCCCCGCCATCCAAGGAGGCTTCCATAATTGCAGAGCCATCACGCACAACTCTGGTACTGGGCTCACCCAAGGAATCGTCACGTCCTGCACATGGCTGCTTAGCCTCACTTCCGTATATTTGGCCTTCCGTTCACCATAGGCTGTTCTTCCAGAAGCCAGAAGAATGCAGTTTGCAGATGACATCCACACAGTGAGCTTTCGATTCGGACTTTCCACGTAATGGATTTGCTATCCAAGCAATATTCCATTTTGTGCCACTAGGACACTTTTTCCACCTTTTTTGAAGCCCACACAGTGAGCTTTCGATTCAGGACTTTCCACGTAATGGATTTGCTATCCAAGCAATATTCATATTGTGAATTCAGTTTCATGGATTTCAGTTTCTACGGTTAGTAAGAAGTTTCTTTATCGCAAACATGCTCTCTAGCTTTAAACGTACATCAAAACTGTGACTGCTTCAGATCATACCATTGCTGGAGTCTGCTGAGAGGCTTTATCCATTCTCATTACCAAAGGAACAAAGATGGAGTGATGGTATCAAGAACAACCTTAGAGAAAACATTGGAAACAGCGCACAAAAGATCCTTACATCTCCCCCTAACACTTGGCTGAGGTAACTGTAGGATGAGAAGAAGAAGTAGAAAAAGAAGGGACAAAGACCTCTTGACAAGGCAGATTTATTACATCCCTGATAGATAACACTCCCTGGTATTATCAAGGATTATAATGCATATTCCATGATATACAAAACACTACCCTAACCTGTCAGTTAATGACTTTTCTCTCTCTCTCAAGTAATAGCAGTTGTTATTGCCCACAGCCACAGATTAACATTTCTCTTTCTCTCTCTCTCTTGCGCGCTCTCTCTTTCTCTCTCCCTCTCGTAATAGCAGTTATTGTCCCGTCACAGATTTACATTTCTCTCTCTCTCTCCACCCTCTCTAGTAAAATTGTTGTAAATTCTCTCAGACACCAGACCCCCCTCCCCCTTTAGACCTCTCCCCTTTTTGTAGATGATGTAAATGCCTTTGGCCACTGACCTCTCTCTCTCTCTCCCTCTCTTTGTAGTTGATGTAAATGCTCTTGGCCACTGACCCTTCCCCCCCCCCCCCCCCCCCTCTCTCTCTCTCTCTCTCTCTCTCTCTCTCTCTCTCTCTCGTAATAGCAATTGGAAATGCTACCATTTTATTAAACCAGAAGTAAAACAATAGCATACAGTAGAATAACAAAATATCACATATTTAATTTTAAAAACATAATTTACATTTCAAACATTTTATCTTCTGTTCCATATGTAATAAATAAAATTTGAAATTAAAAAAATAGCAGGTGAAATAAAGTACAGCAACAAATATAACAAGGCCAAACACAAGAATAACTCAAACAATAAGTATGTATAAGCACAGCACCACAAATCTTCAGATTTACAATATGTAAAACTTTCAGATTATAGATTGAGGAAGAAATATTCAACTGATGTTTTGAACGATTCACATGTTAAGTCAGAAACTTAAAATAAATGAATAGTCCCCTATGTCATAGTGTATGTTGTGGGGGGGAGGGGGGAGGAGTAGATGTATGTTAGTCTTAACAGTGTCAAATAATCTTAGAAGTCTTCCTCTGACATTCAGAATGGTAGCAACAATACATATTTCATGAAAACCATATGCAGCATATAATTTGTAATATTTTGCTCTGTTTCACATTCTCACTGAAGTAAACATAAACATCGAAATACAAGCACACACATTCTTATCCAAATAAAAGCTCCCAAATAAAAATAAAACAGAAACTAGCATTGTTTGGGAAGGCTTCTAAGTCCATGGTATGTCATCTTCTTCTGGTTTATCCTCACAAGGTTGTTGGTTGTGTTATCTGTTTTACAACCAAGCTACAATATTTCCACCTCTCAGATGCCTGGATTCTTTCACAGGAATTTTTTCCCTGGATTGCTTTCCCTCAAATTCAACTTGCTGTGCATATTCTGTTGTGGGTGGTTTAAAACAAAAAATTATTTCATATGTTGCTAGTGTGAAGTATACCTATTAGGTGTACCTTTATGATTTTAAGCTGCTGAGAGATCTTCAAAAATGCACGCAGGACATATTTTTGCCCTCATCTGCAGAGTTTTATCCAATTTACTTTCCAAACATCAGGGAAGGTTATGTCACATTCTTGAGTTGTTTTAACGAAGTTTCCTGCATTCAGATGTGAACCTGACTCTTCTTTAGCTAAAACAAAATATTTAAAGGCAAGAGAATTGACTTCGTTGCATCAGGTTTACCCCATCTGGCTTGGCCTCTCTCTGCAGAGTGGCAAGCCGGCTGCCGTGAGCTTCGCACAAAGCACAAACTCCATAACTGCAGTGATGATCCTCAAGAGTCTCCAAACAAATTCTACTTGTAGTCTGAACAATAGTGTAAACGAACCCGCAGCCTTAGAGCACAAGCCAGATGGCTTGACCACTTTACCATGAACACCCTCACTTCTTGAACTGAAGGTCAACATCGATTCCTGCAAGCCACTCTGACCTACATTTATGTCTCTAGTTTATTTAGCAACAACACAAAAGCATGCTTTTAAATGGTATTCACCTTGCTTCACTTAGTGCAGTGAACAATATTTACCAATTAGTATTCTGAACTACTACCTGCATCAGCAGACATACAGTGCTCTTGAAGAAGGGATGCATACCACCAAGCAGAGATCCCTTGCTCTGGAAACACTGTGATGGTTAGCTTACACTGAGTGTTGATGCTTGTATCTCCCTCAGAACATTGGGTTGAATGAAGTCTGTAGCAATGAAATACCTAAAACCCGTGGAGTAAAATTGCCAGTCTAAGTACAGTGTGTTTGTAAAGTCTCATTTTGTATATAGAACAGTGGTTAGTTGGAGAGTATGTTTTCCGTCTTGCCAACGGAAAGCATACGCTCCAACAAACAGCTGTTCTAGATACAAACATCCTGTGTAATCCAAGCCAGTCCATACATACTGTGCTGAATCCTGACCTAGTTACACCCCGTAACCTCCTTTCAGATGTCAAGTTCCAGTACTGGTCTTGCATTGGTTTCTGCACTTAAAGCGGCAAAGGAGAGGTCTGCAACACATTCCCCATTGCGATGGTACCTGATTGGGGAGAAATCTCGATACCAACCTCATTCTGACAGATACATCCTCTTCAGGGCTTACACGACCTCAACTCCAATTCATCAGAGTTAAAAGTCTTACAGAGGTTTCATCCAAACACATGCTTCTGTTCATAGTGCCTGTGTGACCAATGATTCAATTATGGTTTTTTTTTTTTTGGGGTTTATTTGCGCTCGCTCATTTGAACTCAAGCATAGTCCATACACACAACTTCTGGTAGTGCTGGACTGCATTTTGCATGTGCATTAACTTTCCCTATTAACAGAACCATCAGGTGAACCCAATCTGACTTCAGAGGTACTTGTAATTTAAGTCTCCAAGTCAAGGACGATAGGTCAACATTTCAGTCCAACTGTCTGGTGTAGAGGGTTGAACCCTTTACCTCGGTCAATTATGGGTCCATTTGAATTTTTTTAAATTCTGAAGTATCCAGCCTTAAAAATTTTAGATAAGAGATTGTTGTATCCATACAACCATACTGATCATGTCATGTGGGAAATTATTTATAGCCAGTTCCACCCACACACATTCATGACCTCAATGCTGGGGCTATTAATATAAGAAACAACCTTGACCTGTCATGAAGGCACTGGCTAATACATTGTGGTCAAAAGGTTAGCAACTATAAACGGCATGTCAGAGCGAACACTTCATCAAAAATAGACCACACTCACACTGACATCTCTTGTTCTTCACAATCACCCACTTATAGCACAAACAATGTAATAAATCCAGACCAAAATACAAGGTATCTGTACAATCCTTGTACATTTCAAAACTGTAACTAATGTATGAATGTTACAGGCATTTCACTTGAAAGCTGAATAACTGATTTAAAAATAATTTTAATAAATTTGAAATATTATTTGTTTCTAATTGTTACCGAACTGAAATGACTCAATGAAACAGAAATCAAGACACAGGCATAGCTAACTAAACACAAGTCCTTCAGCAGCAATTATGTTATTTCAGATTATGTAGTGTCAGGGAGGTCAGCATGGCAGAATGGATAAGAGTGTTTGCCTCTGAAACTTCCGGTAACAACATTAAAGATTGTTCAAAATATGTCAGAATGAGATGGGCCAAAGCAATGAAGGGGTTAAAAAGTGTGAATTCTATGGAGACTGTTCAAAATATGTCAGAATGAGATGAGCCAAAGCAATAAGGGGGTTAAAAATTGTGAAATCTATGGAGACTTCAAAATGTGTCAGAATGAGATAGGCCAAAGCAATGACCGGGTTAAAGAGTGTGAAGTCTATGGCATAACACCAGTAAACGAGTTAATGTAGACATCGTGAAAATATTTATCTACTCTGTGGAAACATGTGAGTCATGCAACACTTCACAATTACTAAAGAAGTAAACTGGGGCATTTGAACTTAAATGTTACAGAAAACAATCTTAGAATACAGTGGATCAGGAAGAAGAAAAACACTGGCATACATCTTCTGATATTATTTGTTTTAGATGTCATTGCTGTGAGTCAATCAGCAGCAGAGCTGTGATAATTGTGAATATTGGCCATCACATCTGACTTCTTCAGGCATTTGGTGATTAGATTAGCCTTACCAGAACACTCATATTTTACAAGGTATGGAAACTGGTTCATAAACAGCATCTGGTAGAGGCAGAGGTCAGTTACCACAAAGATGGGCACAGGCCACTGAAGACATCTTGGACATGAACGTGCAAGAGAAAAGGGAAATGGCAAAAAGGAATCCCTGTGCAGTTTAGAGGCCAAACAATGTTGAAGTTGGCTATACTGGTATTGTTCAAGTGTTCAAAATTGCTCTAACAAATAGTCCACATTCAATTACAACCTGTGATGTGTTACAAATATTTTATCCAAAGTATTATTCATTTATTCTCTTCATATGATATATATAACTCTGCAGTATGCACCTGGCTAGATGCAGGAAAATATGCCAGGTAATAACTTATGTAAGATTGTTTGTGGCTTCTACGTATAAATGTTTAAAATGTTGCTGAGAAAGAAGAAAACAAATGCAGAGGTTTTACATACTGCATACTGTACATGGCACCTTGCTGTTTGAGTTTGACAGACAATAGTTTGTTACATTGTGCTCCAAAAAAAAAAGGCATAATAACCTCCATAGCACAAAGCCTTGGCTGAATTGTAGAGATTATGTATTGCCCATGCAGCATGAACCTCTCTCGACCTGCCTAGTTTACTCCAGAGGAAAGGTAACACCAATACGTCAAACAAGACAAGTTTGGAGAAGCTGCCGGATGAACAATAACAATGATATGCTCAAAACATCCGCCTGTCGGAGCTCTGATCCTAAACCAGTTGCAGAACAAGGCTTAGGCCTGGTCTGCCCTGCCATGACATTTAGTCTTAAGTTGCATTTTATAATCAACATCAACTTATCAAAATATCAGAAGACAGAGAGTACTGAACCAGGCACAGGAAGAAGAAGAACAACAAAATACTTACAAGAGTTATGGGACCTTTAAAAAAAAAAAAGATTATTCAAAACATAGAATTAATTTAAATGTCAAATATACAGAATTAATTGCATGTTACTATAAAATGAAACTATAATAAGCAGCAGCAAAATAAACAAAACAAATCTGCAGCATAATAAAATATGTACAGGCAAGCTGAAACATTCAATGGAAGATAACTCAAAAAGATAAACAGGCTGAAATATCTGCATTTAAAAAAAAAAAATTTTAAGGGTGCCCCCCACCCTCTTTTGGGCCTCTTTTGGTGACCAAAAAGACACTTCCTGTTTCACAAGCTGTGTCAGTGGAGTTTACAACTGTACTATCTGCTAATAATCCAAGGGTTAAACGATAGCAGTAACAGGGAGCAGTAGTAGCACAGTGGCTAGCATACTTACCTGCCAACCCAATGGACATGTGTTTGAATCTCCTTAAGATGGGGATTTCTCTGTCATAGACTCTCAGCCTAAAATGGAAATTAAAGGTGGTGGAGGTGATATTGACCCTATAACCCAAACAGTCTACAAATATAGTCCTAGCACCATATACACAATACATCTCATGTTGTCCTTATGATGATAATGCAATATTTAGTTTACTCTTATTCTAACCTTATATCATGATAATGCAGGCACAACGCAGTCACATCCGAAAAAAACTCTGGATGTACGAAGAAGAAGAGGAAGAAGAAATCATGATAATGCAATGTTTAGTTTACTCTGTTTCTAACCTTATATGATGATAATGTACTGTTTAGTTTACTCTGTTTCTAACCTTATATCATGATAATGTAATGTTTAGTTTACTGTTTCTAACCTTATATGATGATGATGTAATGTTTAGTTTACTCTGTTTCTAACCTTATATGATGATAATGCAATGTTTAGTTTACTCTGTTTCTAAACTTATATGATTATGATGCAATGATTAGTTTACTCTGTTTCTAATCTTATATCATGATATATAGCAATGTTTAGTTTACTCTGTTTCTAACCTTATATGATGATGATGCAATGTTTAGTTTACTCTGTTTCTAACCTTATATGATGATGATACAATGTTTAGTTTACTCTGTTTCTAACCTTATATGATGATGATGCAATGTTTAGTTTACTCTGTTTCTAACCTTATATGATGATGATGCAATGTTTAGTTTACTCTGTTTCTAACCTTATATGATGATGATGCAATGTTTAGTTTACTCTGTTTCTAACCTTATATCATGATAATGCAATGTTTAGTTTACTCTGTTTCTAACCTTATATGATGATGATGCAATGTTTAGTTTAGTTTCTAAACTTATATGATAATGCAATGTTTAGTTTACTCTGTTTCTAACCTTATATGATGATGATGCAATGTTTAGTTTACTCTGTTTCTAACCTTATATGATGATGATGCAATGTTTAGTTTACTCTGTTTCTAACCTTATATGATGATGATGCAATGTTTAGTTTACTCTGTTTCTAACCTTATATGATGATAATGCAATGTTTAGTTTACTCTGTTTCTAACCTTATATGATGATAATGCAATGTTTAGTTTACTCTGTTTTTAACCTTATATGATGATAATGCGATGTTTAGTTTACTCTGTTTCTAACCTTATATCATGATAATACAATGTTTAGTTTACTCTGTTTCTAACCTTATATGATGATAATGCAATGTTTAGTTTACTGTTTCTAACCTTATATCATGATAATACAATGTTTAGTTTACTCTGTTTCTAACCTTATATCATGATAATACAATGTTTAGTTTACTCTGTTTCTAACCTTATATGATAATGTAATATTTAGTTTACTCTGTTTCTAACCTTATATGATAATGTAATGTTTAGTTTACTCTGTTTCTAACTTTACATCATGATAATGCAATGTTTAGTTTACTCTGTTTCTAACCTTACATGATGATAATGTAATGTTTAGTTTACTCTGTTTCTAACCTTATATCATGATAATGTAATGTTTAGTTTACTCTGTTTCTAACCTTATATCATGATAATGAAATGTTTAGTTTACTCTGTTTCTAACCTTAAAAGTGGAGAGGATCGACTTCATTGCACTGAGTTTAATCCCATATGGCTCCATCTCTTTCTGCAGTGCGGCCTGCCGAAAGCGTCGCACAAAGCACAAACTCCGTAGCTCCAGTGATGACCCCCAGGAGTCTCAGAGAAAAATGCACTCGTGAACTGAAAGATGTAGCCCGGAATCGAACCCACAATCTTCAGAGCGCGAGGCAGATGGATTGACCACTTCGCCACGGAGACTCCCTATATGGCTCAGGGGTAAATCTAATCCTGTTATTTTTTGTTGTTGTTATTGTTCTTTCTAGTTATTAATCCTTTGGAAAACTGTGAGTTTTAACTCGTAAGCCCAATGTATTGGCATTCAGGTGGCATGGAACCTGAATATCAATATGGTGGGCTTAAGAGTTAAAATTATATTGCTGTGAAATTACAATAAGCCAATATATTCTGGGGTTGATTGCAATGTAATGTTAAAGGACATGTAACTAACTTTTTTTCTTTCCTAGCCAATTGTTATTTTACAATAGTTGTAGCTTGGGTAATAAAGAGTTACATTAAAACTGTCTGGTGTGGAGTAATTAAAGTAACAACTAGGATGGAAACATGTAAACTAACTACTTGAACAATTTCAAACATGGCTTCAACACCTAGGCTCAGCACTTGCCAAAGTGAAGGAAAGACTGACCACCTATCAATCCAGGCCCACAAAATGTGATGTCACTATCACATTAGAGACCCGTAGTAGGAAATTGCTTTGGAGCAATGTTTGTGTTAACTAAAACAACTGGGGAACTGCCTTAACTAAAACAACTGGGGAACTTCCTTAACTAAAACAACTGGGGAACTGCCTTAACTAAAACAACTGGGGAACTGCCTTAACTAAAACAACTGGGGAACTGCCTTAACTAAAACAGCTGGGGAACTGCCTTAAATAAAACAACTGGGGAACTGCCATAACTAAAACAACTGGGGAACTGCCTTAACTAAAACAACTAACTAGGGAACTGCCTTAATGCCGTGGCTAGCACATGTTCCTGCTGGCCCAGCGGTCTTCTGTTTGAATTTACATCAAGCCAAACTTGTAAAATTGACCGGGGCTTCCAGGTCAACTCAGACTAAAACAGGTACCAGGAAATGGCTTTGGAAGCAAAGGCTGCAGGCTTGATAGTGACCTCATCACACACTGAGCTGGGAGTGATCTTTAAAAATATAGGGCGAGCACCATGTGCCCAATGTTTCTTAAGATGTGTAAAAAGAGCTTTACTTGTATGTTTACCATGTCCAATACATCTCAATGCATGTAAACAGGTTCTTTACTTACTTCTATAGATCAATTGTTATGTCATATGTTGGTATATTATTTCCTTGATATAACCAGTATTTCTGTTTTCTTGATATTTAACAAAAGTTTGTTATTTTTGCACTCTCTATTACAACAATGTCCAACAGCTATTGTACTACAATTTGTAGATATTTTGCGTTTTCAGCTATCAACATTGATACTGTGTCATCTGTATATGGTAGATCGTAGACAACGTGACATGTTGCTTGGCATACTTTGTTTCCTCTTGTCATGTGTATACTGCAGAGTTAGTAATAATTTAAAGTGAACAGATGAATTCTTTTCTAGCTGAAATACACAACACACAAAGTCATTGATACTGTTTGAATGTGGAGCATTGGTTATCCCCACGATAATAACAATTGTTCACAAACACTGAATATCCTAACAGAGAAAAATAAGCCAGAATGTTAATACAAACCTCCCAGAATCATTCAAAGCAACAGTGGTTGAGAAGGAACATGTATTAAATTCAGCGACTTGCTAATACAGAAGTGTTTGCCAGTTGAGTCTAAGGATATGCAACCAACAGACAGACAGAAAAGTAAAGGACTCTTTTTCCCACCATGAGGCGAATTGGGTATATGGTGTTAGTCCCCCATTTTCACACCAGTTGGCACTTGATTGGTGATGTGTCTGAACCACACTTCTCAGGACATTGCCAGGTAGTCATGTTTGTTTCACATGGGCTGACCTGAGAGCTCAGGTCAATGGAAATAATCCCCTCCTCAAATGGGATCTGAACACATGATCATTGCACCCATAGGCACCTCTTTATGTTTGCACATGCACAAATATAATTAATTACATATGTACCTGAGTTAGAGAAAACAGGTGAAGAGGGGATTTTAAGTGTCCACTAACCACATACAGCTAACATACAACTGTATTTAACTGTACTGTTCTTAACAATTTGGTTCATTTAGTTATTCACAGATTGCGTGAATCAGAAACATGCAGAATGGCTATTACAATTATGAATAAAATACAACTATTCGTTAACTGGTGACTACGCAGAACAGAATTACAAAAATGATACACAAAATCATTAATGCAGAGTTTATGGAGAGAACTAAACAAACCTCAGTGAATCAAGAGCTCAGGACAAGTCGCTGAATAGAACACACACTGAGAAAACCTGATGATAGTATAACTAGAAAGTTCTTTCACTGGAAAGCACAGAGTAACAGAAAGGGAGAGAAAAATAAACACACATGGAGATGAGAATCAGAGACAGAGATGTATAGCATGGGAAGGGCATTGCAGGAACTGCAGGAGGTGGCAACAGATGGGGGGGGGGGGGGGGGGGGTTGATGTGAATTGATTGAGGGCCTATGCTCCACTGGGGCCCAAATGGCAACAAAAAAGAGAAAGAGTTTATTCACTGCCAAAATGCTAAACCTATGTTTTTAATTTTTTGGTTGTAACAAGCTAAAATATTTAAACTGTGGCATGCTTTAATATTTTGGCTGTTACTGACCAAAATATAGGGTGTATTTTTAATGACTGTACAGTGTTTGAAAATATTGCTGGTCCAAGCTTTGTATTTACCCTCAGAAAAGTTCATGCAACATAATAGGTTAATACAAAACTTGGACCGGCAATATTTTCAAACACTGCACAGTCATTAAAATTACACCCTTTACAAGTGCTACTACTTCTAGTGCACTGGACTGATTTTTGCAGTGTGGATTAATTGTCCCTATTACCAGTGTCCCTCGCTATCCCCCCTTTGACTTCTGAGATACTTATAATGTATGTCCCCAAGTCAAGAACAAGAAGTCAACATTTTAGTCCAACCGACCTGTGTAGGGGTTGAACACGCTACCTTGGCATCAGCACACTGAAAGTTTAAGAGCGAGTGCTCATTTAATTTTAAAACCTCTATGACTGTTTCATTCACAGAAACTTAAAATTCTTGCATATTCAGTCAAATTAGAATGAAAAAGGTATACTCTTCATATATAACTTTTAGTTTTCAATGTGTCTGAAATGATAATAAGAGAACAATGCATTTTAAATTATGCTTTCTTAGTGTTAAACTTTTAAGAAAATAAATAATGAAAAACAAAGCATTTAAAAAGGAACTTAGTATAACAAATTCAAATTGATCCATTTAATTGTATACTTTTTTTTTTCTTTTATCTCTAGAGAGACTACATCATTTTCTGAGCTGTAGACCTGCCAACTGTTTAATTAAATCATCAACAAATCAAATGGAGGATGTATCAACTAATTCTTGTCTTCTGTCTTCCTTTCTGAAAGTTGCCATCAAATCATAGCATCTTCAAGTCTCTAAACCATTTGAGTGATGGATTTTGGGGAAATAGCAGAAGTAATTAACAGTGCTTGTATGCAGCCCACATGAGTTCATAAACCTCTCTCTAACCTGATCCTGAGAATAAAAACAGAATTGAGGACAGAAGAGCAGCAGGTAGCCTATCAATATTTGTTAGGTGAAAAGTGTCATAACTGTTCTTTTGATGTTATTATCAGATTTTGTTATAGAGACACATTCTTTTAACAAACAGCAGTTCAGAACACCAGGGATAACTCTTTAAATATAATCAACTTGAAGACACAATTGTAGAATTGTGGAGGGTGACTGAATAACCATACATCTGTCCAAACAGCAATTATGTGACTTTTTTAAACCAATAAATTAGCATTGCTACAAATAATAGTTATGTGACTTTTTCTACCATAAATTAGCATTGCTACAAAAGATAGGTGCAAAGGCTGAAATCAGATTTAAATAAGCATATTCCAATGTTTACCAATGTGTTTGGGTGGTGGTGATGGTGTTTGTGGTATCCTTCAATGTCCATGGTTGCAAATTATTCAAAATGTTACAGATCTGTCAAGTCTCCTGGCTATATCAAACTCAAGACTGATTTAAGTACTAAAAAGTCTAAAACAATGGAAACAGAGCCAGCATAAAAATAGTATTTTGTTTATTAACACTTAACAAAGCCAATGAGTAGGCACCGTAACCTAGACCACGCTTTCATTGTTGTGCTCCAGAACATCCTTCATGAGTATGTAGTCTTTGAGAGCTCTAGGCACAGGCAGTGTCTCCACCTTTTCCCAGATATTATGGCCAGCATGGCGGCGAATTACCTTCCGGCACAGCTGCTGTAGAGGCACAACACGTCTCAGGGCAGTCCTTAACCACATCAAGGCTTCATCCTGCTCCCCAGGACGTGCTTGAACATATCCAGCATAGAAAAACATCCTGGCAGAGTAATCCACATGCCCAACTGTTGCCAGAAGGCGACACAACTTGTAATGTCCTCGCTCAGCAGCCAGTTTGAACACGGACTTGTAGACTCCATTAGGGAAGTATTTGACAGGTGCATCAAGATCGATGTTGTAAAGAAGCAAAAGCCAGGTGATATCCACCTTATTTCCAGCTATTGCGTCATGTATTGCTGTCTCTCCCTGATGGTTGTAGACATCATGTCGACTCCCAGCTGCCAGCAGCAGCTCTACTACACGTGTGTAATTTCTCTTGATGGCAATATGCAACGCTGTATCACCCGTTTTAAACTCCCTACGGTTGACATCGCAGCTGGCACTCAGAAGCAGCTGTACAACCTCTTTGTGGTTGTAGCAAACCGCCTCCATTAAGGGACTTCTACCCCAGTAGTTTTGAACATTAATCATACTGCCAGCAGACAATAAAATATCAATAATGTCAACACATCCATTTCTTGCTGCATAATGCAAAGCCATGTCACAGTTTCTATCCGTGATGTTCAGGTCTGCACTTGCCCTCAGGAGACGCAGCACTGCATCTGTTTTGTTATTTCTTACAGCTTTCATTAGAGGCGTTTTGGACGTGATGTCTTGACTGTTGACATTGACTCCACGACGGATAAGCACATCAAGAATCTGGCAGTAGCCATCGTCTGCCGCATAGTGGCAAGGTGAGTTCCCAAACGTGTCCTTTGCGTCAAGTTTGGCTCCAGCTGCTATAAGAAGAAGCATGCAGGCCATTTTATGACTCTGGACGGCAAAATGCAAGGCTGTACGTCGTAGTGTGCCTGTTGTATGGTTAACATCGCATTTGGCTTCAATGAGGTATTGCAGCATGTAGGTGTGGCCTCGGTAAGAGGCCAGATGTATGGGACACAAACCCGCGTCATTCTTCCGTCTTACTTCCAAGAATTTTCCATTCAGGTCGAGTTTGTGTTGGGCCACAAGACGCTTGAGTTGCTGCAGATCATTGTTGAGTACAGCATCATAGAACTCAAGGCCCGCCATTTGTGTACGTAACAACATGGAGGTGATAATAATAGCTGCCCTTCATTCGGGGCACACATATGCTCAACTGTTTTACTTGCCTTAACGGCAACCTTTGCGAAATTTCACGTCCTCTCAGAAAATAATATGCCTCCAGTTAAGGGCACACATAATACACTGTATCAAACTAACGTCTGTAAACAAATATCCTGCTTAAAGAAAGCCACAGACCTCATCATGTAAACAGGTTGGTATCAAAACAGCGCTCACTCAGGCTCAGACAGCTGCCTGGATGACGTCGGTGGTGAGTACACGGTAAAGCAAGCCCACAGCACACGCGGAATCTTCGTTATGTGCAGCCGAGCATTTTTTATGATAATGATGTTGACGGCAACGCTCTCAGATACGTTACTTCCCCGGGCAACAGGAATGAATGGATCGATAATTGTGCTATTTTCGATAGTTGCTCAGTATCTATTTTGGGCATAATTAAAATGAAAATAGCCACCTCAGTCTCTTGATAATTACATTTTATTGTTTTTAATTTGTGTAATTCGTTAATTGTGTTATTGCTTAAGCTCATTGTGTAGCAGTTAAAGTATAGCTTTATACTTGTCCTGTATTTATGCGTTATTTTGTTTATATGTCTATCTACTTGCCTGTATTTCATACGTGGAACTTTATTTCTTCAATGACCTCACCACGGATGTACCAGTTGTGTCTTCTTTTTCTCTTTTATTTTTTCATTTTTTTTTAAAATTCGCATACTCCCTACCAGTACAAAAATCTGATTACTTAAAAGTTGTGTGTAGTCATGTCTTCTGTATAGATGCGGATGTTGGACAGTTGAGTTAAAAACCGACATCACTGCACTCAGGACAATCCCATACGTGCTCCGTCCCCTCGTTCAACAACTAGCGAAGAGTCATACTACTAATCGTTCCCACCGTTATCTGATTAAAAGTTCTCCTGGTCCTCCCTCTCAGTCCCGAGACTCCTCCAGAACCCCTGCCGATCCCCCGCAATTTCACCCTTTCCACACACGGGTATTCAATCTGTTCCTCCGCCTTCTCCATAGGTCCCACAAGCGCACGACCACCCCCCCCCCCCTCCCCGTCCACAGGCAAAATTCCACCAAGAGGTGCATTCCCCGCTAGCCCATCAGCCTGTTCTTTCCCTCGTACACCCGCATGGCCAGGGCAAAATATCTATACAATTCTCACGATCTGTGACCTCCGAAGCGACGAGAGCCACTCCACACGAAACACTCCCCTCTCCACCCCGCCAAGCATATTCCCTGAATCCGCAATGAACACAACGTGTGTCGCAGCAGTCTCCTCCAGCCACCGGAATGAATAGTTATAGTATGTCCACATTTGTTTGCCTTCATTCACGATCAATTATTTTGAAAACTGTCTGTTGCATCGTTATGACATTTTTCCAGCCGTCTTATATTTACCCCCACCCAAGGAATATGTCTTTGATAGGTCCCAAAACAACTTAAATCATTGAAAGCGGCGACATTCCTTTGATGTTTTGCTTAACAACTAGTGATTTCTCGCTAAAAAAAAATTATGTTTACGGTAATGGGGACCTGCAAATTCAGATGACAAACAAAGGCGTATCCGGATTCGTATGGGAGTGGGTGTAATGAAAGAAGTAGCTTACAATCGACAGGGTCGGCTGCATTGCACCGGGTTTTTATCCCATATGGCTCAGTTTCTTTCCGCAGCGCGGAAAGCGTCGCACAAAGCACGAACACCGTAGCTCCAGCGACGACCCTCGGGAGTGTCCGAACAAAACTGCACTCTTGAAATGAAGGACGCGGCCCGGAATCGAACATACAACCTTCAATCCATCCTTTCACCAATAGTCCTCTTCCTCTTTCAACACATAGTCCTGACGTTTTTTCCAGTAACTTTTATCAATATTTAATAGCGCGGACAGACAGACAGACAGACAGACAGAAAGGTAGGTAGGTAGGTAGGTAGGTAGAAAGGTGGGTGGGTGGGTGGATGGCTGGCTGGTTGACTGGGTGGGTGGGTGGGTCGGTCGGCCGGCCGGCAGGTAGGCAGATAGATAGATAGATAGATAGATAGATAGATAGATAGATAGATAGATAGATAGATAGATAGATAGATAGATAGATAGATAGATAGATAAGCAGGCAGGCGGACGGACAGACAGAAAGGTAGGTAGGTAGGCAGAAAGGTAGGTGGGTGGATGGCTGGCTGGCTGGCTTACTGGGTGGGTGGGTGGGTCGGTCGGCCGGCCGGCAGATAGATAGATAGATAGATAGATAGATAGATAGTAGATAGATAGATAGATAGATAGATAGATAGATAGATAGATAAGCAGGCAGGCAGGCAGGCAGGCAGGTAGGAAGATAGATAGATAGACAGACAGACAGACAGACAGACAGATAGATAGATAGATAGATAGATAGATAAGCAGGCAGGCAGGCGGGCGGGCGGGCAGATAGATAGCAGATAGATAGATAGATAGATAGATAGATAGATAGAGTAGAAGATAGATAGCAGCAGATAGATAGATATGATAGATAGATAGGTAGTGGTCAGATAGCAGGCAGGCAGGCAGGTAGGCAAGCAGGCGCGCAAGGCAGATAGATAGATAGATAGATAGATAGATAGATAGGATAGATAGATAGATAGATAGATAGATAGATAAGATAGATAGATAGATAGATAGATAGATAGATAGATAAGCAGGCAGTCAGGAGGCGACGGATGGACGGATAGATAGATAGATAGATAGTTAGATAGATAGATAGATAGATAGATAGATAGATAGATAGATAGATAGATAGATAGATAGATAGATAGATAGATAGATAGATAGATAGATAGATAGATAGATAGATAGATAGATAGATAGATAGATCCCCGCCAGAAGCCGGGCCTTGTCAGCTAGTTTATTTATATAATCACGTTTCATGAAAGAACCCCCGTTTTGGAGACACCTCTGAATCTTCGCGCTGTTTGTTTCAAAACGGAAATCACGTGAAAATTTCAAAATCTGCCGGGACATCTCTTGGTGAAGCTGTAATACTGTTAAAATCAAGGACATAATCTCTAAATCGTAATTAATATACCGCATATAAACTAACTTTGAAATCTGCTGTAAAATCTCCAGAACAAAAATTTTTTTGTTGGGTGGACATAATGATAAGGTTATATACTAAATCTCATCATTTTACCTCAGATGGTTACTGAGATATTGAATTTTATATTGAGACAACAAACAAAAAAGCACACTATAGTTAGTCGCGGTTCCATCTTCATGGCAAAAGGTCGTCCCCATTATTCTCCATTCCTGTGCCAGTGAATATCACACGAAATTCTCCCCACAATGAATAATTAAATAGTGACAAAACGGTGGAGAGCCAGTGGAGTATATATTCTTCTCCCCGGGAAGGTTAACCCGTAGAAGTCGGATGTGTCGGCCTAACGGTGCAAGAACGCAGCTCTGCTGTAAACAGACACAACGCAATCAGTAATCACGTCCGAAAAAAAAAACTCAGGATGAACGCAGAAGAAGAAGATATATTCTTCTTTCGTTCGCTTGAAATATGTCTATGACTGCGATGTTGCCTCTTGTATGAATTCAATTGTCTTTTTTAGTTTACTCAGTGGTCCATAGAATCTCTCTTTGCCTAGATATGTTGTATTTTGGGCGGTCTTCGAATATGTGATCTGCTGTCTGCGGCGCCAAACCAAATGTGCACATGGCTGATTAACCAGTCTTGAAGTTTGATTACATGTGGTTGCGTAATCTATTGTGTCCTTTTCTGAGGGACAAAATAATGACTTGTTCTGGTCTGTCCATAACGTGGTAGTCGTCTTTAGCAGGTTTTGGTGGCTTTCTGACTGATTTGATCATTCTTTTCTTTTGGTCACACCAGGCTGTTCTTCTTTTGCTCCTTCCTTAGCCAATAATTCAGCTCTGTCGTTTCCGGGTACTCCACAGTGGGATGGCATCCACTGTATGGTGACCTTATGCTGACTGCTAACTTCAGAACTTAGTGTCCTTAGTACTGGCAATTTCCCAGACAGGAGCGCCTCGAGTACTGATTTTGCATTTGTCAATAGCACCACGGGTTATGTATCATGGTTGGTATTTAGTAATTCCCCTGTTGCTATCTTGATTGCCTGGATTTCAACATTATAGTTATGTAGACTCGGATCCAGGGGTATTCTTCATCAAGGAAGTTGAGAGTGGCTGTTCGGCACTGTAGACTATTCTGTTCTTCCTTGTCAAATATTCCTCTCACTTGTGTCTGGATTTGTTGTGATAGTCAATGTTCCTTTTTCCATTGAGTTCGTTCTGGAATAGTTTTCAGGGGGATATCAACTGTGGGCAGATCGGTGGTTTCTCAGCAGTATCATTTGGCCTGGCGGATAAAACTGCTTCTTTTCAACCACCCCATTGCTAAGTTTGCAAATCTGTTCTTCATAGGGTGGCCTGGCATGCTGAGGAACTTTTCTACTTGTATTAATAATTAGCTCTCTCTTCGCTCTCTCAGTGCTTGTGTCCTCCCAATTTTCTCCATCTCCACTCTGGGGGTTGATCTCATCCCTCCTGTGGTGACTCTAAGTGCTTGATTTTGCACTTTGTCCAGTTTTTGTATTGTGGTTTTTTTTATGCCGAACACCACGCAGTTGACCCGTATTCCAGGTGTGGTCGTATGCTCTGTTGATAAACTTTGCTAAGCATTTTCCCACTCGCTTCTCATGTGGTTCCACTTAGATCTCTCAGGATGGCTATTTTCCTTCTTGCTTTTGCTACTGCTTTGTTGATGTGCTTTCTCCATGTCAGCCTGTCATCAAATGTTACTCCAAAGTATGTTGGTTCTTTATCTTCTCTTGGGGGTATTCCATTTATCTGGATGATCCCTGCCTTTTGTTTTGGAGAGAGGGTAAATAGAGTGGTGTTGCACTTGTCAGTGTTTATGCTAACACACCATCTATTTGCCCATGCAACTAATGCATCTACAGCTCTTTGTAGGGATCTGGTGGCCACCAATGCATGTTCATTTGTGCTCCATAGAACCCGGTCAACAAATGCCCGCAGAAGTCGTATGTGTCGGCCTAACGGCGCAAGAACGCATCTCTGCTGTAAACAGGCACAACGCAATCACATCCGGAAAAACAACTCCGGACGAACGCAGAAGAAGGAGATCCCCTGGATCCACATGATATATGAGAAGGACCTCCAGTAGTTGGGGTTGGACCCTTTCGGGACATAGGGCCCGGCACTGCACCTGCCTGGGGGTCCAAAGCAGGGCGTGCACCATAACGTTTTGCAGTAATTGGCACATCTCATTGCGTAACATCCTGATTTTCTGTGGTGCGCCTCCTGGCTGGTTGCCACCGTATTCAGCACCCTTCCTTTACTAGAGCAGACTCTGGTCTTACTCGAGTTTAGATGTGTAGGCATGCACACATGTGCCTGCGCATACGTGTACGTGCATACACATCTAGAGCATTCTGGTTATATTTACGGCGCCAGTGACTCGCCGCCGCCCCTTCTTCTGTTAGCTAAAACAGGTCCGCCAAGTGAAGGTCAGGAGCTGGATTTTAGCTGCCAGAGGTTATGAAAGCACGAGCTATGGGATATTGGGGTGGGCGCTCATAACAGCAACATTTGAACCCCCCCCCCCAACTACACACACACACACACACAAAATATGAGGGGCATTCAGAAAGTAATGCATCACACCGTGTGCACGTATTCTTTGCCCGTAACAGATTTTGTCTTGATCATGTAGACATTTCTTCGCTGCATGAATCACTCCTTCATCATCTTCAAACATTGACCCACGGGGGTGCATTTTTAGGGGACAAAACAGACGAAAATCAGAGTGTCAAATCGGAACTATATGACGGATGGCATCGTACCGTCCAATCCAATGTGGTGATTGCTTCCCGTGCGGCCAAACTTGTGCAAGGGGGCGCATTGTAATGAAAGAGAAGCAGGTCTGCTGGATTCTCGTGCGGCCGAGCTCTGCGAAAACGTTGAGTTTTTTTCATGTAAGCTTGCGAACTTACTGTCTCTCCTCTTGGCATAACATCCACAAGAATCACACTCCAGTGTCCCAAAAGACAGTGATCATGACCTTTCCAACTGAACGAGTTGTCTTGAATTTCTTTCTTCGTGGTAATTGAGGATGATGCATTTAAACGCTCCAACAATTCAGAAGAAATTGCTTTCCTTTGCAATCGGTGGTCATTTGTGAGACTTCGAGGAATCCTTCTTAAGCAAATTTAGAAAATCCTAGAGTTTTTATAACTGCATTTGCACTACCATAGCTGACTGATAGCTGCAAAGTAAATTGTTGAGTAGTGATTCTCCTGTCAGTAAGAGTAATGCCTTCAGTGCATTTCAACATGTCTGCGTTGGTGCTGTGGCAAGACGTCCACAACGCGGCCGATCAAGCAGCTGCTATCTCCACTTCCTGATTCTTTTACTCTCTGAACCCAGCGACAAACAGTACTGCTGTCGACTGCAAAACTTCCAGACACATGCTTGCTTGTGTTCGTTGGCTTGATCTCCAACGCGAAGTCCTGTATGTCGGATGAAGACATCCTGTTGTCCAACATCAGTGGCATGTCATACAGGACCTGAGTTTTGCGTGAGTATCCGTTGTCTCATGTCTGGCTTATTGGTGTGCAGACTGGTGGTCCTCGCCGTACAGGCAGACACTCTCCGACTTCGGAGGAATCGGCGATCCTACTGACTTTAGCCAGGACCCCGAAGGGACCTGTTGCCCAGGACTCTCGACGAGGACGCGTCAATAGGTCTTGGCCAGTATATAACCCGGCCCTGGTGCCTTGGAAACACCTCTGCGTCCCTTCCAGACACATCACACAGGCGCCTGTGAATTTTCCTTTTCGGTACTTTTGCCTTAATTCACTCCAAACAAACGTCACCAGCTATATTTAGGGTCACCAGCTATATATAGCACTGGCGGTGATCTCCTCTGTGTTTGGATACAGTGCGTGTCTGTGCGTTTCAATTGCCCCACAGTGTTTCTTTGGCTCTGGCAACCGTTTCTCTCTCTCTGTGCGTGTGCGTGAGAGAGTGTGTGTGTGTGTCATCATGAGTTTTCTGGAACTGGCAGCAGCAGCTGTCCACGACAAGCAGAGTAGCGTTGCTTTTCTGTGGTGTACCCGGGAACGACAGAGCTGATCAATTGGCTAAGGAAGGAGCCAAAGAAGAACAGCCTGATGTGCCCGTTACATACCACCAAAAGAAAAGAATGATCAAATCAGTCAGAAGGAAACCAAAAGCTGCTCAAGACGACTACCACGTTATGGACAGACCAGAACAAGTCATTATTCTGCGCCTCAGAACAGGACACAATAGATTACGCAACCACATGTATACACAATTCCATATTGGTGAAACAGCCATGTGCACATGCGGTTTGGCGTCGCAGACAGCAGAGCACATACTCCAAGACTGCCCAAACTACAACATGCCCAGGCTGACCTTCTGGCCTAGAGAGACAACAATGGAAGATAAACTCTATGGACCGCTGAGTGAACTAAAAAATACTGTTAGATTCATACAAGAGACAACTATCCATCCATCCATCCAGTGCCATGCCGGTAAGCGTGGGCTGTCATGTTCTGCCATCTCACTCGATCACCAGAGTCGTGGATCAGCTCTGTGTTCCTGTCTCGACCATGCCACGTGGCCAAGCCATTCTAGGTCTTCCCCTTGGTCTCTTCCCTTCGATCTTGCCAGTTGTCACCAAATTCTCCAATTCATTTCTTCTCATTGCAGTTATAAACATATTTCAAGCGAACAAAAGAAGAAGAAGAAGATGAAGAAGAAGAATACTGAGCGTCAGGACAGATGGAGATGCCGACGACGACAATTACACTAGAACTTAGAGGCGCGAATAGATGGAGACCCCCGTAAGGAGATGCGAACTGTGATGGGTGCATTGTTTCAACATGTCACAACAACAGAAAAGCAAAGGATGTCTCGATGTTTACCGAGTCAGGCACGACTATTAGCCTGCATCCTCTTGCCAGAACGTGAACTTGCACGTTAGGTAAATGAATACCCTGAGAGGTGAATCGCCTCAGCTCTGAAACAAAGCGTGTATGCAAATCAGCTAAAGCAAAACTGAGCGGTTGGTGCCCCGAGTCTGGCGCGGGAAACGAGTCACGCGAAAGTTGGCATACATAAACTCATCACAGCAACTCAGTAGGAGATTACTAGCAAGTTTGTTAGCAGAACTAGTCCTGGTTTACATGCCATAGGACTGGATTGGACGCACACTTATGAAAATTGCTAAGTAGCAGGACGATTCAGGCGCACAAAACCAAGAGAACCGTATTGGAAAGCCGTCTGCAACATACTAGTTATAACAAACGGAGGACAGCTAGCAAAAACATGAATGGCTAAAGGTGGACACGCCCAGGAAAGCCGCAGCTACTGCTAGTCAAGGGACCCAGATCACGGAGGAACTGGCAGAATACTGCCCTATGTGATAGTTTGGGAACTAGCTACAGTTAAACCGCAGGTCTGGCCGGCCAATCACTCTAATGTGATCGGAAAAGTAGACTTGAAAACATCTGCTAACAAAGCAACTCACGAAGGATAGCTGCCTTCCTGGGTAATTAGGTTCGCCAGTTAAACAGTGGTCAATGGTTGTACCTTTTTTTTTTTAAGTTGCATATCCCTTTACAGGACGTTGCGGTCAACACCTGCATTTTATTGCTGTTGTTGACGCCTTGTCAAGCTTTTATGTTCAGTAGTTTGCCATTGATTTCTGAACGACCGACTCCCATACCAACACATTAAAACCAGCGCGACACGGTCGTCGCTGCGTTTCAAACACGGGTAAGCGGCATTACGAATCGCTTCCGCAACGCCAAGGAGATTGGTTGTGCCTTACATTTCTTTAAATAGGTTATGCCTTACATTAGTAGATGAACCCCAGATCAGACGTTTCTGTCTCTCGAATAAAGAGAGGCGTTTGGTAATTTGAGGTAGGTTTTCTAGTAGGTTTGGGTTTAGAAAAACAACACATGTCCATCTTACTCTTTGATCAGTTGCTTCATTTGTATGCTGTTATTTTATCCAATGTACTTGTGATTGTTGCTCATGAGGAAATAAATTCGAATTTGTTTATTAGTTACAGTTCCAACTTCACAGCAACGGGTCGTCCCCATTATGCCCCGTTCCTGTGCCAGTGAATATCACACAAAACGCTCCCCACTGCCCAATGTGAAAACTGGAAAAGACAGGAGCCTCGACAAACAACAGCCCGCACAGATACACTGTGCATAATGCCGCCGCCAGAATGTCAACACACCAGTCCCCCACGAAACACCCAATTCATCTCTGATGGAATCGGAAGTCATTTTCCTATCTGGATGTTTCCTAGATGTTCACCCACACAGTCCACGAAAATACAGTTCATCACCGACGGCAGTGGCAGTCAACCAGAAGCCCAGCAGCCATGCATTTCCGCATAAGGCAAAAACCAGTCAACTCTGGAACATAGCCACCTGCCATCGCTCCGAACATAATCACATTAAAAAAAAAACTTGGGCAGATTCAAAAGCACTTCACACGAAACTCACAGCTCACAGTGTTGCGCCACGCACTCAGTAGCAGGGCAACGGAACCATCAAACCTCCTTAGTCGCCTCTTACGACATGCGTGGTAGGCTACAGTGTTCGAATTTGTGCTATCTTTAACTTGCAATGTTAGACTAAAGTTCTGTAGATTAGTTTGTAGTTTATGGTTCTTGTAACCTGTAGTTAGTACACTAGTTGATCTTACCTTATATCACAATACGCTGTATTGGGCGTTACATCATTAGTAATCGTCTCCACCATGAAAGAACCCACCTTTATCTCTCCTTATTCCTGGCTCTCCTATCTCCCTCTGTGTTCATATTGTATCGGTGAGGAAAGCATTCGGTCATGACATGGCACAACGAACAAACAAACATCTCCCATCAGTTATCTCTTTACTCCCTTTTCTCTTCTCCGTGTTTACACACTCACAGCATCTGATCTATTTTTTCTTCCCTGTGAACACACCGTTATCTCTCTCTCTCTATTCACCATCTCCTTTTCTTCATACACACAGCCTCCTATTGGCTGTGGAAGAACCCTAGCAACCAATGGAACAAGTCAATACAGAAGAAAAGCACACCGTCAGAGTACAGCCCAAGAAGATTCTTCTCTCTGATTGTAGATAAAAACGAAAATGAATATCTTGTGCTAGCCCACCAGCCATCCTGTCAAGTAACGACAGTGCAAGAGGAGACCCGGGGCCGAGAAGGATCATTTCTAATGGCAGGGAACACCAGAGTAAAATTAGACGGGGAGAGGGGTTAAAGGTGAAAGGATTGTCTTCAATGTGCCGAGTTTTATCCCATATTTCTTGGTCTCTTTCCGCCGGACATTGTTATATTCTATAATTATTGCAAATGTCCCAATGCAAAAATGACATCTGTGTTTACTTTTGCTTTTCTCTAGTGTTAGTTTGAGTTGAGGGATCTGCAGTTGCAGGTGACAGTGTGTGAGGCTCATTTGGGATTTATTTAATCTCATGAAAGAAATCATACTCATATTTAAACACGATAAGTTTAATAGAATACTAAATAAATCATTGTTGTACTTAAAAAATTACATCTACAGTCAGTACAAAATATACATATTGCAAGATTTTAAAAATCAATTTCATAGATGTTGAATGCTTCTGATTTTTTTAGCTGGTTTCACAATATAAGTGGCAAACAAGAATTGGGTCTCCCCTACACAAAGTTAAGACCCAGCACACATGAAAGCCTTAAACCACAGCACGCCCATGCAGCAGTACCTATCATGTATATAAGACATTCATGGGAGACACATGTAGCAGTATCTAAAAGAAAATAAATCATTCATGGGAGACGCATGTAGCAGTATCTACCAGAAAATAAATCATTCATGGGGGACATTGCATGTAGCATCTACCAGAAAATCAATCATTCATGGGAGACTTTGCATGTAGCAATATCTATCAGAAAATAAATCATTCATGGGAGACACTCCATGTAGCAATGGGGCTTGCTGGTTTGTCTTGTTCACTTTCTCTTCCAAGAACAACATGTGTGGTTGGCTACCCCTTATGTGTACTAATCAATGTATCATTTGTACTTCGTACAAATACATTAAACCAGAACATGCTAAAGAAATCTGGCAACACATCTGCAGTTCTTTTCACAAATTATGTATACATGTTACCCCTGTGGAAGTAATTCATTCATTCAGTAGCATGTCCTTTGCTGAACCTTGCTCCCATAACAACCTTCTGGAAAACTTCTCGATAACAAGCAAGATGTCCCGCAACCGATACACCCATCTGGATATCATCCGCCACATCCTGCACCCATCTTCTCTTTGGCCTTCCTCTCTTCCCAGGCATATACCCCTCCATTATTTTTCTCTGCAAACTTTCTTGACGTTTCAAGTGACCAAAATATTTCAATTTTCTTTGTTTTATCGTCTTTAATTGCCACTGCATTTGTTAATTTGCTGGTATAGTTTTGTTTTTTTGCCTATTTGTCAGCTGCTGTGACCTTTTGGGAATGAGTTTGACAGAATGACAGTTCATACATAACAAATACAGACTACACACGAATCCTTTCATGCAGTCACCACATGAACAATCTGTTCAAGAACAACCTGCGCCATCTATATAATTCCCATACTTTTTCCTTCATGTGCAACATAATCAAGCCGTATATTGTTTCTATGCTCTTTCTATCTAATTTACTACCAGAAATGTGTGACTTAGTCAATAAATAATTCTTAACAATGTTGAGCAGTACAAATTCATTTCAAGATTTGGAGAGTTTGTTAGTGTTTCACTTTCATAAAGTTAACACAACAATCATTTAAAAATTTTTCAAAGTAAATTTTATGATAATAAACTACTTGAAATCATCAGTCAAACTCTGGTAATGTAATTAACCTATATGCATATAGGAATAACTGTGGCCTATTCAGTCACATAAATTTACTTCTAATATCCTCATGTACAGGAACGTACACAAACACAGAATAGTAACATTTCGCAATTTGCACATCACCAGCTACATTTTTCTAAATGTACCTAAAATGTAGTTTATTTTATTTGGAATGAACAGAAAAACATTTTCCTATACACAAAGGATAGAATACTTCTGTAATCAACTCTGTATGTATATGTTAGAACAATCAAAGCTTCTGTAGTTAACTCTGATGAACCAAGTTATAAAAATGGAATCTATAATTAGACTGAACAGATCAAGGGAAATATATCAAGAAACAGTCAGCCAATCACAAGTTACAAAAATAAAGGTCTTATGGAAAAAAGCAGAGGATCTCCATGGCGATGTGGTTAAGCCACATGCAATGAAGGTCATGCGTTTGTTTTTAGGCTTCATACCACTCATGAGTGCAAACACCCCCCCCCCCCACCACGTGTTACTCCCGTGAGTCGTCACTGGGGCTACCTAATTTATGCTCAGCGCAACAATTTTGGCAGGCTGCTCTGCAGAAACGAGACTGAGCTATATGTGACACAACCCAGTGCAATGAAGTCGAGCCTCTTGCCTGTAACCTTTTATTGTCATTCAGCGTATGCAACATACACCCAAGACCTCAAAAGTTTTCAAAGCAAAGATATGAGAGTTAACCCATAAATACTCCATGCTATACACACCAAAACATAAATTCAGTTACTCAAAGATTATACGTACATTTTCGGTTTTGGTTTTGATAAAAACACACAGGCAATATATATGCCAAAATAAACCAACTGAGATATCTCTAATCAAACAAATGTCCTCCACTGTGGTGAGATACAGCATTTCTCCCACAAAGATTCTTCACTTTCTGCCCTTTAACTCCCATTGGAGCATAAACTCTGAACCAATTCACCCCGTATTATTTATCTCTACCTCTAATTCTCTTCTCCATGTGTCTCCACAGAAAGGACTTTCCTCTTATACTATTGCCAGCTTTTCTCAATGTGTGTCCTATCCAGCGCCAGTGTCTTTTCCTCACTTCTTGATTTGCTGCAATCTGTGCTAGTTCGCTCCGTAAGCTCTGCTCTAGTGCTGCTGTCACACCATGTTGGTCCTATTCTGCACAGGCACCAGTTAATGATGGTTTACTATTTACAATGGAGATGCCCAAAGAATAAATCACACTGAATTATTTGTAATGGCAACCTCCATCATGTGAGAAACAATTATAGTTATGAAATATATTAACACTAGACTACCATCAAACCACAATTTCTTAATCTTCTTCATTACCAACCAATAACGTATAGTCTACAGCATCCAAGAAAGTATCATCCTTGTCTTTGCTTTCTTCTTCTGCTTCTTTCTCTTTTGTAACTATTTCTGCTTCTTCATCAATGTACTCAATGTCATCCTCAATTACTTCAAAACTTTGTTCTACAGCATCCAAGAAAGTATCATCCTTGTCTTTGCTTTCTTCTTCTGCTTCTTTCTCTTTTGTAACTATTTCTGCTTTTTCATCAATGTACTCAATGTCATCCTCGATTACTTCAAAACTTTGTTCTTTAACTTTGTCAACTTCTTTCTGTTCATCTTCACCTTCTGATAACTCAAAACTGCCATCGGTCAGCGGTAAATTATTGTCCTCTTCTTTTACACTTGTGTGTTCTGAACTTAAAGTAGTTCCTTCAGAACAAGAACTCTTCTGTGAACAATTACCCCTAGAAATAGAAAGATATTACACACATTAGAAGAGACAAAGTAATTAATCTATTCTACAAATATTCAGTGACAAAGTAGTTCTTGCTTGCGTTCGCTGGCTGTGAACTCCAGCGTGAAGTCCTGTATGTCGGATGAAGACATCCTGTTGTCAAACATCAGTGTGATGTCATACTGGACTGAGGTTTGCGTGAGTATCCATTGTCCCATGCCTGGCTTATTGGCGTGCAGACTGGTGGCTGCCTTCGCCAGTGCAGGCAGATACTCTCCGACTTCAGAAGAATCAGCAATCCTACTACGTTAGCTAGGACCCCTAAGGGACCTATTGCCCAGGACGCACGACTAGGACATGTTAGTAGGTCTTGGCCAGTATAAAACTGGCCCTGGTGCCTTGGAAGCACCTCTATTCTACAAATGTTCAGGTGCTCGGATCCCCTCCTCAGCAAATCCCGCAGCGTGTAGCGGCTAACGACACCAATTCTGTGTTAGTTTATCAATCTTCTTTGGCTTCCTGCATAGTGTTCTTGTTTGGCCACACCTCTTTTAATTAGCTGTTCTTGCAGTCTGACCATGGTTGTAGATTCACACTCATCACTTGGTTCTTGCAAAAGCCTTACTTCTCATTCAGAATTCAGAATGTCAGCCTGGTCCAAGACATGTCCGCCCTCCACAGTAGCCTTACCTGCGAAGCTTGTCAGCCCGCTCATTTCCTTGTACTCCCTCATGCCCTGGCATGAAGATGAATCAAATCTTTGCCAGCCGAGACAGCAACCACTTTCTTAGGATCCACCCCATCTCTATCCTCTTGAGCATGCTCATTGAGTCGCTAAGGAACCATGCCCTTGTGAATGTATGTGTCTAGAGCCATGTTATTGCTTTACTAACTGTCATGACTTCCATAGTCAGACTACTTGTGGTCTCAGCAAAAGCACCAGAGTCCTCCTTCACAATTCTCTCTCCTCCATAAAGGCACATGAGCTTCTCACATGTTGGATGACCGACCCATCTGTGTAAATGACAGCATCACAGTCTAACGAATTCTCTATGCTGGTTTTACTGAACCCCGTGCAAGACTTTGCATATGTCCACGATGTACACCACAGATAAACCCTACTTAATGACAAGTGGGTCTAAATATCTACCACATGCCATCTACCAAATGTCACGTTGCTACTGTGAAAGATATGCTACCTTGAAAGAAAACTGCTTTTAATTTCCTATTTCTCAAAACTAAATGAAGAGCTCTGCATGTCCCTAATCTGCAAAGCTACATGTCCCAGGCATGTAAGTGGCAAATATGCCCACAAAATGTGATGGCCTTATCACATCACGGATTCATAGCAGGTTTCTGAGCCAGGAGTTTTTTCCCCTGAAATCAAATTGTTATGAGGATCTATAGTGTAGAGCAGAGGTTCCCAAACCACGGCTCGCTGGCCACTTGTGGCCCGCCAACTGTAAGAAAGTGACACGGGAGGCCTCATTGTTTATTTTAATATATTTTGATAATTTTTAAAAAAATACACTTGGAGCGACCCGTCTGCGTGTGATAATTTACTGCTCTCATGGTTGTTAAGCTTAGATATTATCGAATGCGCCTGTTCTGTTCATAACGAAACGTTATAAAGTTCCCATATCCCAGCCTTGTCGATCAATCAGAGTGCGCAAAGCACCATGTTGTTGTCTATTACAACTGTTTAGCAAATAAAAATTTACCGCTAAAGCCTATAAACATGAGTGAGGAAAATTTAAATCAAACAATGGTAAAAAGCGAAAATGTGAAGATGTTGCTTGTCTGTGAATTCAATTAAGATTGGACGGAGAAATTTATATTTATGCCTAGCTGTAGTGGTAAACCAGTTTGCTTAATCTGTGGATTGTATGTTTCTGTTAAAAAAAATAAAATATTTAATCTGGAACGACACTTCACAACCACATATTCAGACATAAATGCTCAATATCCAATCAATTCAGGAGTTAAGAAAAGATTTCATAGAGAAAGTTCTCTGACCAGGCAGCAGTCATTTTTCACCAAGGCTAACGAACAGAGCAAGAATGCTGTCGTTGCGTCGTACAAAGTCGCTCTTCTGTTGGCTTGCAAAACGAAGCCAAGAAGCTCCGTGTGGAAAGACTTTAAATCTGAAACATGTCATGGATGTTGTTCTGAGATGTGTGAATAAAATTCGAAGTAAGGCGCTGAACAGGCGTAGTTCAGATAGTTTCTATCAGACCTGAACGAGGATTACGGTAAACTACTGTTACACTGTGATGTCAGATGGTTATCTAAAGGGAAAGTTCTGGCACTGAAAAATAGTGTCTATCTGTTTCTGTCTGGGGGGGGGGGGGAAAAAAAAAAGCATTGCCTACAGAATGGGAATGTCTGCTGGACAATGACTGACTTAAAGACCTGGCATTTTTAGTGGACACCACGTCTCATTTAAACTCTTTAAATGCAAGGATCCAGGGGAGAAAAAAACAACTATTCACAAATTTGTGTGATGACATTTCTTCATTTAAAATGAGACTACGACTGTTTATCGAACAGCTGACTGAAGGGACTTTAAAGGTGTTTCCTTGCGGTGTAAAAGAAATGTGACTTGTTACAGAAGTAAAAGTTGAAAGTCTTCTGGATACCTTTCAGTCGAGATTTCAAGAGTTCACAACAGAGGAGGATAATGTTACCCTCTTCATAAATCCGTTTGTATTTCCTTATGCCAATTATAGCAAAACCTTCAGCACGAAGTAATTGATTTCTTCTTCTTCTTCTTCTTCGTTCATCCGTTTTGTTTTTTTTCGGATGTGATTGCGTTGTGCCTGTTTACAGCAGAGCTGCACTCTTGCGCCGTAAGGCCGACACATCCGACATCTGCGGGCATTTGTTGACCGGGTTAACCTTCCCGGGGGTAAATTGATTTGAAATGCAATTTTGCACTGAGATGTAAATTTCTGGAGCTACCTGCTTCACCTTCAGCTGATCATATGATTTCATTCTAGCGACTACTACCTGTCAAACAATTTGAACACTTGTGTTCATTCGCCCAGAGACATTTGTCGTTTTGGTTCGACTTATAGATGCGAGCAGTCATTTTCTGCAATGACCAGTATAAAGAAATATGCAATGTTCCAGACTCACTCTCAGTATTCTAGCTGCGCTTATGACTTTGGGCACGACAGATTTGTGCCCAGACATTAATAAACTGACATTTGAACTTAAGTAACTGGTTATGAATAAAAGTTGCAATTGTGAATTTATTACATTAATAGCAATATTCAAAACTGATTTAAAAATTATTGTTAAATGAAATTTTGATTGTAAACCAAAAAATGGCCGCAGTGTAATACTGACACTGACTGCCTTTAAAAGTTTTAGAATTTTGTTGACCGAAGTTAAGAAAGGTAAGAATGATATTGCACGACTTTTATAATTTTATCAAACAGTTCGGGTGCCGGCGTCAAAATGACCAATCACGTCTCTAAATTACATATTCTTTACAGGATGTCGTCGCAGTCAACCCCAGCATTTGTTGGCTGTTTGTGATTTCTTGGCAAGTTTAGGTTCAGTAATTTGCCATTGATTTCTGAACGACCAGCACTCTATCGGTACAATATTTTATGAAATACCAATGTAAGGCGGTCTTCTGCCAAATCGCCTGCAGCTTTTTTTTTTTTTTAAACCACGGTATGCGGCATTATGAATGTGTAGCCCGTTCACCAATCAAAATGCATATGAGGTTCTCAAGAATAAATTACTGCAGATTGGGCACAGGATTCAGTGAAAATGAAAGGATTCACAGGCAATGCTCAAGAGTACAAAACAAACATCAACAATAACAGGGAACTATACGAAGATCAGCACTAGCTCAGGGAAACGTGAAATATTGACTGCACATACCAAGAACCTGTCTCCTGATAATTAGCAGCCCACGAGTGAAGACTGAGCTTCCACACTTTCACCTGACCATCCCAAGATCTGCGGCTGCAGTCCTCAAATTTATTTGGTGTTCTAGGGTGCACCCTTCTATTCTTACTCCGTTTGTGTCTGGAATAGATAGTATATGAATTTATGTCATATTTAAACAAGGCGCAAGCATGAGTTGTAACTTGCATCTGGCTGCTATTCAACAAATTTGCATTCAGAGACCTATCTGTATATAGTGCTATATGTTCTATATATAATGCTGCATGTTCTATACATAGTAAGTCAGTAAGAAAGATGAAGAATATCCTTTGCAATTTCTCTTTGTCAATCGAGGCAAACCACCTCATTGGATAAATGGCACCAATACTAAAGAACAAACACGTATCAATAGATACTAAAAAAAAGCACGCTACAACAATCTTCCTACAAACTCAAGTTACCAATGCCAAACCTGGACATTGACAGAAAAAGAGAAAAGAAAAATTACAATGGAAATGAGATTCCTGAGAAGAACACTCAACACAGATCTGTACTGCTGCATCAATTTTGGCGATGGTTTTTTTCTGTTGCAACAATATGTGCTTGACCCGGCCATCAAAGATCTGTCGTGAACTGACGTCCTTTCCGAAACATTTGTGCCCAGTCTGTCACTGTTGTCTTCGACACATATTTATTACCGTACGCTGCCTGCATTCTTCGATGAATGTCCATTGGTCGACATCCTTAAAATGAAAGAAACTGAATCACCGCTATCTGAGCTTCTTTGGACAGATTTTGGATCAACCCGGCTATTTTCTCTACGGTCAGAAACAGAACCTATGCATCATGGGACGATAAGCACATGCTCTTTTATTCATTGGGCAGTACTTATCACATGACTATAACATGACCATGTTTAACATACGCAATTACGTGCAGTGCGGCACGAACGGATTTCAAATGAACGCTCCTAATATATATACACTTCCATGTCATGCTGTGATGACGCTAGTCTGCGCGCGCTGTCAGCATGTGCTGTCTGTCAGTGCTGGGCTATGAACGTAGTTCCATTTTGATCAGAGAAGTCACGTTGGAAAATTATCAACAATCTGGTCCGTGTAGAGTGATAAAAAATTACACATAAATACAATAATGGGTGTTGAATGTACACGTGTGTTCATTATCATGTTATTCACTCTGAATATTCCATAACAATATTAAATTGTCTTAGCTGAAGTATGACAAGGAAAACTGCCATATCCCGCCATTGAAATACTACATTACAGCAGTGCCATCTTCATAATTTTAGTGTGACATTGTGAGCCAACTTATATGGTTGAAAATTACAAAATACACGTAAAAATGGATACTAAATTGAATAATACACAGAAGAGCAATGTATCACGTCTCATAAAATGATATTTACGGTTTACTTATCACTTAGAACAGACAGCCTGGTTCTCCGGTATAACAAGGATTCCCGAAATGCGAGAAATATAGAACGTAAAGCACGTAGGGAAAAACTATATCAAGTAATCAGTGTCTGCTTTAACATGATCTTGAAATAATTGGAGAATTTAACATGAATATTCTAAATGTCCTCATTTCGGAGACACAAAATTAGTAGCCAAACAAAGCCGCAAATAAACTTCCAGTTAAATTCAGCGATTCTGAATCACAGTAGCTAGATAATCCAATTACATTTACTGAATAATGACAAACACACCATTTTTCTTCACCAACATCACAAGAACTGCTCCTTAACACCATCAAATTACAATTATAACATCATCTTTTGAAGCACATAATTTTCACATAAATTTGAAAAAATTATCAGATTTGTAAGCATTGGAATGAGAACCAATGTAATACACAATTTTCTATTTGGTTATAATTATTTAAATACTGCACAACTTATTTGTAATAGGCAAAACAAACTTAGGGGCACAAGTGTGGCCGATTAGAGCAAGCATACTTTAACATGTGCCGTCATATGATGATGAACTTTCACTGTTGGTTTTGTTTTCCATATGACAACCTGCTAAATAATTTAACTGAATAACCACATTACTGCAAGTGCTGTCAGTTTCAGAATTTTTCACAAAGTTCTTTAAATCAGAATAACTAGCATCTAAAATTGTTTCAAATGATAATCTGATGTAAAGTGACGAGGTTGAGAACCAGTGGGCGTTGCCATCTGTAAAATCAGAAAATTAATTACCGCTTAACAGTAAGTTTGTCTTAAATTTGAGAGACTACACACTTCTGTTTCAACATTTTGGAAAGGCAAATCTTCTTCCGGTGTAAATTTTCACTTACTAAGCACTAAAACCGTGGAAGATATGGGAAATGAAACAAATAACGCACTGTGAACATTCAGCCGATTAATGGGCTCATGGCAGTTTAGGGTAGTTCAATTCAGGAGGTAATAAAGTGGTTCATGGCAATGAATCAGTTAAGGTGCACTGGACATATGGTGCTAGTCCCATATTTTTATAGACCAATCAGCATTCTAATTATAATGTGGTAGTATCACACTGGCTGTCCCAATGCAAATCCGAAATAGATAATGCCTAAATGCCCAATTAAAGTCAGTACTATTAATGTAGGGAAAGTACAGAAATTCAAATGTCTAAGCATATGGATAAAATCAGATGGAATATGTATCAAAGATAAAGAAAAACAATAGGACATTTCATAAAATGCTACCAATTCCTGCCATTGTAGGTTAAAAAAAGGAATGTTTGCACGCTGCACAAAATCAATTTTATTATACGACCGTGAACCCTGGACAATTAGTAAACAAGCAAAAAGTTCCCTGAAGCCTCGGAAATGTGGTTTAACAGAAGAAAGCTGACAATTACTTGGACAGCTAATATGAGCAATGAGACATTTTGATGGAGGATACATCGCAAAGACAAGTTATCGCAAACATTAAAAAGAGGCTGTCTTCACTTTGTGGTCACATTATAAGAAGAGAAAAAAATGGAACATGTGACAGCGGTAAAGAGAGACAGAAGAAGACAAGAGTGAGAACATTTTTGACAGTTATGGCATGGAAGGGAATCAGCACACAAATTGATGCATGTCACTGGAGATCATAAGATGTGGAGAAGCATGATCACCCACACCAGTAGGCAAGGAACTTGATGAATACTCACTTGGGTAATACTTGAATATATATTTTATAATCCTCTGTATTTTTGCCATAAGCAATGTCTTTCTCTCTTCTAGCCATCTTTACATCACTGTGGAAAGAGTAAAGGTGTATAAACTTGGTGATTATATATTTCTCAATAAACTGGGACTAGTTTATTCCAGTCTTCTTCTTCTTCGGCCCTTTATCCCCATTGGGACATAGGGCTCAACCACCTCACACCAAGCTATCTTTTCTTTTGTTATCTCCTTCAGCTCCTTCCATGTCCTTCTCATATAGTTCATCCTTTAATTCTCTTCTCTATGTGTTTTAGTTCTCGCCCTGTTTAATTCACCTTATGGTTTTAGACAAAGGAATGTTTAGTTTTACAATCCTGAGGTTTTTCCAATGTCCAGTGTCAGCATCTTTCCCTTACCTCATACTTGATTCACTGGAATTTGCTGAGTTTTCTCCATATACTTTACATTGTTGATTCTGTCATATCATTTTGGTCTAGTTATTCTGCCTGCTGCTTGAATTTGTTGTGTGTCTTATTCGTTACATATTTGCTGAATGTATTTAAGTATTATGATCACCATTTTATTATTATGTATTTTCCCATTAATTTCCCCACTGATTTCTGCTCACCAGGATTGAGTTCACTATTCATTCATTCAGTAGCATGTCCCTTGCAAAACCTCTCGCCCATAACAACCTTCCGCAAAACTTCTTGATCACAAGCAAGATGTCCCGCGTCCGACACACCCATCTGGAGATCATCCGCCACATCCTGCACCCATCTTCTCCTTGGCCTTCCTCTTCCAAGGCATATACCCCTCCATTATTGTTCTCTCCAAACTTTCATGACGTTTCAAGTGACCAAAATATTTCAATTTTCTTTGTTTTATCGTCTTTAATAGCCAACCCTCTTCAATATTTAGCTCTTGAAGTATGGATTCATTTGTTCTTTACTTTACCCAAGATATTCTTAGAACTCGTCTATAACATTTGTATTCAAAGGCATTTGTGCCCTGTTCAGCTTGTTTAGTAAGTGTCCAGGTCTCACAGGTGTATGTTGCAATGGGAAAGATGCATGCTCTTAAAAATCTAATTTTTGTAGTTCTATCTGTTCCACTCCATAATTTATTCAGTTTTAGTCTTTGAAGAGCAACTGATAGTTGTCTTAATTTCTTTCATTGTGTCACAATTGTTGGTAATTAATGACTCAAAATATTCAAAATTTTCCACCACCTCCTATCTTTCCTCATTAACATATATTAGTTCACCATTACGTATGTATATATACTATGTCTGTCTGTCTGTTCTTTTGTTGTCAAAGATTTGCTTCATAAGAGATGTTGAATGAAAGAATGTATGAGAGGAAACAGAGAAGAAGGGCAGAATGTCAGACGGACCTGCGTGCCCAATTCTCAACCCTTTGAAAATAAAGATTTTCATTCATTTGTTTGTTCGTTCTCTCTCAGAAGCCACACGTCTCATTTTATTGTCATATTCTGCTGCACACAGGAAGCCAAAGAAGATTAATAAACAAACACAGAACTAGTGTCGCTAGCCGCTACACGGCGTGGGATTTACTGAGGGGATCCGAGCACTTATGGACTGAATGGTCCGATGTGCAATGAGGATGATCTGTCGACTAACTGACTGACTATATCCTGCTGCGATCATTATTTCACTTATCTGCTATATTTATCTTGTATCTCATTTCATGTGTGGGACAGGACAGCAACGTAACCAGCAATGTTCAGATCATTTAGTTTCTCTCACTGAATTCCATTTCTGGTGGTAGCTGTTGTGTTTTCATTATATAGTTTACAGTCTGTAAAAATAACACAGGTGACAAAAGACATCTCTATCTCACACCTATCCTTATCTTAAATGTATCTGTTTAGTTTTTCCTCTGAATTTCATGTCTTTATATCATAATCATGTGCCTAGCCGATAAGCGTGGGCGGTCATGTTTCGTCATCTGACGCGATCACCAGAGTCGTGGATCAGCTCTGTGTTTTTGTCTTGACCGTACCACATGTCCAAGTCATCCAGGAATTTACTTCTCTGCCTTCCTCTTGTTCTTTTCCCCTCAATCTTGCCAACTGTCACCAGGTTCTCCAATTTATCTCTTCTCATAACGTGTCCAAAAAATTGTGACTGTCTAATTTCTCTAATCAGTTTAGTTTTCATTTGTTTCTTGTAGGACTTGGTCATTGGTTTTTCTGTATGTCCATGGTATTGTTTGCATTTTCCTCAGAAACCACATTTCCACAACCATAAGATGTTTTTCAGCTTGTCTGATCATTGTCAATGCTTCACATCCATACAAAAGCACAGGTTCTATGTAGCACTTAAACACACTTTCCCTCATTGCAAATAACATCTGTTTATTGGTCAGTATGTTTTCCATCCTTAAAAAAGGCTACCTTCGCCATGGCGATTCTTGTTCTAATCGCTTCAGGGCATCTCCCATCAGATGTTATGACTGTTCCGAGATAACTTTACCGATTCAGAATATTCCCATTTACTTGTATATTACATTGAGGTATTTCCGTCTTCCTAGTAATGACCATAATCTGTGTTTTCTTACAATTTAATTCTAACCTTAGTTGTTCACTGTCTGCAACAACTGCATCTACTAAATGGTTCAGCTCCTGTTCATTGTCTGCAACCAATACTGTATCATTCACATATCCAATGTTATTAATATTACATCCCCCAGTGGTGATTCCTCCCATATCTTCTAAATTTCTTAACATATTTTCACTGTTTAGGGGAAAAAGATCAGTAGACATTACACATCCCTGTCGCACATCGCTCTTAATAGGCTGATAATGACCTACTTCATTATCAAACTATGGCAGCTTGCTTCCAGTATGTTTTTCACAAGTCTAAGGTCTTTCCCATCAATTTGTAGCCCTGCAAGCATCTTCATTATGTTGATGTTTTACTTTATTGAAAGACTGTGTGTAGTCAATAAAGCAAAGATGTAGGTCTTTGTTTGCTTCTATAGAACGTTCAGTTAATGTCTTTATATGTTGCCTTTATTAAATTAATGATCTTCTGTGGGATCCCACAGTGTCTCATCAATTTTCAAAAGGATTCCTTTTCTCTGAGACTGGTCTATTCAGAAGGACAACATTCCTGTATAATTTATGCACTCATTCTGGTCACTTCTTTGGCAGCTTCACCAGATATCCTCTATAGTCTGCAGGTATCAGTCCATCTTTACCTTGGAGGGCCTCAAACTGCTCCCAACCAGGATAATCTACCGGGCACTTGAGTGCACACATAAAAAAACTGCAAAAACAGGGTCACTACAAGGTGTTGCCATGGATACAGCTTGTACATGAGAGGCTGCATGCTAGAAGCTTACTATCATGAGTACAACAGTAGCTTCTGCAGCTATCACTGGACCAGGAATGTGACACATTATTTGCTTGCACATCAACATATCTTTATGTCAAGTCCAAACACCAATTATATTCTCAAAACTAGTACTAGATAATTTTCAGAGCTGGAGTCGGAAAGGCTTTGAGAAAAGCAGCTGATCAACCCATCTTCTTGTGTCATGATCTAGTATATCTGAAGCACTAACATTTCTGATCCCTATGCATTATCTACCAATGGATTGCCTTCAACTTTCAAACAGATACAATATGCTTACTTACTCTTGTGTACCCTCCTGCAATTTGTTGTTAGTTTCATGTTCATCCTGTGTTGGTGAATATAATCTTCGGCAAGACCTAGAAATAAAAAAATCCTGATTAAACAAAGATGTTGAATTCTAGATCCTAATTAAACAAAGATGCTGATTTCTAACACTGGAGCTGGCCTTATCTAATATCAAACTCCCCATTTCACATGTACTCATTTACTTTTCTTTTCAACCAGCTTGGTTACTATAAAAAAAAAATGCATATCTTAAACTTGTATTTCAAAAGCAGGTGTTTTCTACCTACAACAGGAGAGTATGTTCTGATAAATTCCTATCTGCCAGGGGATTTTTTATGTGCACACAAGTCAACCCAGTTTTTTGTCACGGCCTGAGAAGGCTAAATGACCGAACCACTACCGCATGATCAGAGGGATGTATACTGTCCTTTTTTTTCTCTTTAATACTCAGGAGCCCAGGTAATAGGGACAGTTAGTTTCAGGGCCTCAGGTCTGGTAGCGTTAAAGTCAAAGGAGTGAATTAACAAATAAACTATCTCATTTAATAAACTATCTCATTTCCCTGCTGTGTTTCAAACATTATTTTACATTTTACTTTAGTAGAATACTTCTTCTTCTTCTTCGTTCATCCGGAGTTTTTTTTTCGGATGTGATTGCGTTGTGCCTGTTTACAGCAGAGCTGCGTTCTTGCGCCGTTAGGCCGACACATCCGACTTCTGCGGGCATTTGTTGACCGGGTTAACCTTCCCGGTAGTAGAATACACAAACCACATAAACATTATAATTTCAACACATACAAGAAAGTAATACAATTTAAATAAGTGGAGTTAGAAAAACCAAAATTAATGTAAACATTAAAACAAGAGGTTACGTTAATTTACCATTAACATTTTACCGGGAAAAGCGTCCGGGAACGTTTCTACCCCCGAACGGGCAATCCGCCAGAAAGCGCCCATGATTATTATCCGAGACTTTCGATTGTCTACTTTCGGTTTTGCAGATAGCTTGACATCATGGCCGCCATTCGCAAGCGTGTACTTTGAATTTGAAAAGATTTTAAAAATAGTTTTTGTGGGTTTTACGCTTTGTATTTCAAAATGGATTTTGAAGATTCTTCAAGTGATAACGAAGATTTCGCTGGGTTCAATTTAAGTGACATTGAAAGTCACGAAGTTGACTATTAATCGGAGCTAGATATCAGTGATCAGCATTACTTTGCGTTAGCAGTCGTGAGTCGGACTTTAAGAAAGTGATTATGATTCAGAAAACGTCTTTGTAAATTGCCGTATAGATGACTGACAATCACAAATATGTTGTATTTTGTAAATATTTGTGTTCATGTGTGGAATAGCGGCATAATTCACGTGAGTAAAATATTCTGCATGCTTTTCCCTTCATTTTGCTGTTTATTTGACTAAAATCTGGTGACTAACAACTTATATGTGATATTTTTACTAACATAACCCAAAATTTTACCAAACCTCAAAATTCTTCTTGCCCATTCAGGGTTACAAAACAGACAAACGTCTGCCCAGTAAAGGGTTAATGTACACTCATTAGATAAAACACGCAGGAATGAATGATCAAACTTTGAAGAGTGTATTAAACAAATAGTTAGTGTTTAAAGGATGGTTAGTTGTCTCTCTGTCCTCTAAACGACTTGAGTCAACCAATGAAGGAGTCCCAGTACTAATGGTCCCAGATGCAGTCTGATTATGTGCCCATCTGGCCTTTCCTCTTAAAAAATCTGACTGCCGGCCATATCCTCTGGTCACCCTTGCCGAACCACTCCGGAAGACCAAGTTTTAACTTGTTTTAAGTTTGATGCATTGCCATTCCAGTTATCTAAACCATAAAAAGGACTTCCATCCATCTGAGAGGTCAGTGTAGAGGCTTTTCTCCTGATCCAGTACCATCTCTGTGGAGCCTGTACTGTAGAGCTCTCCTTCCCCTCTCAAAGCCCAGAAATCAGCAGGGTGTGCAAGATTATTACAGAAACTTCACATCTGCAGAAAGTCACATTGTAACCAGATCATCATTCAGTACAGCCCATATAGCCCAGCTGGGGGTAGGGCCTGGGTTGGTAAAACCCCCCCCCCCCCCCCCGCTCGCTTTGAACTCGAGCGTAGTCCAAACACACTACTAATTGTAGTGTTGGATTGAATTTTGTATGTGGATTAGTTTTCCCTATCAACAGTGTCCCTCACCATCAGGGAAACCAACTCGGACTTCAGAGGTACTTGTAATTTACATCTCCAAGTCAAGGACAACATGTCAACATTTTAGTCCAACTGTCCCGGTGTAGGGGTTGAACCCCTTACTTCAGCACACAGGATGTTTAAGAACACGCGTTCCTATCCATTTGGCCATGCTGACCTGGGTTGGAACTGTTTCCTCCACAGGTATGAGGTGCTTCACCATAACCCAGCGCCCAAAGAGAAAGCTTAAAGAATAAATAAATAATGTAATTATTTCTAAAGAGATGGTTAAGTTCACAAAGTACAGAGTGAACTAGAGTGAAATAAATAACTAATGAAAACTAGAATATGATCACAATTCCTGCCAAATTTCACACTTATGTGTTGTTTTTTTTTCCACACTGGATTGGTAAGTACCGTGTGTTATTGTTGACTTTGTTGCTGCTGTTTGGTCTACCAACTCCTCTTCTGTGACTTGTGAATCTAAACAAACAGAATATTCATATTTTCATCACACAATGCATTGTATTTACTTTCACTGAGACCTTACTATTTTGTTGTTTTTTTATTGCATTGATTTATTTCATTCATAATAAAAACTAAGCACACAAAAAAGTTGAGCAAACTAATGGAGGTAAACAATGCCCTAAATAACAATAGCACAAGAATGGACAACAAAATAAATCGGATTAAGTAGAGTTTCTAATTTGGCTTGCTGCAAAGGAAGGTGAGGAGGGAGGGGAGGGGAGAGAGAGAGAAATAAGGGAGGCGGCATATGGGTTACATGATTTTTTTTTTTTTTATTAATGAGAACAGCAAAACTCCAAGAAAACACATCCTCTTTTTCTTCTGTGTTCATCCAGAGTTTCTTTCAGACGTAATTGCGGTGCATCCGGTTATGCGTCCTTGGGCCAACACATCCGACTTTGGCGGGCGTTTTTTTTTAGTGGGTAGCCTTCCGGGGACAACACATCTAATATCAAACATAAAAATTTTATTGTGGGCATTGACATTAGCACAAACTTCTTTTAGATATCGCCACTCCCCAAGAAAGAAAACAGAGTGACAAGTGCTCCATTTCGATCACTATGCAAAGGATGACTAAATTTTTTTTTATAGTTTCATATCCTTCACAGGATGTTGCAGTCAACACCAGCATTTTACTGCCGTTGTTGATGTCTTGGCAAACTTTACGTTCAGTAGTTTGCCATTGCTTTCTGAACAACTGGCTGCTCCCATACTAACAGTCTGCTACCAAATAGGTCACTGCTGTGTTTTGATGCGGGTAAGCGGCATTACGAATTGCGTCCACAGCATCACCGCCATGGAGACCGGCAAAGGATGACTATATAAACCCAGTAAAAGAGACCAGATAAGTTAGTTGGGTATCCTTTACGTGGCAGACAACCTTAGTTTTCTTTGGGCTATATGTGATTTCTTGGCAAGTTTACATTCAGTAGTTTGCCATTGCTTTGTGAACGACCGACACTCATACCATTGTATGAAAATCAGTGCAAGAAAGTCTGCTTCCAAATCGCCCACAGCTGTGTTTCGAACGCGGTATGTGGGATTCCCAATTGTATCCGTAACCCCTTTCCGTTAAAAGAGGCCAATGATTGTGAATATGCGTTGCACCAGTAGGCATCAGTCAACACAAACTTAGTGGGCAATGATCAAAGAAGCAAAAGGGCAAGATCATAGACAAGATCTGTGTGTGAATTTGTGTTGTCTGCTGCCTCTTCTTCTTCCTGAAAAAGTTGCAGTCTTTTTTTACAGCAAAGCTGTGATATTGAGACTTTATGCATAACACTGGCCCTATAACTGGCACTGCATTCTTTTACAGGACCATGTTTGCCTTTCACCTTTGACTCCTTCTCTTCTGCAGACTGCAGTGACAGTCTTGTTTCCAGAACCACTACTTGGAGGTGGTATAGTCTTCGACAACTTAGGTTGGCTGACCCTGTTGCAAGCAGTCTCACACTGTAAGTCACTGACTGCATTCGTCTCATGCATTTGCCTCAACCTTGCTGGCTGCTCTTTAAAAATATGGGGCCAGCACCAAATGCCCAATTGTAAAATGGGCCCTTTACTTCTTTTTATGTTTCTTTTTACCTTACATATCTTGTTGCTTGTTCTACACAAGGAACATTCCACAAGGTATTTATAAAAGAAAACACTTAGAACATATCTGTTCTAGCAATGGTCTTATTCTGGCAAGATTGCAAAAAATGCATTTATTTATGTCAAGTGCACAAGGCTGCAATGTTTTCCCTCACACCTTAAGGTAGAAGAGGAATGACAAGCAACAAAAAAAAAAGAGGACAGCTGTTCCATTATACCTGAAATTACAGTCCCTAGATCCAAACCGTTTTGTTTGGTTAAGTGGACTTCTGAAAGGACTTGTCTCAGCTGACCTGTTTGTGTAACTAGGTCTATTTGATAATGGGCCACTATCATCATAAGATTTCCTCCTGTGATCTCTCCTCCGAGGGCCATTATCACCATGGTAATCGCCTCTTCTGAGAATTAAAGAAGCCCATTATTATCACAAAAGACTGTGAACCTGAATATGCATCATGTGATGCCAGACAATTCAATTAAACATTGCAAACCGTGAAGGTGAAGACTGTCATTTGGATGTTAAGTGTTAAACCTTCACATTTTCACAACATGCCTATCCAGTTTCCTTCCATGCCACTTTTCCTTCCGAGACAAGTAATAGAAAATTATTAAATTTATCTGGTTCCCATGTTATGAGGCTTGACTGGCCCCATAGATGTACTGGTGGGAAATAATCAGTCTGCCACTTTTGGGGAGTGAACCCCAAACATTGTTTAAAAAGCATGCACACATTGTACATTGCACATATATTAACAGCTTATATATGGCATGTTTATATGCTGCCCACATATCATGTTGTTGTTTGTCCATCAAGAATGATGACTATTCAGTTCATACAGTGAGGTTGAAAGTATGGAGCCGTGAGTTCTAAGATGGCTGGTAAGGCCTATTTTGGCTCGAAATATTATTTGACAATGTGGGCAAAGAATGCTTGACGTTCCAGAAGGAGGATCTCCTGCAGTGGTTTTTCTTTCCAGCCTTTTCTTCACAGCTCTTGCAGTCCTGTCTGCTTCACAAATGACTTCACCCTTGTGTAATGACATACATCACAAATTTTGGTCTTTGGCAGCAGTCTCTCTAGTGTTATGATGAATTCCAAAAGCTTTTAGTGAGATCTTCAGAATGTCTTTAAAGCATTTCCCCTGGAAGCGTTTACCAAAATGTAGCTCGCTGTAGAAAATTCGTTTAGGGAGCCTGTGATCTGGCATGCGAGTCAAGTGACCAGCCCAGCGAATCTGATTCTTCATTAGTAGTGTGTGGATACTGGGCATGGATGCTCTTTCCATTACTTCAGTGTCTGGGATCTTGTCTTGCCATTTAATTTTCATTAGCTTCCTAAGGCAGACTGTGTGGAAGTGGTTTAATTTTCTAGCGTGTTGCTGGTAAACAGTCCAGGTTTCACAAGTATATAGCAATGTGGATAATACAACTGCTTTGTAGACTTTCAGCTTTGTTTGCAGGCTTATTCCATTTCTGTCCCACATATTCTTGTACAGTCTGCCAAAGGCCACGCTGGCCTTGGAGATTCTTGCATTCACTTTGTCATCAATTGTGACAGCTTGTGACACAGTGCTGCCAAGATAGGTGAATTTGTCCACAACACTTAGTCTATGACCATTCACTTTGATATTCAGCATGGTGTGATTAATCCCCGGAGCTGGCTGGTACATAATAACAGTCTTCTCCAAGTTGATATTGAGCCCAAAGTTGGCACAGGTATATGAGAAAGCTGAAACATTGTGTTACATGTTTGCCTCCGAATTGGCATATACAGCACAATCATCAGCAAACAGGGGCTCTCTGATGGTCTCGCTGGTAGTTTTGGTTTTAGCTCTCAGCCTTCTGAGACTGAACAACTTTCCATCCATGTGGTAGTTGATATCTATTCCAGTACCGTTGTTTTTTAAGGCATTCATCGGCATAGCTGAAACCATGAGCCTGAACAGTGTTGGTGCCAGGACACATCCTTGCTTCACTCTATTGTTGACAGGAAAGGGCTCAGACAGCTCACCATTTTCCTGTACTCTTGCCTGCATCATGAAATAACCGCACTATTTGAACAAACTTTTGTGGACAGTCATATTTCGCCATAATCTTCCACAGTCCTTCTCCGCTGACTGTTTCAAAAACCTTCGTAAGATCAATGAAAGTGGAGAACATTTCAGAGTTCTGTTCCTGACATTTCTTTTGCAGCTGCCTTGCAATGAAAGATTCTGTTCTTTTCTAAAGCCACACTGACTCTCAGAAGACCTTGGTTGAGATGGGCTGTGAAGCGATTGAGAAGAATTCTGGTGAGTATCTTCCCATAAATTGAGAGCAAGGTGATGCCCCGTCACAGGGTTGGCAGTTTCCTTTATGTTTGTAAAGGTGGACTACTGACACCTCCTTGAAATCTTGTGGCGTGGTCTCGTTCACCCATATGTTTATAAAGACTTGGTGAAGCTGCTCTATTAGAACCGCTCCACATACTTTGTATATCTCTGCCGGAATGAAGTCAGGACCAGGCGCTTTACTGCTGAAAAGTTGGTGGATGGCTTTGTTTACTTCCACTATGGTTGGCAGGTCATTAAGAGTATCAATAGTGGAGACTTGAGGAAGGCAGTTGATGGTTTTATCATCAAAGGAGGAGGTTGCATTTAAGATGTTGCTGAAATGCTCTGCCTAGCATTGAAGAATTTCTTTCTTATGGGTGAACTATGCCTGGTGATGTAGGACCATAGACCACCCTCAGTGAGTCGTTTAAGTTTTTCATATCATGTCTGTCAGCTAAGCCTTGAATCTCATCAGCTTTGATGCTCAGCCAGGAGTCCCACATGTGCCGAAGTTTCTGCTGTACTACTCTCTGGATGTTATTGAAGGCATCTTTTTTTTATGCTGACTTTGGGTCGTTCAAATATGCCTTCTGGAGAAGGTGTTTCTCTGCCAGCAATTGGTTGATGTCGTCAGAATTTTCATGAAACCAGTCTTTATGCTTCCGGGTGGCTGGACCCAGGATTTCCATAGCAGTGTTGTAAATTTTGTCCTTTAGGGCTCTCCACTCTGTTTCCGCGTCTTGTTTAGCTGCAGCACTGGGTTTGAGGTGGTCATCCAGCATATTTTTTAACGAGAGCTGCATTTTTTTTACTGTTTAAAGCGGGATGACATTTAGTGTTTCTTTTGTTGCAATTTTACTCCTTGAGGATGCTGTAGCGGTTTGATGTGCATATTTATTTTTGAAATAATCAGACGATTGTCCAACATTCGGCACCACACATGGATTCTGTCACCCAAACGTCTTGTCTGTCACTCCTCCTGACGCTGACATAGTCAATGAGGTGCCAGTGTTTCGAACGAGGGTGCATCTATGATGTCCTATTTCTCACGGGAAGACGGAAAATTGTGTTGGTGATCAGGAGATCGTGTTCGGCACAGATCTGAAGGAGGGAGAGTACATTGCTGTTACAATTTCCAACTCAGTACTTTCCAAGAGGCAGTGTCCTTGTCTACTCTGCTTTTTTTTTGCTTTACCTGTTTTTACTTTAGTTGTTTGTCGACGCCAGTTTAGAGTACCCACCAACTGTGGCTAGCTGGTTAGATGATGGAGCGGACAATGTTTAGGGCACCTTTTCTAGCCCCTTCCTCATGCTATGGAGGTGAGCAGTGCTTTCCTAAAGAGGGCTGCTCAGTCACTCAGGGGGCTGCCGAATCCCACTGCTGCTCCGGTCAGTAGAAGACAACCATATGGCCTGAGCCGCCTGTGTGCAGGTCTGCGACTACGACTGCCAGTGTACCCACCCCTGCCGTTTCGCCACTCGCCCATCGCCACAGGGCTTGAAGATGATAGATGAAGTTGGATGAAGAATGACGTGCGCGACGAATTGGATTAAAGTGAGGAAGAGTTGCGCAATTCATTGACCACACTCTCTCGCCTGAGTCCATCTGAGTCCAGTGGCAAGACATGTCAAGGCAACTGGAGACATCTCTGCACACATACCAGCATCACACGAACTGCTTCCATACAAGATAATACACTGTACCCAAACTAGAGTATTAAACGCTGCACACAAACTAACCAGCATGCTGCACACAAACTAATCAGCACGCTGCACACAAACTAATCAGCACACTGCACATAAACAGGATTACACACTGCAGCACATGCTGAACATACTTTAGGGTTACAAACTTAAATAAGTTATTTACAAATGAATTTGTTATAAACCTGTTTAGAGGGACTGAAATGTTAAGACAGAATAGCCAATGTGGAGCTCATGGAGAGAACCAGGCGAATTCCAGTGAATCCAGAGGTGAGGAAATGACCATGGTGCTGGACAGGACACATTAAGAAAGCCTGTTTCTTCTTCTTCCATTTGCTTTATGGTGTGATTGCGTGGCATCCTGATTTCTGTGGGCGCCTCCAGGCTGGTTGCCTCCGTCTTCAGCACCATTCCTTTGCTATGGCAGACTGTGGTCTTGCTTGAGTATATGTGTGTAGGCACGCACACATGTGTCTGCGCATGCATGTACATGCATACACGTACATGCATACACGTCTAGAGCGTTCTGGTTATTTCTCGGCGCCAGTGACTTGCCGTTGCCCCTTCTCCTGTTAGTTCAAACAGGCCCGCCACGAGAAGGCCAGGAGTTGGACTTTTGCTGCGGTGGTGATGAATGCACGAGCCACTGGGGTATTTATGCAAGGTTGGGCGCTCACCCCAATCCCGCCCCCGGCTACATAACAGCAACATTTGGAACCCAGAAAGCCTATTAATAGAAGGACCTTTCTATGAAATCCACAGGGCAAAAGAAATTGAGACCTCAAAACACATTAAGAAGAGAATTAGAGATAGCTTCGATGATGGGGAATGGTTATGTGTTTTTCAAACCTTCCCATGACAGCCAAAAGAATAACCATGTATTAATAAACAAGAGGTTAAATTGTTCGTCGATCTTATTCGAATGTAACACCATTAGTTACTAGCATTGGTGCCACAACAAAGACAAACTTAAACGAGAGCATGAGGGCGCCCGAGAAAAGAATTATGTCAAAGACATTGCACAATCACACCCACTGTATGCTGGAACGTCAACTATTGCTCCTCATGACAGCAAGTGAAAGAACAATGGATGATGATGGACATGGAAGAATCTGCAGGAGACAGGGATAAGATAGTTTGGTATATGTTTATTAGAAAAACTATGCTCCACTGGGTTATAAAAGAAAGAAATACGGTGAGGAGAAGAAAAAGAAGACTATACCTGTTTCTGTTTAGCTGGCTCCTGACGTCAAAATCTCTCTCCTTCTGTTTGATCTTAGCACTCTCTGCTAGTGATGGATATTCCTTATCAAATTCAGATGTGGATTCTCCTTCAAACCTGCAAGAAGAAGTCATCATTTAGAAGCAAATACTAGGTTTCAAGCACATCCTGCAAAATAATATTGTCAATTGAGTCTATCACCAACTTACAAGTGATGATTTCTATACTGGCATAAACTGAAGTATAGAGACAAATGGCTTGCCTGTCATACTGGTAATCTTGGGTTTGATCATCAGGATGGTTTCAAATTTGTAAAATGTATCCCAGCTCCCAGATCTACCCAGCTAAACTGGTACTAGAAAATATCTTGGAAATTAAATGCAGCCAACGAAACTCAAAAATTGCGCACTACATAATGATGGAAACATCTTAACAAGAAAGCAAGCAGCTGACCATTTTGTGGACTCATTCGCACAAGATAACAATATCAAAATTAGTCCAGAGAAACAACAAGAGATTCGAGAGAAACTGCAACATACAGGACAGAAGGAAATAATACATGAGGTTCTGGAGACACCCATCACAATCAGCGAACTGGAGCTAGCCATATCAAAACTGAAAATGAGAAAGTCACCAGGAGCTGATGGTATCTCCAATGAAATGATCAGGAACCTAGGAACAGAGGCCAAAGCAAAGCTGTTGCAGATCTTCCATAATAGTTGGACCTTAGGCAGTGTTCCACAAGCCTGGAGAGAAGCAATCATGATACCACTCCTAAAATCAGGGAAAGATAGTTCCATTGCCTCTAGCTACAGACTAATTAGCCTCACCAGCTGTCTCTGCAAAACACTGGAGCGCATCATCAATCACAGACTGCAGTGGTACATTGAAAGTAATAACATCCTTGTGTCACAGCAGGCTGGCTTTAGGCAGTGCTACTCTACGGAAGATCAGACAACCTACCTCTCTCAAGAAATTGAGGATGCATTCCAAGAGAAGAAGCTGGTGCTTGCGGCATGGATAGATTTGAAGAAAGCCTTTGACAAAGTCTGGAAAGAAGGTCTGATGAAGGTACTGAGAAACTGCAAAGTCAATGGAAGAATGTACAAATGGGTGAAAGCGTACTTGCACAACAGAAGAGCCCGAGTACAGATAGACGGACTCAAGAGCAAGAAAGTACTACTGCGTCGCGGTGTTCCCCAGGGCGGAGTCTTGTCCCCCACACTCTTTCTAATCTTCATCAATGATCTCGTTGCTAATCTACCGCATGGAATTAAAGCGGCAATGTACGCCGATGACCTGGTTCTATGGAGCACAAATGAACAAGCATCAGTGGCCACCAGATTACTACAATGAGCTGTAGACACATTTGTTGCATGGGCAAATAGATGATGTGTCAGCATAAACACTGACAAGTGCAGCACCACCCTATTTACCCTCTCTCCAAAACAAAAGGCAGGGACCATCCAGATAAATGGAACACCCCTAAGAGAAGATAAAGAACCAACATACCTTGGAGTAACATTTGATAGCAGGCTGACATGGAGAAAGCACATCAACAAAGCAGTAGCAAAAGCCAGAAGGAAAATAGCCATCCTGAGAAAGCTAAGTGGAACTACATGGGGAGCCAGTGGGAAAATACTTAGCAAAGTTTATCAACAGAGCATACGACCACACCTGGAATATGGGTCAACTGTGTGGTGTTCGGCATCAAAAACCACACTACAAGAGCTGGACAAAGTGCAAAATCAAGCACTTAGAGTCACCACAGGGGGGATGAGATCAACCCCTATAGTGGAAATGGAGAAGATGGGGAGGACACAAGCACTGAGTGAGCGCAGAGATACGAAAACGCTAATACAAGCAGAAAAGTTCCTCATCTTGCCAGGCCACCCTATGAAGAACAGATTTGAAAACCTAGCTATGGGGCGGTTGAAAAGAAGTAGTTTTATCCACCAGGCCAAACGACTCTGCAGAGAAACCACCGATCTGCCCACAGTTGGTATCCCCCTAACAACTATTCCAGAGCGAACTCCATGGAATGATGAGCATAGACTATCATTACAAATCCAGACAAAAGTGAGAGGAATATGTGACAAGGAAGAACAGAACAGTGTGCAGCGCAGAACAGCCACTCTCAGCTTCCTTGATGAAGAATACCCACAGGACCTCTGGATCCGAGTCTACACAGATGGGTCAGCACAAAATGCTGTTCGAAATGGAGGAGCGGGAGTGTACATAGAATACCCAAATAGTACTAGGGACACAGCTAGAGTACCGACAGGAAAGTACTGCCATAACTACGATGCTGAAATTGAGGCAATCAAGATAGCAACAGAGAAATTACTAAATACCAGCAATGGTACACAACCTGTGGTGCTATTGACAGATGCAAAATCAGTACTCGAGGTGCTCCTGTCTGGGAAATTGCCAGTACTAAGGACACTACTTTCTGAACTTAGCAGTCAGCATAAGGTCACCATACAGTGGATACCATCCCACTGTGGAGTACCCGGAAACGACAGAGCTGATCAATTGGCTAAGGAAGGAGCCAAAGAAGAACAGCCTGATGTGCCCGTTACATACCACCAAAAGAAAAGAATGATCAAATCAGTCAGAAAGCCACCAAAACCTGCTCAAGATGACTACCACATTATGGATAGACCAGAACAAGTCATTATTCTGCGCCTCAGAACAGGGCACAATAGATTACGCAACCACATGTATACAAAATTCAAGATTGGTGAAACAGCCATGTGCACATGTGGATTGGCGTCACAGACAGCAGAGCACATACTCCAAGACTGCCCAAAATATAACATATCTAGGCAAACCTTCTGGCCTAGAGAGACGACAGTGGAAGATAAACTCTATGGACCGCTGTGTGAACTGAAAAAGACAGTTCAATTCATACAAGAGACAGCATTGCAGTTATAGACATATTTCAAGCGAACGAAAGAAAAAGAAATGCAGCCAACATGATACTGACACATCACCCACTGAGTGCTGTTTTTTCTTAACAATATGGGTTTAACTCCATATGCCCAGTGTGCTTTAGGAATGTAAACGGGACCTGGACTTACTGTAACAATGCGTGAGGAACAAGTGAGAGTAACAATGCATGGTTGCAGTTATGAGGTTGGAGTAAGGCAGAGGTGGGGTCAGGAAGGTTAATTAATAGATCCAGCTAACGGGGGAGCCCCCAAGACAGTGGTATTGTGGAGCACGCACAAGTCAAGATTAGAATCACCAGTGTGAGGTAGAAACGTGCCAGTAGACATAGACAAAGGAAATCCCAGAAAGATATTTTCATGGGAATCTGTAATTGGGATCAAGGGTGAAATAGAGTGCTCAAGGGATGTGGGGGGGGGGGGGGGGGGGGGGGGGGTTGTGTGGAGAGAGAGAGAGAGAGAGAGAGAGAGAGAGAGAGAGAGAGAGAGAGAGAGAGAGAGAGAGAGAGAGAGAGAGAGAGAGAGAGAGAGAGAGAGAGAGAGAGAGAGAGAGAGAGAGAGAGAGAGAGAGAGAGAGAGAGAAGGGTGTCCCGAGGAAGTGGATAAAAAGAGAGGAAAGATAAAGGCCGGGCATTCAGAGTTGGGCATCTGAGGGGAATGAAGCCCAAAGATATAGACTGGGAGAATTGGAGTTTTGGGAACGTTAGAGAAAACTTCGCCCAGGGAGTTAGATGTGGGCAAGACGTGTCCCATAAGGATAGACTCAGGAGAGTTGGTTATCCTCGGTCTAACTGAGTGTTGGGAGTAACAGCTCATTTTATCGCGGTGTTATAAAGGCCTGTAGAAGGCAGTGTTATGTTAAGGACTAATGCCTAAAGACAATGTATAATGTCACCACGTTCTATAATTAAACGAAGTTGTGTGTATGCAAACCAGTGTTCTCGGGGTCTACAAGTAGTTGTGGTTCAGTAGTCCGACCTATTTGGCGATGTGTGTTGTCTATGGCTGAGTCACCCTGCATTCCTCAGTTAAATATTCACATGGACCCTCTGCCAATGTCTGCCTGTTGCATGGGATTGTGACACTTACTTTACTTAAAAGATTAAAGAAATGAAGCTTATTTATTCTGACTGATATATTCACTGACTCTCAGCTTTGTTCAAACCCACTTAGCAAAAGGCAATAAAATTATAATACACATGCTAGATCTTGTTTCAGAACATGTTTATATCTTGGAGCTGTTACATAAAATGGAACAGAGGGGGGAACGGGTCAAATTCACAACTTACAATCTCGTGTCTGCCATTCATTGTCTAATGGCTGTATGAGGTGTACCCAATAACGGGTCTTCCTGGCCACCGTAAGTTAGCGAGGTATTCGTTTTGAGAATGGACATCAGCTCAAAGCCACACCAAAGTCACAGTGTGAGCAGGTGACAGAGCAACATTTGTACAATGGTTCGATGAAGGTCTCAAAAAAGGCCCACTCTTTCTTATGAGTCATGGGCGTGCAGTCAGTAAGCTGGCATAACTTTTCAGTAGTCCTGCCTGGCGTGGCTTGTAGATTGTCGGGGTGTCCAGTGGTTTCCATATATCAATTGACAACCAAAGAGGCTGCACTGAGCGATGGCTCCCTGGCCTTCATGTACCTGAATAGTCCCAATCTGTGAGATAAATACCTGGTTGATTCTACCAGTGTCAATTGCGTATGGTGACTTCAGTCACAAGCACGGGGAAAAGTTAAGGCTGTTGTGATGCGTATAATAAACCAACACCTCGGGCACAAGCAAGCTCTGTTCTGGTTACACAAAATCTTTTGTAAGACTTCTGCCAAACATCCAAGTCAGACACCACAGATAAATGGCAATCACTGGCCTAAATCGAACTGGTAGGGGATCTCAAAGTTGGTGATCAGAAACTATTCTACTCATCAGCACACACCCAAATCATAGGTAAATAATGTCCTCTGTGGCAAAGGTGTTACGAATGCAATTTGTAATGCAGCATACCACATTCGAAACACAGCTGTGGCAATTTGGAAGCAGACCGCCTTGCATTGGTTTCCTATACAAAAGAAAAAGTATGAGTGCTAGTCTGGCAGCTCAATCCACATGGTCCCAATACAACACCAGTCATCTCCATCTGTAATTCTCTCTATGTCTCCAGGCCTCCCACTATCTCACCTCGTGGGCTCCAGACAAGACTAAGTACGCTGTCCCCAGGCTCTCTCATTTTGTGTCCCATCCAGCATCCAGCACCAGTGACCTTCCTCACACCTCTAACCTCCCAAATCTCTCATGCCCTCTCCATGCCATTTCATTTTAATATTTTGCACAGGCACCAGTTGGTGAATCCAACTAATCTATTCTAGTTTCTACATTTTTTTTAAATCCAGAAAACTTTACTACTTACTTAAAGGGAGAGTTTATTCGCAGGGCCCTGCGAATAGACGCTTTGTTTATTCACAGGGCCCTACGAATATGTCTATCTGAATCTCTAACAAACTGTGTGTCTGTCTTTCCATATGCATATTTATGTCTGGTTGACTCTCTGTGTGTATGTATGCGTGCGTCTGACTCTCTATTTGTCTGCTAGTTTATATATCCGTTATTTATTTGTCTGTATCTCTGACTGACTGCCTCTCTCTCTCTCGGTTGCTCGGCCGGTCAACCTGCCTGTTCAGAGTATTGCAGGGAGAGGTTGAAAGAGATGTATGAATTGGCATGGTGGAACACAGATGATCGACGAGCGAGTGTCGGGTTGGATCTAGCTACCCACATACCTGCTTACTTAACTACCTACCTGTCTACCTACTCACATATCTGCCTCTCTAACCATCTATCTGTCTAACAACCCACCTACCTGCCTACTTAACCACTTTCATGTCTAACTACCCACCTACCTAACCAACTATAAATATTACAAAGAATTATCCGCCGAAGCAACGGAGTACGTGCTTTGTGCTCGATACTTTTGACAACAGCCAGCAGGGAGAGAATGAAGCAGAGGAGAAGAGGTAGGGGAGAGGGGGGAAGGAAAAGTAAGAAGAGGGCTGGAGCCAGAAGGGGTAGAAGGAAAACGGATCGTTTGGGACTCAAAAATGTGTGGGTTGGGTATTGGAATTGCTGTAGTGCAAAGCAACGAGGACCAATACTGGAGAAACTGGTACTAACTAAATTACACTCACTTTAAACAACACAATTCTAAATACCCAAAGAGGTGAAGGATTGACTTTCACCCAATGAATTGCTGAAAAAAACATTTGACTTTCATCCAATTAATTGCTGAACAATTAAAAAAAAAATAATGTCCGGCAAGGAAACGAGCCTCGAGCTCCCGCCCATCAGGCGGGCGCACTATCAACTATGCCATTGATGACACGTTTTCCAATCAACGAAAATGTATAATATAGCCGCAAACTTACGTTAAATCATGTGACCAGCACATAGGGCCCTGCGAATAGACGCTTTGTTTATTCACAGGGCCCTACGAATAGACACTTCCGATAGGAGAGTTTATTCGCAGGGCCCTACGAATAGACACTTCCTTACTTAAATACTTGACTTACGACATATGTGGGATGGTGATTAAAAATTGTAGAGGGTTCCATCGTGCCGTTACCGGAAATGGAAAAAAAAAGTGATATACGGAGTCACCCCATGATGATTCACCGTGTCTCCAGAAATCGCTTTGTATAGACTATGCATTCTTTCAACGTCATTCATTCATTCAAATCTCACATGACAAGAACACACATCATCCTGGGTTTTCCAGGAAAGGTTTGCCTAATATTCCGTACACAGCGATTGGTTGAAATCATTGTGACCTTTTATATAAATAAGAATATATTTCATACTTACCGTAATTAATTTTTTTTTGCGTTGTTTATAGAAAATCATCAATTATAGATGTATTTTTGAATTCTGCATACAATTTTAAATGTATCTGAAAAGTTTCATCGCTGACGCTGCTTAAATTGTGGATGAAAAACAAACTTTGTGAGTGGGGAAACCCATGGCCATGGGCCAATATCGATCGGAGTGGCATGTACACTTTCACTTCGTAACACTCAAAATACACAAAACGTGCAATTTGAACTACTAAAGTTAAAGAGAACACAAGTTTAAAGATTAATAATAATTTATTTGTATTCTTGTACTATTCTTATTAATCATTTAACATGGCGGAACATATTTTTGAAGTCAGTTTTCGTATGACCATTTGAGAGAATCTCGCACTGCACAGACCAGTGGTGGAGGTAATGGACACACTGGAGAGCTCAAAAACCGTATGAGTGGAGTGGAACATGAGAAATCGCAACTCGTCTCACATTCACAAAAATATGAATATCTTAACTTAGAACTGACATACAGGCATCATTGAGGTACCATTAGATTTTGATTTTCAAGGCCTATCTACTGTGGTGGCCTCATTAGTAAATATACTCAAATTTAAAATCGTGATAGTACAGTACTAGTACTACTACTACTAAAAATTTTATTCATTACTAATATTGTACTAATGCATTACTAATGTGAAGAAATATTTTAATTCAAATAAATATGTAAGGAGAAGCAGCTCACACCAACAATAAAAACTACAAGCGTTAGTTAAGACGTTCGTTATGTAGTTAGCGTCGAAAGATTCAGTTTCAGTTACCTTCTTGAGATGTCAGGCTGTTCCTGATGAACTTCATCACGTTTATCGTTATCTGGAAATGCAACAACAGCAACAGCAGCTTCTGCTTCACTGTTTTCCTCAACATAGTAAAATTGCGTTAACTCAGCCCAACTTTCTGAATGTTCATCTTCAATTTCAATCATTTTGAAACTCAAAATTCTTATCACAAATATTTCAAATACCGAAGAGCGCCAAAACTGTTGTTTTAGTCCAGTAAACAGTAGATCTAACACACATAAACTGAAACTGGAAACTATTCTCAGTGGGAGCCTCTATCTTTTAACCATTCACCGGAATCTTGCGCGCGCTTGCCAGATTTTACAAACAACCACAGCCTAACATTAAATCTGTCTTTCTTCTCCCATTGGAGCATAGAACCTCAACCAAATCACGCGTGAACAAATCATGACCGACCACACTTATCGGCATGGCACGTGGTGAATGAATATATCCACATCCAGCACGAGGCTATACACGCGCGCGCACACACACACACGCACTCACACATATAATATGAGGAGTGTTCAGAAAATAATCATCATCATGTGCCATGCCAATAAGCGTGGACGATCATGTTTTGCCATCTCACTCTGTCATCAGAGTCGTGGATCAGCTCCGTGTTTTTGTCTCGACCATGGCATGTGGCCAAGCCATCCAGCTATTTACTTCTTGGTCTTCCCTTTGGTCGCTTCCCTTCGATCTTGTCAGTTGTCACCAAGTTCCCCAACTCATTTCTTCTCATAACATGCCCAAAGAATTTTGACTGTCTTCGTCAGTGGTTCTCAACCGGTGGGGAATCCTTTTTTTTTGGGGGGGGGGGGGGGGATATTAGGGTTTCCAGGGGGGGGGGGGGGGGGGAATTAAGATTATTTCAAGATCGCGTTAATACAAAACGCGATTACTTGATATTGTTTTTCTCTTCACACTGTACGGTTCTGTACGTCTCACCCCTCTAAAATTCAATTTATAAAGTACTAGCTGACCCGGCCCGGCTTCGCCCAGGCCCTTGCGGAGATCTATCTATCTATCTATCTATCTATCTATCTATCTATATATCTATCTATATATATATATATATCTATCTATCTGTCTGTCTGTCTGTCTGTCTGTCTGTCTGACCCGGCCCGGCTTCGCCCAGCTCCTAGTGGGGAGCACCTCATTTAATTCTTATAAGTAGTCATATAAGCTCCCGTTCCCGTTCCCGACTATCTGTCTATCTGTCTGTCTATCTATCTATCTGTCTGTCTGTCTATCTATCTATCTATCTATCTATCTATCTATCTATCTATCTATGTTCGACCAGTTCCCGTTAAAAATATAGATAGAATAGAAAAATAGATAGATTGATAGTAGAAAATATGATTGGAAGAGATCTATCTAAAGTAAACTTACCAAGATATCACGAACAGCCAAAAAATGGTGGGCGGTGGGTTGACTGCAGAGTACTGCAAACGATATGCAACTAACTTTCTCTCACAAAAAAATTACTTCTTTTTTTTTAAACGAACGAAAATCTTTATTTTCAAAGGGTTAAGAATTGGGCACGCAGGCCCGTCCTACATTCTGCCCTTCTTCTCTATTTCCTCTCATATATTCTTTCATTCAACATCTCTTATGAAGCAATTCTTTGACAACAAAAGAACAATAAGCATTAAAATGCATGAAAAGTAACTCGTTGAGGAAATGTTTAACATGGGCATCATAAATACCCAACGTGGGTGTAACGCGCCATACATATGAAAATGTTAAAAAAAAATTAATGTGCTGTTGATGAAAAATAAAAAGATGAGTTAGAAAATTTTCACTATTTAAATAGATGCATTATTTTTATGAAAAACTTTTATAAAATATATAGCTATGCTATTAAAAGTTATGCCCCTTGAAATAACTTTTCTTACGTTAAGTCCCCTCGCTATATATATATATATATATATATATATATATATATATATATATATATATATATATATATATATATATATATATATATATATATATATATATATATATATATATATAATGATAAGATATTAAAATATTAAATTTTAGTAAGTAAATAGCTGATTGTACACTAACAAACTATGACAGTTGGCTGCATGGGAATGAGAAGAAGGCGTGTAGACAATTTCATCTCAATCGGATGGACCGTTCGCGAACGCATAAAGAACGGACATACATACAGACATACATCGTCTTTTATAGATATAGAAGTAGACCCACAAATCATGCTTTAATTGTGGATGTCTAGACTTGTTTTCGTATGTGCTGTTAAATTTAGCTTCCATTATTACGTATACTGTGTAGGGGTGGGGACGAGATTTTTAGGTAGGAAATATGAAAGGGGGAATGTCGTTCTGTAAAATATTGTGAAGGGGGGCACGGGCCAAAAAAGGTTGAGAACCACTGGTCTACGTCTAATGTCTCTAATCAGTTTACGATCTTCATTTGTTTCTTGGAGTTCTTGTTCATTGGTTTTTCTGTCTGTCCATGCTATTCTTTGTATTTTCCTCAGAAACCACATTTCCACAGCCATCAGATATTTTTCAACTTGTCTGCTCATTGTCCACGCTTCACGTCCATATAGATATAGAAGTACAGATTCTATGTAGCACTTCAACACTCTTTTTCTCGTTTCAATTGATATCTTTATATTGGTCAGTATGTCTTTCATCTTGCAAAAGGCTACCTTCGCCAGTGGCAATTCTTGTTCTAATCTCTTCAAGGCATCTCCCATCAGATGTTATGACTGTTCCGAGATAGCTGTACCGATTCAAACGTCATTTTTCTCAGGAGCTGTTTATTATTTAAAAAGCATGAAATTTATACACAATATATATGTCATGTAACGGTATTATTCAGCATAATCTCCATCACATAGTATGGCTTTATGCCAGCCCGAAACATGTGCGTGTGTTAATTGCCTGTACCAGATTTCTTCTTGATCATGTAGCCATTTCTTCTCTGCGTGAATCACTCCGACATCATCTTCACACCGTATCTCACGGAGAGCATATTTAGTGGACCAAACAGATGAAAATCAATCAACCAATCCCCCTCTGCCGTGCGTCCACCTTGACGAGGTAGAGGGGCTTGAGCGTCCCAATGACCCCAAGAGCTATGCCGACGGTAGCACAGCTACTGGTAGGGTCACCCATGTCGGACAGTTCAAGGGAGAGGGACCAGACGAAGAGACGTACAAACCTGCTGCCTTGTAGGTAGACTGGGGACAGTCAAAGGCTAGGGAAAGCATCCCGAACAAATGCTTGTCGAAATCGGATGTACTGAGCCACAGGCTTGACAAAGAAGTGCAACGTAACTTTATCATTTCATGATGCCACAGATGAAAATTAATCGTTATGGTGCTAATCCCGTGAAGTCCCATCAGGCGGTGATAGTGCCGGGCCCCCTGCCTCGAGGGGGTCCACCCATGACTACTGGTGGTCACCTTCCCCTGTGCTGTGGAGTCAAGGCACAGAGGAGTAGGTTAAGAGCTATTGACCAAACACCCCGGACACTCAACATACTACAATGGAATGCCGAAGGAGTTTATAACAAGAAAGCCTCCCTAACACAGCGTCTTCATAAAGATAGAATAGATGTGGCATGCATCCAAGAGACACACCTCAACGCCAATCGCACATTTTCAGTCGAGGGATATCAGGCCACACGTTTCGACCGCGAAGGACACAAAGGAGGAGTTGTAATACTTACACGAAATACAATACCTTGCAGCGAAGTATCTGTGATCTCTGACAACCAAACGGAAATTATAGGTGTTGACATAATGATAAAGGACGTGAAAACAAGAATTTACAATCTGTATAGCCCGGCAGATAAGGATCTTACACTCTCAAACATGAAAATAACTGACACAAATTGCATTGTTGTCGGAGACTTTAATAGCCGTTCAGAAAGATGGGGATACCCAGATACTGACAAAAGAGGAGATGAAGTGGAGGACTGGGAAATAGACTCAAATCTCCATCTACTCAACAAAGCGGATGACACACCGAGCTTCTACTCCAGAAGATGGATTACCACTTCTACTCCAGACTTAGCTTTCTGCACAGGAGACATCCTCCACAAAATCGATCGCCATGTGCTTGACCAATTAGCAGGTAGTGACCACAGACCAATCAAGCTTGTAATAAATATGGAGTATGTTCCACAGGAGCAAAAGCCTTTGCCCCGCTGGAATTACAAACGAGCAGATTGGGACAGATTTGCCATACTAACAGACAAATATTGTGAAAACATAAATACACGATATGGCAACATGAAGCAAATGGTGGAAAGTCTAAACAGAGCAATAATACAGGCGGCCACTGAGTCTATTCCAAGAGGGGCGAGGAAAAATTACAAACCATACTGGACTGAGGAACTACAAATTTTGGAGGACAAAGTTGAAGATGCTAGGAAGACCGCAGAGAGAGAACAAACAACTGAAGCGAACATCTCTCTCAAAGCCATCTCAGCAAAATATAAAAGAACAGTAAATCAAACAACAAGAGATTGTTGGAGGAAAAAAAACAGAAAACCTGAATTTTGACAGGGATGGAAACAAACTATGGAAACTAGTGAAAGCCATGAACAATGAAGGACCTAGAAACAAACAAATAACAATTAAACAAGGAAATGCCTTGCTTACAGGAAAAAAGGCTGCAAATGCACTAATGGAACACTATGCCAGTGCAAACCACATTGATATTACAGCCGAACAGAAGAAAGCAATCAAAGATAAACAGATACATCATAGATATACAGAGACAGCAGCAGAATATATGATGGCAAATCTAACAATGGAAGAAATGGAACAGGCAATGAATATCCTAAAAAAGAAGACATCTCCAGGAAAGGATGGAATCACAAATGAAATGCTAATAGGACTAGGCACTAAGGCAAAAAAGAAACTACTAGCAGTCCTAAATTACAGCTGGAAGAGGGGAATAGTCCCACAGGCATGGAAGGAAGCTATACTAATACCAGTCCCAAAGAAAGGAAAAGACCTGGAAGAACCAAATGCTATCCCTATCAGTCTTCTTAGCTGTGTAGGAAAATTAATGGAACGCATTATCAATGGCAGGCTAACATGGCATCTGGAAGAAAACCAACTCTTAACACCTCACCAAGCAGGATTCAGAAAGTACAGATCCACTGAAGATCAAATAACCTATATAGCTCAGGAAATAGAGGATGCCTTCCAAGAGAAAAAGCACACACTAGCGGTCTGGATAGATTTAGAAAAAGCATTTGATAAAGTATGGAAGGAAGGACTGAAAGTAAAACTGCAAAAAATGCATGTTTGTGGGAAAATGTACAAATGGATCAGCCACTACCTTGAGAACAGAACTGCCAGGACAAAAGTACAAGGACAAACCAGCAAAATGATGCTGTTGGAGCAAGGTGTCCCTCAAGGAGGAGTTCTTTCACCAACATTATTCCTAGCATATATAAACGACATCACAGAATATTGTCCAGCCAGAGTACACACATCATCCTTTGCAGATGACCTAGCCATATGGACATCTGAAGAATATATTAGTACAGCTAACAGCAGAATACAGCAAGCCCTATTAGCGCTAGAGGACTGGTCAAAATCATGGCTAGTGAAGATAAGTGAGGAGAAAACAACATGCACAGTGTTCTCCCTCTCAACTAAAACTCAGCAACCTAAGCTGGTATTGAATGGAAAAATATTGCGCCATGAAGAAAATCCAAACTATCTAGGAGTCACCTTTGATCGTCGCCTGACATGGAAGACACAGGTTGAGAAAAATCGAACAAGAGCAAGGCAAAGAATGGCAATCATGAAAAAGCTTGCTGGTACAACGTGGGGAGCAGATGAGAAAGTTCTCAAGAAATTATATACTGGACGGGTGAGGCCAGTACTGGAATATGGCATTGCAGCTTGGGCAACAGCAGCTAAGTCAAACTTTAACAAAATAAGTAGAGTCCAAAATCAAGGAATGCGAATCATAACTGGAAGCCTGAAGACAACGCCTATTAATGAATTAGAAAAGATCACTTGTTTACAACCAATGCAGGATAGAAGAGATAGCAAAGCCCAGCAACAAGCTGAAAAATTTAGAAGATTGACAGACCACCCTATGTATAAAAGGTTTAGTGGTTTTGGAAAGGGAAGACTGAAGCGTAGCAACTTTGTAGAAACTGCAAAACGAAAGATTAGGGCAGATCCCATACTTAACATATCAACAGTCAAACCCATTTACAATGCAGACAAGTTCCCAGCTTGGAGACAGCAGCAACTGCCTGAGATGATAGAAAACATTCCTGGTATTGAGAAAAAGAACACTCAGCATGAAACCGAAAGAAGAGAAATAACCCTAAACTACATAAAAGAACATTACCCAAGCAGCAACTGGACCCATGCATATACAGATGGATCAGCCAAAAATTCAGTAGAGAATGGAGGAGGAGGAATTCTCCTAAATTTAAAAAATGGAGCGAAAAAAACACATTCAATGGCAACTGGAAAGTTTTCAAGTAACTTCAAAGCGGAGGTAGAGGCTCTGAAAACTGCAGCAGAAATGCTCTTAATGGAGGAAAATAAAGAGACGCAAATAGCTATCTTTACAGATGCAAAGTCAGCTGTCTCAATACTGAAGAGCAATAACAGCACAGAAATAGCTGACCTAAGAGCAGCACTCCATGGTCTATGCCAGAAATCCAAAAAAGTTGTAATACAGTGGATCCCATCACATTGCAGTATACCTGGAAATGAAGAGGCTGACAGACTGGCAAAAGAGGGCGGACGACTACCACAGCCTGACATAGACATAACCTATAATGAGGCAAAGAGGTTGATAAAAAGCACTTATAGAACCAAATGGGAATCAGAGCATCCAGGCCACCAGAAGGATGATGCATATTACAAACTCGACCGAAGAGAACAAGTAGCAATCTTCAGACTCCGCACAGGACACAACAGGTTGAAATACCACTTGTTCAACAAACTAAAGATAGGAGATACAGATGAATGTAATTGTGGAACTGGTAAAATGACAGCTAAACATTTGCTGCAAGAGTGCCCAATATATGCAGAACAGAGAAAGATATTTTGGCCCACACCTGCTTCATTTGAGGACAAGCTCTATGGAGATATCAACAAGCTCAAGTCGACTGCAGCTTACTTTAACTGTATTCAGGTTGACATTTAAATGTACATGAAGTATTTAGACTGCCACACTTCATACCACAGGCATGTCGGTTACACAAGCCTCCCCAGAGGCATGAAATGGAATATTGCTTGGATAGCAAATCCATTACGTGGAAAGTCCGAATCGAAAGCTCACTGTGTGGGCTTCAAAAAAGGTGGAAAAAGTGTCCTAGTGGCACGAAATGGAATATTGCTTGGATAGCAAATCCATTACGTGGAAAGTCCGAATCGAAAGCTCACTGTGTGGATGTCATCTGCAAACTGCATTCTTCTGGCTTCTGGAAGAACAGCCTATGGTGAACGGAAGGCCCAATATACGGAAGTGAGGCTAAGCAGCCATGTGCAGGACGTGACGATTCCTTGGGTGAGCCCAGTACCAGAGCTGTGTGTGATGGCTCTGCAATTATGGAAGCCTCCTTGGATGGCGGGGAATGCCCATGGTCTGCCCCTGCCTTCCCTTGAGGGCCGACCAGGATGCCTTTGGCTGTTCTATATGGGCCAGCTGGGATGGGAGATAACACCACAACAGTGAGAGTCTAACGTCCTAAGAAACCCCCGGGAAGGTTAACCCGGTCAACAAATGCCTGCAGAAGTCGGATGTGTCGGCCTAACGGCGCAAGAACGCAGCTCTGCTGTAAACAGGCACAACGCAATCACGTCCGGAAAAAAAACTCCGGATGAACGAAGAAGAAGAAGAATCAACCAATCAATCAGGTGCCGTCTCCATATTGAAGGTTGATTGCATTGGGTCTCCAACACTGTCTGTCTCTCTCTCTGACTGTACATTCTGTTATGCTGATGTTCGTCCATCTCTTGATGTTATCTTCCCACTTGTATCGTTGTCTACTTCTTGCTCGCTTGCCCTCAACCTTGCCTTCCAGTATGGTTTTTATAAGAGTATCATCATGTCTTTTAACGTGGCCGAATCTATTTCACTTGCCACCTCTTTATTTCTTTCATCAACTCTCTCTCTCTCTCTCTCTCTCTCTCTCTCTCTCTCTCTCTCTCTCTCTCTCTCTCTCTCTCTCTCTCTCTCTCTCTTTCATTCCCAGTTTTTCTAGAACCTCTGCACTTGTTTTTATTTCCATGAAATACGACATATTCGTCTGCATATCCGCATCTCCAGGGCTTCTATGCGACTTTCTAGTCGCTTGTTCAATGTCCAGGCTTCCGCGCCATACTGTAGCGTTGAATAAACGTAGCGTTTGACAATTCTAATTTTTAATGCACTGTTAATCTCTCTAGATGTTAATATTGATTTCGTGCCGTTGAAAACATGTTTGCCCATTCCTATTCTCTTTTTGATTTCTATGTCACTTCTGCCATCATCTGTTATTATATGTCGAAGATATGAGAAACTTGTTACTCCCCGTTTACTGTGATGTTCATTGATGACCCTTCCTTTTCACTGCTAATTATCATAGTTTTTGATTTTTGGATGTTAATATTTAAGCCACATTTTGCACTATACCTGTTTACTTGTTTCACTAGATCGTGTAACTCTTGCTCGAATTATGCTAGTGACACGGTATCGTCAGCAGTGGCGTCACTGGGGTTGGTGTCACCCAGTGCGGTAAACTCTTGGTGTCACCCCTCTAGACTTTCACCATGGTCTTCTTCCGAGTGTTCCTGTACCATATATAATCGCATATAATAATGTTTGTAAAATAAGTCAAAAAGTTAATAAGGACATAAGAAAGAAAACAAATTGAACAATATAACTTCAATACTTCAGGTAAAACGTAAATAAAGAACTTCGACAAACTCGGACAAAGTTAAATTTTTGTTATTTTGCTATGTCTGCTTTGTCAAATTTGCAATTTTTTTATTTTGGTGTCACCCCTTGATGGTGTCACCCTGTGCGGCCCGCACCCCCCGCACCCCCCTAGTGACGCCCCTGATCGTCAGCATCCCTAAGATTGTTTATGATTCTTCCATTCGTGTTAAGTCCATGCAGTTCAACTTGTTTAAAAATTCTTTCTGTGTGTAGGTTGAAGAGGCTTGGGGACAGTACACATCCCTGCTGTACTCCTCTTATCTCTATAGGCGACAAATAGTTATTTCCGCACCTAAGAGACACCACTTGTTCCCAGTGCAAGTTACTATTAGTCTGTTCAGAAATGAATGCCTTCATTCACGATAAAGTTTTATGAAAACTGTCTGTTGCATCATTATGAAAGTCTTTGATAGGTCCAAAGGCAACTTAAATCATCGAAAGCAGCGATATTTCTTTGATGTTTTGGCGAAAATGTAGTGATTTCATGCAAACAAACTAGTTTTACAGTAAAGCACGTCATTTCGGGTAACGACACAAGTACAAGGCGTAGCCAGATTCGTATGGGAGTGGGTGCAATTTAAAAAAATCGCTTAAAAGTCGACAGGGTCGACTACATTGGACTGGGTTTTTATCCCATATGGCCCATTCTCTTTCCGCAGCGCGGAAAGCGTCGCACAAAACACGAACTCCGTAGCTCCAGCGACGACCCTCGGGAGTCTCCGAAAAAAATGCACTCGTGAAATGAAGGACGCAGCCCGGAATCGAACACACAACCTTCGGACCCGAGTCAGACGGCTTGACCACTTCACCACGGAGATTCCCGAGAGGGGTGCAATGTGCAATATTAGTAAAGACAGAGAGTTTGCAGAGGTATGGGGTAAATAATGTGTAAATTGACAGGACAGTAGAAGGAATAAATTTCTTACTTTATTTTTCATTTCCTTTTTGTTTCTTCAGCTGCTGGTTAATAATGTGTACACAAGGAGTCATGTTACTTTGATGCATTTAGCTTTTTATATTGAGTTCGTGAAAGCTTAAAATAGCTGTGCGTTAATGTGTGTATGGAGTGACCAGAAATGATACCGCAATTTAGTCAGCATGTGTCAATTTTTAAGGATCTGTTCAGCCGTTTGTGTAGTTTGTTCACACGTACACATGGGTGACAGACCCGCTTTGAGTCTTCGTGAAAGATTGTTTACTTTCCTGTTTACCATTCAGAGACGGAACATGATTATTACCTGTTTTGCACTATGAAAATAGTTGTCAGTGTTTCTGTAGTGGGCTTTCTTCTTAACAGCCAAGATGTTGGCCCTCTTTTCATTGAGGTTTATATATTGATTCGTATGTACGTGTGTTGTCCCGTAATTTGACGTGTTTGCTCTCACGTTTCTTGTTATGCCACAATATGTCAGTTTCCACCGCAATATTACTCTTCTGTTGGTGTTCAATGCGTTTAGTGTTGTTGTTGTTGTTGTTGTTGTTGTTGTTGTTGTTTTCAACGCCAGTTGTTTGTCACCGTTGAGGGCTTACGGAACTGAAAATTCGTCACTGTGGAATACAAACTGCTGCCATTGACAAGTTGTATTGTTTGTGCCGATGCTGTAATATTTAGGGCCTGCAATTCTTCTGAATAGTTGGAGCAAAATACCCCAGTAGGTGTGCATGTGTATTAATGTCTGCGATCTTCCCAGACCTTAATCTGTGTCGGACGATTCCAGTAGGTTGATGACTGCTCTCAGTTGCATAAAATTCAATCCATCCTTTCTCCAATAGCCATCTTCCTCTTTCAACACATAGTCCTCACATTTTTTTCCAGCAATGTTTATCAGTTTTTAATTGCGCGGTCTGGGTTGGTATCTTGACGTCAGACAATTTGAATGTAGTAATTTCAGCTGCCACCTGTCCTTTAATTTTAACCCACATAAGTTCTACAGGGTTTAATGAGAATGGTACGGCGGAAGTCTCAAGCACCTATGGCCATGCTCTACTATCAACTAGTCGATTTGATATTTCTTGCTTTTTTGTGCCTGTTTTACAAGGGACAGCAATTATAGCTTAAAACACGTTTCTGGAAATGGTATGTTTTCCCTTCGGAGCCATATCTTTATCGATACCTTTGTGCTTGATGCCGTTGTTATTTTGTCTTCTTGGGCAACTACATTTTGATATGATGCATTGTCCATAATTAGACAAGACAGTCTATCTAGGGATAGAAGCACTGTATTCTCGAGCCAATCGCTAAATACATTACCATTCATCTCATTATGATAATCCCTATTGTCTGTATGCTTTGATAAGAACACGAGTCCAGCATTCTGTAGTAAGCCATTATGAGTACTACCAGCATGGGCTATGACCAAACGCTGTCCTTTACTACTAGGCACATATCGCTTTATCTTTCCCTCAACTGATTGCCATTCCTTTTCACTTGTGTGGTGCGCATTGATCCAGGTTTCATTCAAATACACTATGTTATGTCATAATTTTCTTTTCTCATTTCCATTATTTCACATAGGTATCTGCTTCTCACGACTCCTAAATGCGGTTTCTCGCAAATGATATTTCTACCTCCCTTGTACTTTCTAAACGTGAAGCCCAATGTCCTTATATTTTCCACAAAGCTGTTTTGGATAGCTCTATGCCATTGGAATTTCTCAACCAAACCCTAAGTTTTCTTACAGTCACTGTTACTTTGGTATCCAGCATATTTATAATTGCTTGCCTTATGACATCCTTGTCAAAGCTGTCTACATTTGCCTTTCTACCTACCGTTTGCTTATTGAGTGGTGCTCTCATTCCAGATTCTTGCACCCATCGACGAAATGGCCGTTTACTCAAACCCAGTACATGCACTGTTTTTTTTCTTCGGGATTTGTAATAGTATGAAACAGTTTCCTGCGTTCAGCTTTTTGACAAAAATATGTGTACAACTTCATAGCGATACTTTGAAGTGTACAAAATTTCACATTCAATCCAATTTAACAATATTCACACATTCCGATGATTGCAATCAATGGTAAGACTTATAAACTAATTACGTTTCATGAAAGGACCCATATTACGACACCTCTGAACACTCCCATTTAACTGCACGCCGTTCTTGCCACAACGTGTACCACGAGAAAATTAAACAAAAAAGCGCGGATGTGTCTGGGTGAAGGTGTAATACATTAAAAAATATGGACTTAATCCCTGACCTGTAAATTATATACCGCATATAAACAAACATTGAAATCTGCTATACAATCTCGAGAACAAACATTTTTTTGTTGGGTGGACATAATGATAAGGCTATTTGCTAAATCTCATCATTTTCCCTCAGTTGGTTACTGAGATATGGATGTTTATATGGAGGCACCCAAATGTGAACAGACTATAATAAGTCTGATGTCCTTTAGGTCTACTCCTGTATCTTGAAGGCATGTAATTAGTCGTTCATGTTGTACTCTATCAAAAGCTTTATTGTAGTTTATAAAACAAACATATATACTTTTCTGATCTTCTACATATTTTTCAGTTAACATCATCAAATAGATAATTGCTTCTCTGGAGCCGTTGTTGTTGCGGAACCCAAATTATTCTTCAGCTACTTCCTCATCTATTTTTATGTTGAATTCTTTCTTGTATGACCTTGAGTAGTATCTTAGTTATGTGGCTCAATAAGTTAATAGTTCTATTATTCTCACAATCAACAGACATTGCTTGGCTTCATCGGTAGTGTGATGAAAATTGATGTTTCCAAGTCCCGGTATTATATACATCATTACATAATTATGTGATAGTATCAATGCCAAAGCTGGATAAGGATTTCATCATTTCTGTTGTTATCGTGTCAGGACCTGCAGCATTTCCTTTTGAAAATCAGAGGGTGCTAAATCGGGACTAATGGGTGGAAGCAGTAGTAAGACAGGAGCTCTACCCGTCTCTAAGAGCCGCCTTCATTGGCTTATATTGACGTCATCAGAGCCGTTTAACAACTGGAAACATTTCGAGCGAAAATAGGCCTTATCAGCCATCTTATAACTCACAGCATCATACTTTCAACCCCACGGGATGAAATGAAAGGTCATCATCATTCATGATTGACCAACAACAACACTAACAACTGGAGCCTCCATTCAAGGGATATAACTCGTGAATAAATAATCGACTGGTTTTTCGCACTGTGACCTCCAGCTTTTTTTGCGGGGGGGGGGGGGGGGACGACGGACTTTGTTTTTTGTAAAATTTAAATTTAAAATTTACAGTTATTGGTTGTAGTGGGCGGGGCTTAAACATTATCATCATTTAATTGACGGTGTGTTAGGGTTACAGTGCTTTTCCTGCTCGGTTTCTTCCTCCGTTTTTCTCTTCTTCTTTGTTTATATGTACTGGGCCGGGTGTAGACACTATCATCATTTCATTCGCGGTGTGTAAGGGTTAGGGTTATAGTGCGGTTCCTCGAGATTTAACAATATAAATAATTAACAATTAAATTTCTCTTTATTGTTTCCAAATTGAATGTTTCATGTAGAAATTTAATTGTTAATTTTTGTAAAATTTTATTGTTGAAATTGTATTTTTTCATTCAACGATAGTGACTTATTGCATAAAATACCTCTAATTTTCTTAAATACAGCTGTTGTTTGCATAGGGTACAGACGATTATCTCTAGTAGGTTGGAAATTTGCCCAGACAGCAGAAAACTGGCCGTGGTGTAATCAAAGAGAATATTAAGTGGTATGAAACATTGTAAGTCGGTTAGAAGATGAGGTCAATAAGGCAGACGTGGTTTTAAGAAAAGGCCGACTTCATAACAGACACTACTGGTTGGTTGGAGGCTTGACGCTATTGGCGATGTGAAATGACAACGTGAGATATTCTTCTCATTTGGTTAAGAAATTTTCCTGCTTTTTATAAGTTTGGTTGGGATATTAAAAAGTTTGGTTGAAATGTGGCCAAAAATTTGTTCCCCTGTGGTTAATAACGTTCCTGATTTTCATACGTTTGGATGCGATATTTCTTCCCTTGGCCATATTTGGCTGACAAAGTTTCCTCTTGTCTTTATAAGTTTGGCTGTGAAGTGTTTAAGATTGGTTGAACTTTGGCCAACATTTTTTACATTTGGTTAACAAATTTTCCTACTTTTCATACGTTTGGTTGAGATATTTATAAGTTTGGTTGAAAATTTGGTCAAACATTTCACATTTAGTTAACAAAGTTTCCTATTTTTTATAAGCTTGGTTGAAATTTGGTCAAACTTTTCACATTTGGTCAACAAATTTTCCTATTGTTCATAAGTTTCGCTGAGATATTTATAAGTTTGGATAAGATTTTTCAGTTTGGTTATCAAAGTTTCCTCTTTTTTTTATATGTATGGTTGAAATTTGGCTAGGAATTTTCAATTTGGTTAACACATTTTCCTTGGAAAAATGTAAGTTTGTTTACAATATTTCTTTACTTGATCAAAATTGTTCACATTTGGTTAACAAAGTTTTCCTAATTTTCGTAAGTTTGGTTGCAATATTTATAAGTTTCACTGAATTTCGGCCAACATTTTTCACATTTGGTTGACAAAGTTTCTTACTTTTCATAAGTTTGGACGATGTATTTCGTTATTTGGACAATATTTTTCCCATTTGTCTAACAAATTTTCTTAATTGGCCAAGATCTTTTCTTTATGGTTATCAATTGTTCCTAATTTTAATAATTTTTGACGAGATATTTCGTTACTTGGTCAAACTTTTCCCTCAATTTTATAAATTTGGTTGATATATTTCTGTGTTTGGCCGAACATTTTCATATTTGGCTGACAAATTTTCCTACTTTTTATAAGTTTAGTTGAAATATTTCTCTCTTTGGTCATATTTTGTCACCTTTGGTTAACAAAGTTTCATTCTTTTCATAAATTTGGCCGACGTATTTCGTTACTAATTTCATTACTCATTATTTTTCCCATTTGGCTAACAAATTTTCTTACTTGGCCAAGATTTTTCCCATTTGTTTAACAAATGTTTCTACTTTTCATAAATTTGGATGAGCTATTTCCTATTGTGATCAACATTTTTCTCATTTAGTTAACAAAGTTTCCTACTTTTTATAAGTTTGGATACGATATTTCTGATTGATTGATTGATTTAAGAATCGACATCACAGCATAAGGGCATTCCCATAAGCGCTCCGTCCCCATCCTTAGCAGCCAGCGAAGAGTTCCAACACCAATAGTACTAGTAGCAATCTGATTATATGTCCGTCTCACCTTTTCTCTGAGCATTGAGCGTCGGCCAGATCCCCTCGTCACTCCTCGCTGTCTAATTCTTGCCAGGCCATGGTAATCCATTTGCTCCTCCGAGGTGTACACGTACTCCCACAAGGCCGCAACCACGTCTGCCTTGTCATGTATCAATACTCCACCAAGTTCTGTAGAGCCAGCCAGTTTGTCCACCTGTTCATTTCCCAGCACACCGGCATGCCCCGGAGAAAATATCTAGGCGATGCTTGTCACCCGTGACCTCCAAAGCGAAACAAGCCACTCCGCATGAAGCCTGCCCACTCTCACCCTCGTCAGCATGCTTTCTGAGTCAGTTACAATCACGATGTATGTGTGTGTGTGTCGTGTTCTCCATCCAGCGGAGAGCTGCAGTGAATGCCTCCACCTCAATTCTTAAGCTGGATGTTGTGGTATCATATGCCAGGCTCTCCTGCACCAAACGTCGACCATTAGCTTCGGCTATGAAGCCTGTCGCGTAATGTTGACTATTTTGACAGACAAGGATCAGAAATAGCAACCAATAGACTTTCAGGATTCCGAAAGACTAATCACTGTCGAAGAAGAGGCCGAAATGGCTCGAACTAGGAAGTACGATTCGGAACTGTCCCAGGAATGACCAGGTCTTCAGACAGTGTTCAGGCACAGATAGGTAAAGCGAACAACCGTACTAGGAATAATTCTAGACAGTAGGCTTAATGAATCTGGCGACGAATGCCTGCAAAAATTAAAGAGCCCCCTTTAACTGATCCATTCTCACAACATGGAGGAAGAGTACAAATATAAAGTTACAACTTGCATTCCTTCTCGCTCTCTCAGTATCCTAATATTAAATTAGAGTATAACAGCAACAGACTAAGTATGTTTCTGGTATCACATATAACTATTAATTTAATGAAAAGTGTGGCATGTAAAAGTCTGTTGCCCTAGTGTGTAGGCAATCAAATCCTAGACTAAGTTGGCAGGCTAAAGGTGTCAGCCGAGGAGGTTGGCCACTCAGCTCAAGATTTGGGTCCGGCTTGTCAACTCAGGTGATGTTCCAGTTCAGGTTGCGGATTCACTCTCCGGCAATAGACATGGTGTTCACGACTGGTAAGTATGCGTTGCTGCAAGTTGCTGGCTTATGGTACCACCAAAGAAGGTGCAGAACTTCCAAAATGTGGTGATTAAACCTCTCCACGGGGGAACAGTGCCACTAGCAGTGTAAATATTACTTTTGGGTATCAATTTGGCTCGCAATTTGCTATTCCCAAATATCGGCTAACTAGAGCCTGGATTATTTTGTTGCAATATGTCTTTTTACAGCTAGTATCGGCGCCTGTGTCCTACCGCTTCGAGTTAGTTGACCAAATGGACGATCTGCCGGCTGACGACAACTGGCCAGGCAGATTCTCGTGTTGCCACCCGGGTCGCAGGCTAAAACTGAATATGTTATTCAGCCAAACTTGCGCTGGGGCAGAAGGCGTGCACAACTAATAGTTCTATAATATACTGTATAATATATATTTTAAAAACACTAGAATATTCACTAGGTTTACAGGAGATTAAATATATTAAATTCTCGCCAATAATACAGGCATATTTATAGATATCTACAAACATGGGAAAATAGGGAAAAGATCGTTTTCCTAGATATATTTATAATGAAAAATATGATCTGCACTGTAATTTAAGCAAAAATAAAGGGGGAGACTGTCTATTACGTCACAAGCCCCAGCCACTTCTCTCACCTCTTGACACCGAACCATCTATGTAGATAATCACATCACCCGAGTGAGCATTGTCCTGAATTAATTGCTGGATTTATACTTCCGTGGCCCCTGCTGGCCACTCCCTGAACTCCCGGCTTAATGTGATTATAACTCTGCACAAGTCTGACTGCTCCACTGGCACTCTGACCCACTCCTCTCCTCGCCTAATGTTCTCCAAGGGGCACACCTGATCTGATCGTATGCGACATGTCTTTACTTGATAAATATCTTTTGCCTGTGGTTAACAAAAGTTTCCTACTTTTTAAAAGTTTAGGTGCAATATTTCTTTACTTGGTGACGTTTTTCACATTTGGTTAAGAAAGTTTCCTACGTTTCATAAATGTGGATGCGATATTTCTTTACTTGGTCAATATTATTTGCCTTTGGTTAACAAACATTTCGTACTTTTTATAAGTTTAGGCACAATATTTCTGTACTTGGTGACTATTTTTCACATTTCGTTACTTAGTCAATATTTTACCAATTTGGCTAACAAATCTTCTTACTTGGCCAAGATTTTTCCTATTTGGCTAACAAATTTTCCTAGTGTTCATAACGAGATATTTCGTTACGTGTGCTTTATTTTTCACATTTGTTTAACAAATTTTCCTACTTGGTCAGTATCTTTCCCATTTGGTTAACAATTTTCCTACTTTTTATGGGTTTGGTTGAGATATTTGTGTATTTGGCAGATATATTGTCCATTTTGCTAACAGAAGTTCCTACTTTTTATAAATTTGGGTGAGGTATTTCTCTCTTTGGTTGATACTTTTTCATACTTGCTTAACAAAGTTTCATACTTTTCATAAGTTTGGCGGAGATATTTCGTTACTTGGTCAATATTTTTTTTATTTTGGTTAACAAATTGTCTTACTTGGCCAAGCTTTTCCCCTTTGGTTAACAAAGTTTCCCACTTTTCATAAGTTTGGTGGAGATATTTCGTTACTTGGTCAATCTTTTTCTCATTTGGCTAGCAAATTTTATTACTTCTCATAATTTTGGGTGAGATATTTCGTTACGTGGTCAATATTTTTGCTATTTGACTAACAAATTTTCCTACTTGTTTGGTATTTTTCCCAATAGGTTACCAAATGTTCCTACTGTTTATAAATTTGGACGAGCTATTTCTGTATTTAACCAATATTGTTAATACTTTGTTTAACATATTTTCTTACTTGACTGTTGAAGTGATACATAGAAGCTGTACTTTCTTCTGGCTGTGAAGTTTGGTACTGACTAGGCACACTGAAAAACATATATTGGTCTTGGAAATGGGATTCTGGATAAAGATGTAAAGACCCGCATGGACACATAGAGAGATAATGAAAGTGTAGATGTCTAATTTTCTATGAGATAACGTCGCTGGCTATGACAGCGGACAAGTGACATGTCATGTTACACTTATTGCCTTAGGTTGAGTCAGGATAGTTTGTTGTGTTCGTGTGTAATATTATACATCTGTTATCACGTACTAGCCACTCGTCACTGTATAACCCGATAGCTGTTATGTGCAGATACGTCTTCCCCAACTAGCATGTGTGATCACATCTCTGCATCATGAGTATAAGAATGGCTTAGTCAGACACTGTGATACTTTGATATAGTTGTTTATCTACAATAGAAAGTGTCCTATGTTTATTGCTGTCGGGATGTTCTTTGGTGGTACTCGGTGGATCACCCTAACGGATATAGACACGAGAGAGAAGGCCGACCATTTTACCCCTCAGATGCAATGTTGACGATTTAGTGGAATCACTTCCATATATGGTGATCATTATGAGTTAGGTTCCCTGGCTCGACAACCGATAGGACAATCATTTTATGTAGTATCCCTCTTAACCACGTGTATTGGATGTATCCTCACACATATTACCGGAAGCAGCGCCATACGTGGTGCGGTCGTAGCCAGTACCTACGTGTCTAGGATGTATTATTACACATGTGACTGGATGTGACGCCATTTTTGACAGGGTTTAGCCAATGAGCACGTGGTCTGGTTGTAGCCATTACCGCGTGTGATCGGATGCAGCGCCATCTTTGACCGGTTTTAGCCAGTGAGCACGTGGTCTGATTGTAGTCATTACACATGCGACCGGAAGCAGCGCCATATTTGATCGGATGTGATTATTACCCACGTGTGATCAAACTCAGCGCAATATTTGACCTGCTCTAGCCAGTGAGCACGTGGTCAGGTTTTACAATTAACCACGTGTGATCGGATGCGATGTCATATTTGACCGCTCGTCACCATTACCATCGTGTCTCGGCTGTATCGTTATGCATGGGATCCGGTGTATGTAACACCCCAATGTGGTCCGACTGTAGTCATTAACCACGTGTCCGGATGTATTCCTTAGATACGTGCCCATGTGACTGGTTGTACACCATCACACAACCCAAGGACGAGTCTTGTGTCTCTACCACTTCGCCATTGGTCTGATGACAGTGTTTAAGTCCCATCCACTACTGACAGTAATAACCGCTATTATAATATATAATCGGTTACTTTACAATAGAATATAGCTGGAAAAAGCCAAGGACTTCTGACGATCGGATCCGTAAATATGCATTGAAATTGTTAGTGGTAGACCTCCTACCCATGCCGCCATCTTTACTTTTCACTTTACACATCAAAAATACTATTTTTTTAAATATTACTTTTAATAATTACAGTTTTACGTTTTTAACTACACAAAACCGGAAATAGTTACGTGTCCTACCGCATGAGATTTGAAAATTCAGCTTCTTAATGCTTGTTGTGTCGACACATAAGCGATATAAGAAAGTATTTCGGGTTCAGTGGTCAACCCTAAATACGAATTGAAAGCCCATGTTCATACTACTGACATTCACACATGTGTGATATTTATGTCAACCTCTTGGAATTGAATCCCGCACATGTGATTAAATGCACGTCAAATCTCTTTTTACTTTTACAAGATACCAGGGTGTTGTGATAACATTGATGTCTGTATAATAGTCTCTTGTATCATTATCGGCTGCATAATTGTTAACTCTGTTGCGAGATTACTGCAGACTGAAGCAGATTTGTCAACAACCACGCATACCCACAGGTTTTGCCTTTCGAGACTATAATTTCTGACATAAATTGTAGTTATTTGTTCACATTTACCCAACTTTTCATGTGATTACTTCATTGGCACATAAGCAAAGTGCCGTATAATATTTGTTTACACCTTCAGCGATGTGTTCACACAATTCAGCATAATTTATAACTGCTATACTCCAAATGTCACTATCGTGCGTTAATTATACTGCGAGTTACCCTAATCTAAGAGTATTTTTGAGACATGCCCAGTGCTTGCCTCGCAAGACATGGAGCCAAGGGAAATAACTCGCATTATTTTTTTTAATTTGATATTTTAATGATTATTGCGCAAAATTCATTAATTATGTTATTTCAATTGATTGTATACTAATGAGATAAGTAGTTAATGTTACGCCCACTAGAAATACAACAATTTTATACTTTATTAAGCATATTTGTATGTGTGTGGTAATCTAACAATATATATACTTAAAAAGCATAATTTCGCTTCAGTCTTTTTCCTTAAGTTGAAAATTCCCGAATTATACATTGACATTGTCTATAGTCCTTTTGGCTCAGATCAAAGTGTAGAATTTATTGTACTTGGTCTTGCCTGAGGTCTCACTGAGTGTCAAACTTCGCATTTCGGTGTGGGTTTGATGGTCCCCTCTGGAGAAAAGGCTAATAGCAGGGGTAGGGGCCCATTCCCTCGCGCTCCTACATTGGCCTACCCCTTATACACAACACACACACTGACACATGTATACATCCTTAGACCCCGTGCCGGTGCACAATTTGGTCTACTTATCCATATAAGTATTCCACATGCCCGGGGCTTGCCTCGCTGTCTTCGAGCGGGACGGGGGCGGTCGGTGCGGCCGGGGGCTGGGGCGGCCGGCTGGGAAACCTGGGGGTGGGAGACACTGCCACTCGTGGATCTGAAGTAGTTAACAAGAAGTACCAATGACAATCGGAAAAGACACAGCAAACACAAAAAACCGCAAAATTCAAATATCTTGGTCAATTGAAGAGGGCTTTTGTGACGAAACAAGGGGCGGGATAACCCCGTATAGAAGGATTCATCGGAGGAGATCCTCCACAAATAATAATCCATTACCACATCCCGTACTACTCAACAGCCAGCTCATACGTAGTATTCTCACCCAGTATCAGAATGGAGGTGGAAGAAGTCACCGTAGCTATTCAGTGGTCATATCAGTCGTTCATGCCCGAAGGAGGGGGGGGGGATCGTGTCCGATTCACAATCTGCACTTCATAAGGTCTATAGGGGGTTATTGTTGTGTGACTTGTAAAATTGTTTAGGTATCTTATACCTTTAAAAACAAACAACATCCGGGAGTAAGCAGAAACGGAATGGCGGGTGGTATGGCTTCAAGGCCGCCGATCATAGCAACACTGAAGACTGGATACACAGGCCAAATAATAAACTTCATATATGACAGATTACTGCAGACTGACACAGAGGTTTAAAAATAGACTCTACTAAGACTTTTCGCATTTGGCTTGTAGTTATCATCATCACGCGCCATGTCGATTTGAGTGGGCTGTCATGTTTGGCCATCTCACACGATCGCCAGCGTGGTATGTAGCGGATATGATAATAATGAGTGAAGAATTGTGAAGAAGCTGTAGATAGTGCTTGTTTAGTTTTTTAAAGAACATTTTAGAATATGGTGGAAAGTCAAGAAAATAAACGCCAAGGTATTGAAATCTGCTGGTGTTACAAGATCACGAACCAAAACCATTAGAAACAGACAGATGAAATATATGAGGCGTATCAACCGAAGAGATGGAATAAAGAAACTAGCCTTAAGTAGAATAATACTATGTAAGGGAAGCAGACGGAGAGAGAGAGAGAGAGAGAGAGAGAGAGAGAGAGAGAGAGAGAGAGAGAGAGAGAGAGAGAGAGAGAGAGAGAGAGAGAGAGAGAGATGTTTGCGGAAAGCTTGAACCTGCTACCTGGACATCAGTATACCGGAAGTTTAAGAGAGAGCGTTAAGAATCTAAGATGTTACACATGCTGGCCTATACTGGAGAATCATTATTGCCATATCGTCATATTTGAGCCACATAGGCATTTCGAAATCAGACGAAGGGGAGATAGAAGTTGAAATTAGAAGCAAATCACTTTGTGTTGCTTTCGGTGGCGAGTAAGGTTGCCAGATTGTGTAACTGAGAAACCGGAACATAAGAAGAATCTAAAATGTTACACAAAATAATATAACTACTGACATAATAGTAATAATAATAATAATAATAATAATAATAATAATAATAATAATAATAATAATAATAATAATAATAATAATAAGTGACAATGTATAATAAAACTTAATTATTTGACGCCTGCTAATCTTCTTCTTCTTCAGCATTCCGAGCCATTGAGGTTCTTTGCTGCAAATACAATCTGTCTCCATTCGTCTCTCTGGTGGACCTTCTCTTGCCAGTCGTTGATTCCAAGTGCTTGTAGGTCTGTATGTATATTATCTCTCCACCGCCTTCTTGGTCTACCTCGGGGTCTACGGTCATTTATTTCCTGAGTGTAAGCGAGTTTTGTTTCCCTATTATCTTCCATTCTTTCTATATGCCCCAGCCATTGTAGTCTATTAGCCTTCATGATACCAGTGATTAGCGGGGACTTAAACAAATCATAAATGTCTTTGTTACTTCTTCTTTTCCACTCTCCACTTTGTGTATCCCTAATGGGTCCAAAGATGCGTCTTAAAATTTTGTTCTCAAAGGTTTGTAACAAGGCTTCGTCTCCTTTCGTTGTACTCCAGGTTTCAGAGCCATACAGCACAACTGGTCTGATCAGTGTTTTGTATATTGTGATTTTGGTGTTACGAGATAGTGCCTTTGATTTTAGTAGATGTTGTAGTGCATAGTATATCTTATTTCCAGAGTTGATTCTAGTTTGTATTTCTTCCCTTATGATGTTGGAGCAGTTGAAGATTGTACCCAGGTATTTGTATGTTTCCGTTCTTTTAATGGTCATATTATCTATTTGTATGTGGCCAGAGTTTTTAGCCATTCCGTCTCTTGAAATTACCATATATTCTGTCTTATCTTGGTTGATAACCAGCCCCATCTGTTGGGCTTTTTCCTTTAAGTGAGTCAATATTTCTAATGTCTTTTGTTCACTTTGCCCTATAATATCTATATCATCTGCATAACCAAGCAGCTTGGATGTTCCTCCAATATCACATTCCTCCTTTACCTTCCTTACAACTTTCTCTAGAGCCAGATTGAAGAGTAGCGGCGATAGTGCATCACCCTGTTTCAAGCCAGATGTTATTTGGAAGGGGTCTGATTTCCTGCCTTTATATGTTACTATATTATAAGTATCTTCCATGCATAGTTTGGTCATGTTAATTAACTTCCTTGGTATTCCAAATTCCTGCATAACATTCCATAGACTATTCCTATGGACACTATCATAAGCCTTTTTAAAATCCACAAAAATGTTATGGAGATCTCTTTTATATTCCCAATGTTTCTCGGCTATTTGTCGTAAGATAAATATCTGATCTATTGTTGATCTGTTTTGTCTAAAACCCGCCTGGTAGTCACCTAATATGTCTTCTGAATATGGTTTTAGTCTATTTAGTAATACTGCGGATAGTATCTTATAGCTTGTGGACAGTAGTGATATTCCTCTATAATTTCCACATTGGAACTTGTCTCCTTTCTTAAAGATAGGTATCAATAATGACTCTTTCCAGTCATGGGGTAATTCTTCTGTCCTCCAGATTTTTATTATTAGTTCGTATAGCTTTAGATGTAATGCATGGCCACCTGCCTTTATAAATTCAGCAGCAATTCCATCAGTCCCAGTTGCCTTATTGTTTTTAAGTCGTGTGATTACATATAGGATTTCTTCAAATGTAGGTTCTTCAATTTGTGGTTCGCATGTTAGAACCTCTTCCTGTGGGAAAATGTTACTTGGAGCTTCACAATTTAGTAATTCAATAAAATATTCTTTCCATGTGTTGCACATTTCTTCATTGGTATTTATCATATTCCCATTTTTGTCTTTTAAACCATATGTGTTTTGTTGGTGCCCTCGTTTCATTGACTTCAGTACTTTAAAAAACTTTCTGGATTCATTTTTCTGGTGATTAGTTTCCAAATCTTTGATTATATTACTCATATATTCTCGCTTCTGCTGTCTGACTATTTTTGTAGCCTCTTTACATTCATTTCTATAATGCTCTTCCTTTTGGATGTTATTGATGTCATTTAACCATACATGTCTGGCATTCTTCTTCTTAGTGACTGCTTCTTCACATTTTTGATTGAACCATCTGTTCTTTCTATGCGTGGTTGACACACCGAGACATTCTTCTGCGGTAGATTGAATTGTATTCTTGATGTTCAACCAAGTTTGGTCAACGCTTTCCTCCAAAGGGTTTTGCAAAGTTTCAAGTTTACATTTTATTTCATCTGTAAATTTCTCTTTGACTGTAATGTCTTGTAGTTTTTCTCTGTTATATGTTGGGTGTAATCTTTGTAATTTAGTATAGAAAGCTCTCTTAAGTTTTATTTTAAATTTTGCTCCAACGAGGAAATGGTCACTATGGCACTCAGCTCCTCTATAACTTCTGACTTGCTGTATGTTTGATGCATTTCTGTTGTTAATTAAAATGTGATCTATTTGATTATAGGTTCTCTTGTCACATGATTTCCAAGTTTGTTTGTGTATATCCTTTCTTTGTAGTCTGGTACTGCTAATCTGCAGTCCTTTGGCTTCTGCCAGGTTGATGACTCTCCATCCATTATCATTTGAAGTTGTATGTAGGCTTTCCATACCGGCCACTTTTTTATTAGTTTGCTCTCTACCTATTTTTGCATTGAAGTCTCCCAGCACAATCAGGATGTCCTGTTTGGGGGTTTCTTCTATGACATCTTCCAGAGCATTATAAAAGTCTTCTTTAATATCATCTTCTTTCTCTTCAGTAGGTGCATGTACATTAATCATCGTTATATTTTTCCATTTACCTTTTATTCGTAATTTACTAATCCTGTCATTAAAAGCTTTAAAGTTTAAAATGTTCCCCCATAACTCTTTTTTGATGACAAATCCTGTTCCTAATTCATGTTTATTTTGGGTGTTTCCTCCATATATTATAATCATTCCATTTTGCTCTAAAGTACCCTCTCCTGGCCACCTTATTTCTTGAATTGCTGTGATATCCATTTGATATTCAACCAGCTCCCGGGTTAGTTCTTCGGCCGCTCCAGCTCGATATAGTGTCCGTACATTCCATGTTCCAAATCTCAAAAGTCCTTTAACGTTCCAAGGTCGTTGTCCAGATAAGTCAGTCCGATATCGAGGCTCATGTATTTGTTTCGTAACAAAGAAAGGTTTTTACAAAGGTGGGGATGTTAACCCCACGCTTCAACCCCCAACCTGGAGGACCAGGGTGTTTCTCTTTGTCTGTTCTCTACCCTTTGACCTGTCCGGCTTGGGAGGCCCTGCTGGTAGCTACGCTACCGCCGGCATAGCTCTCAGGGTCATTGAGAAACTCAAGCTCCCCCACCACGACAAGGTGGAAACACCATCGGCTAATACTTTAAGAATATTTACCTATGCGTGTATGAATCTGTTCGCGCGGATTTGAAGTTTTAAAATTAAACAATTCTACCATAGTTAAACACAGAAGCCACAGACAATATGTTGCACGATTTATTGCCTGGCATATTTCGCTGCATCTCGTCGGGTGCATACTGCAGAGTTAAATATCATATGAAGTGAGTAAATGAATCATCATCATGTGCCATGCCGGTAAGCGTGGGTTGTCATGATTCGCCATTTCACTGGATCAGTTGTCATCAAGTGCTCCAATTTATTTCTTCTCATAAACATGCCCACAAAATGTTGACTGTCTACGTCTAATTTCTTTAATCAGTTTACGATTTTCTTTCATGTATTTTTTTCTCCCGTGTGTTGCTGGGGCCCATAAGGGAATCAAAGAATAGCAACACTGTAGCCTACCACGCATGTCGTAAGTGGCGACTAAGGAGGCTTGATGATTCCGTCGCCCTGCTACTGAGTGAGTGCGTGGCGCGACACTGTGAGTTGTGAGTTTCGTGTGAAATGCTTTTGAATCTGCCTGAGGTATTTTGGAATGTGACTGCATGTTCGGAGTGATGGCAGGTGGCTATGTCCCAGAGTTGACCGGTTTTTGCCTTATGCAGAAATGCGTGGCTGCTGGGCTTCTGGTTGACTGCCACTGCCGTCAGCGATGAACTGTATTTTCGTGGACTGTGTGGATGAACATCTAGGAAACATTCAGATAGGAAAATGACAGCCGATTCCATCAGAGATGAACTGGGTGTTTCGTGGGGGACTGGTGTGTTGACATTCTGATGGCCGCATTATGCACCGTGTATTTGTGCGGGCTGTTTTTTGTCGAGACTCCTGTCTTTTCGACTTTTCACATTGGGCAGTGGGGAGCGTTTTGTGTGATATTCACTGGCACAGGAACGGAGCATAATGGGGACGACCCGTTGCTGTGAAGTTGGAACTGCGAGTAACTAACTAACTAACTAACGATTTTCATTTGTTTCTTGTAGGACTTTGTCATTGTCCGTGTTGTCTGACAATAGTACTGTAGGCCTATTCTTTGCATTCTCCCCAGAAACCACATTTCCAGCAAAACTACAGAACATAAAGTTACTTATTTAATCATAAACAGCCAATAAATACCGGGGTTGACTGCAGCATCCTGAAACTAACTTTAATTTTGGAAAATGTTTCAATTATTTGTCTCACATTACGGAGGCCTCTATCGATGGTTGATCATTCCCACTAACTTATAATTCATATTTCAAAGCTTTGTAGTTGATGCGATCTGGGTCATGACTCCCAGATGTCTTTAAACATTGGCCCAAAACAAAACCCAAGCAAATCAAGCAAAACCTTGCCTGACCTAGAAACCTCCATTAGGGCGTTGCTTGTATTATTACATGCACGTATCCACTTATTAATTACAGTACAGTAGCAATCTAAACTTAAATAAGCAATCAAACAACATTAAGCATAATTTCACAAATTTATGTAAACAAACAAAAACTTTTCGGTGGTTTTAAATTATTTTTACGATAATTAAAATGAAATTAGTATATGTTTATTTCTATTTATATCCGGCACAGAAATCTCTAGCAGCTGATTGGCCAGTCTATGTATTGGTTCAAAAATTGTGGCGGTGGCTGGAGTTTCCCCGAAATAACAAGCTATGTTACATTTTTCTGGGACATTCAATTCCAGCACGATATTGAGTTCTATCAGATCTTTGCTGGCGGCTTCAAATTAGGAATCAGAAATGTAGACGATGTTGGCATTCTATTAATTATGTACGTGGAAGGCAAGACATATTTATTATTTATTATTATATCATAACATACCCTAAACAAGTTTTAAATCAGGGCTTTAAAATGTTTGTGTTTATGTAGCTATACCGACTATACGCACTGTTATACTTATTATTATTATACTATAGTATTAATAGTAATAAGAAATAATAAAAGTTTTAAAAGCAATGGCAAACTACTGAGCGTAATCTTGCCAAGAAATCGACAACAGCGGTAAAATGATGGTGTTGACAGCGATGTCCTGTACTACTAACTACTAGGATATGCGAAAGAAAAAATAAGAAATAATTTAATTAATATTACATTTTAACGTCGCAGCTAACTTGTACTTGTAATTTGTATTTAAAATGCACATTTAATATGTTTCATTTAACTGAATTATTAATATTATTATTCAGACGAACTGGAGTGGATATTTAATCATGTCTAATTATGATATAAGCGTCAAAACATTTGTCTTGGCTTTCTTAATCTTATGTTCTGCATATGATATATCATGTTACCAGGCTATGACAGATATTATTATTAATCCTATTTTGAGCATGAAGAGTTAGGCCTTCACACAATCAAGGCCATAGCATATAATATATGATCATATTGAGTTGTGGTGGCCAGTTCACTTCCTTGAAAATTGTTTGGTAACCATTGTGTAAGGCTGTGTGACCCCCACAGCCCTACCCACTATTGGGGAAAAGAGAATCATAATGCTGAAGATTGAACCAGGATCACTGCAGTGACACAGAATGCAGACACTAACTAATATGCTACTGGGGCTGCTTTTTGTTTTGTGCACCATTGATTATTAGGGCAAGAATAGTAAGACTGCTGTGAGACATTCTTGAGCTAATATAATAATTATTAATTAATATATATTAATTTAAGTTAGTGACTGTAGTGCAGTGGTTCTCAACCTTTTTTGGCCCCGCCCCCCCCTTTTTTCACCATATTTTCAGAATGTCATTCCCCCCTTTTGTTTTCCCACCCTAAAAAATCCCCCCCCCCCCCCCCCCCCTGCCCCTACACAGTATATGTAATAATGGAAGCTACATTTAATACCACATACTAAAACAAGTCTAGACGTCTACATAAAACGTGATTTGCGGGTCTACTTACATTATAAAATGAATTTCAGACGAGTGAGCCGTACAGAACCATAAAGTATGAAGGGAAAAACAATATCAAGTAATCAGTTCTTGTATTACATGATCTTGAAATAATCTTAATTCCCCCCTGGAAACCCTAAAATTCCCCCCTATGGGGGAAATTCCCCACCGGTTCTTCTTCATCTTCTTTACGTTCATCCGGAGTGTTTTTTCAGATGTGATTGCAGTGTGTCTAAGTTATGCTCCCTCGGGCCGACACATAGCACCCTGGTGCTGGGCTCACCGAGGGAATCGTCACGTCCTGCTCATGGCTGCTTTAATTCCTCACTTCAATATATTGGGCATTTCGTCCCCACCGGTTGAGAACCACTGGTGTGGTGAGTCTAAGATAGAAGAGGAACATATGCACATCTATTGGTAGAAGTCAGTCCATTTCCTAATTATGATAACAACGCAAGCATAAACAGTGAAACAAGTAGAGATAACACTATCATGAACCATCAGATTTTTAAATTTGAGTATTTTCTAATGGGACCACCGCCAAAAGATAGGCCTTGAGAAACCGAATCTAATGGTACCAAGATGATGCATGTATGTCAATTAGAAGCGAAGATATGCAACTTTGAGTGTCTTGGTCATTAACGCAGAAATTGACACAAAAGATCTCCTTTGCACATCTTTTTTTCGTGTCCGAACCAAGGTCATACAGAAGTTATCAAAATTTATGTTCTTACTAGTGTAGCTTGTTTATTTTTAAACGAACATCCTAGCAACCATACACGAACATCCTAGCAACCATACATCATTGCGATCGATGTAGCGAAGCCTAATTGCTCATGTCATCTATTTTTACATATAATGCAATGTTACCTAATTAGCATATAAAAATGGCCGCTAATTAGTAGTTATATTAATTAATTACCACGAAGCATTCTTTATATTAGCTTTAAACCCTGGCAAGTTGTATCTTGTATTCTGCGGAATTGTGCAACGCACGATATGTGTTATATCCTGTTTAGATAGTATGCAATGTTACCTAATTAGCATATAAAAATGGCCGCTAATTAGTAGTTATATTAATTAATTACCACGAGCATTCTTTATATTAGCTTTAAACCCTGGCAAGTTGTATCTTGTATTCTGCGGAATTGTGCAACGCACGATATGTGTTATATCCTGTTTAGATAGTATGCAATGTTACCTAATTAGCATATAAAAATGGCCGCTAATTAGTAGTTATATTAATTAATTACCACGAGCATTCTTTATATTAGCTTTAAACCCTGGCAAGTTGTATCTTGTATTCTGCGGAATTGTGCAACGCACGATATGTGTTATATCCTGTTTAGATAGTATGCAATGTTACCTAATTAGCATATAAAAATAGCCGCTAATTAGTAGTTATATTAATTAATTTCTGTGTTTACGATAACTACACTCAAAGTTGCATATCTTCGCTTCTAATTGACATACATGCAACATCTTGGTACCATTAGATTCGGTTTCTCAAGGCCTATCTTTCGGTGGTGGTCCCATTAGTAAATACTCAAATTTAAAATCTGATGGTTCATGCTAAAATAGATATCTTTATATAATGAGAGGAGGAGCGGCTGGCCGAGAGGCTAGAATGCCGGACTCTCATTCGGGAGGCCCGGGTTCGATCCCTCGGTAAGGTGTCGGATTTTTTTCTGTCGGGAGCAAAAAGAAAATCCTAACCTGCACAGTTCGCGGTGACTGCACTAGCCAGGCGGCCTTTATTCCTCAGGCTCAAAGACCCCTCTGCCATACACCGCAAGGTACTATATTGGCAGTAAATGACAGTTTTTATATAATGAGAAATTATATTTTTCTAAAAAAAGATTTCTCATTTATGCAAACATTTAAACATTTGTCATTAATTAAAGAGATTGGCTCACAAGGTAGTAGTTCGAATTGCACGTTTCCGGGAAGGTTAACCCGGTCAACAAATGCCCGCAGAAGTCGGATGTGTCGGCCTAACAGCGCAAGAACGCAGCTCTGCTGTAAACGGGCACAACGCAATCACATACGAAAAAAAACTCCGGATGAACGCAGAAGAAGAAGAAGAATTGCACGTTTTAAAAAGTGAAACGCATGCCGACATTTTGGATTTCCAAAGGCAAAGTCAAAGAGGAATTTAATATGTCGGCAAAAATATGTTTTTTTACCAAAGTTGAGCTTGTATTTCTATAAAACTTTCCAAATATACTTAGAATTGGATGCAGAATGTGAACATCCAACTAAAATTAATGCCTGTCTATTGCCTGCACTAAAAACAGTTAATTTGTACACAGACGCGTGCCGACATTTTGGATTTCCATAGCCGGCAAAGTCAAAGATGAATTTTAGTATGTCGGCAAAAATATGTTTTTCAACCAAAGTCAAGCTTTGATTTCAATGAAACTTTCCAAATATACTTAGAATTGGATGCAGAATGTGAACATCCAACTAAAATTAATGCCTGTCTATTGCCTGCACTAAAAACAGTTAATTTGTACACAGATGCGTGCCGACATTTTGGATTTCCATAGCCGCCAATGGCAAAGTCAAAGAGGAATTTAATATGTCGGCAAAAATATGTTTTTCTACCAAAGTCAAGCTTTGATTTCAATGAAACTTTCCAAATATACTTAGAATTGGATGCAGAATGTGAACATCCAACTAAAATTAATGCCTGTCTATTGCCTGCACTAAAAACAGTTAATTTGTACACAGACGCATGCCGACATTTTGGATTTCCATAGCCGCCAATGGAAAAGTCAAAGAGGAATTTAATATGTCGGCAAAAATATGTTTTTCTACCAAAGTCAAGCTTTGATTTCAATGAAACTTTCCAAATATACTTAGAATTGGATGCAGAATGTGAACATCCAACTAAAATTATTGCCTGTCTATTGCCTGCACTAAAATAATTGATAATTTCTTATGGTATATCAAATAGCAAAATTATGTCACACAGAAACGTAAATCTAACCACCTGCTATATGCACAATGATAGACTGACCATTTTTACGGAAGCTGAAATGGCAATCGTTATTGCCACGAGTTATTTAAATATATACAATCAGATACACTATGGGTTTGGTAATAGACCATGATGTCGCGACACGACGAAACCCTTCTGCGCAAGCGCGGAAAAAATGGTTTCCGGTAGAAGTCTGTTTACAGTAGGGGCGGTTCTCGCTACTATTAATTCATTAGAACAATCAGTCCACCCGGCAAGGTTAACCCGGTCAACAAATGCCAGCAGAAGTCGGATGTGTTGGCCTAACAGCGCAAGAACGCAGCTCTGCTGTAAACAGGCACAACGCAATCACATCCGGAAAAAAAAACTCCGGATGAACGCAGAAGAAGAAGAAGAATAGAAACCAAGACAAAGCAAATTCTGTACTTCTTGACACAACAAAACACTTTAAGGCTTTATAAAATGATGGTTGTATGTTATAAACATATTTGTATGTAACTACGTGCATAATTTTTTTTAATAATGAAGACACAAACCATAGATTGTATGATTTATTGCCTGACATATTTTGCTGCATCTCGTCAGGTACATACTGCTGATTTCACACAACATAGAGTAAAAGAAGTAGATACATCTTTCAAGCAGTATGTACCTGACGAGATGCAGCAAAACATGCCAGACGGTAAATCGTACAATCTATGGTTTGTGTCTTCGTTATTCAAATTCACTACGGGAAAACATTGTTTTGATAATTTTTGTTGTTGTCTTCTTTACCATTTAGGTGTTTCCATCATTTGAAGCAACACTTTTGATTGAAAGAGGACTTTAGTTGCGACTGTTAGGTTACGGACAGCGCTGGAGAAGATGGCAAACCAGCCCAAAGACTTTTGTCTGCCGCTGAGGAACATTACAGCAAACTTCAATTGTAGCAAGATGGGTTACAGTGCGCACACTGCCACGGGAAGTTCACCCATGTCAAATCTTGCATTCAACCTCAGTGAGCTGTCAACTGGCAGGTAATACTGCGTTTCTGCTTCATGTACATTGACTCAAAGCAGTCCTAGTGGTGTAGCCTCCCGCTCTAAAGGTCGTGGGGTCGTTCCCAGATCAGTTGCTCAGACCATGATTTGTGTTTTTCTGGAGGACTCCAGGGGTCATCGCTGGAGCTACAGAAGTTTGTGCTTTGTGCGATACCCTCAGCAAGCGGCATATCATTCTGTGGAGAGAGACCGAACCATATGGGGTAAAACCTGGTGCAATAGAACCTGACCCTCTCGACTTTAGCCGTCTCTGTGGTGAAGTAGTTACGGACGCAGTTCGTCATCCCACATTCTGTGTTCGAAACACAGCTGCGGGCGATTTGGCAGCAGACCACCTTGCGTTGGTGTTTCTTTTTAATAAACTGGTATGGAGTGCCGCTCTTTCAGAAAGCACTGGCAAACTACTGAACATAACTTGCCAAGAGATCACAAACAGCCTAAACAATGCTGGGGTTGACTGTGATGTCCTGTAAAGGATGTACATTTTTTTCTCTCGACTGTTGTTGTTTGTCCATCAAGAATGATGATGACCATTCATTTCATCCAGTGGGGTTGAAGGTGTGGAGCCGTGGGTTCTAAGATGGCTGATAAGGCCTATTTTGGCTCGAAATGTTCTTTGACAATGTGGACAAAGAATGCTTGACGTCTCTGGAGGAGGATTTCCTGCAGTGGTTTTTCTGTCCTGCCTTTTCTTCACAGCTCTTGCAGTCCTGGTTGCCTCACATATAACTGCACCTTTGCGCAATGATGCACGCCACGAATTTCGGTCTCTGGCTGCAGCCTCCCAGGTGTCATGATGAATTCCAAAAGCATTCAGTGAAATTTTCAGAGTGTCTTTAAAACGTTTCCTCTGGCCACCTTGGGAGCGTTTACCACAACGCAGTTCGCTGTAAAAAATTCGTTTAGGGAGCCTGTGATCTGGCATGCGAGTCAAGTGACCAGCCCAGCGAATCTGATTCTTCATCAGTAGAGTGTGGATACTGGGTATGGATGCTCTTTCTAGGACTTCAGTGTCTGGAATCTTGTCTTGCCATTTAATCTTCAGTAGCTTCCTTAGGCAGACTGTGTGGAAGTGGTTTAATTTCCTAGCGTGTCGCTGATAAACAGTCCAGGTTTCACAAGCATATAGCAGTGTGGATAGTACAACTGCTTTGTAGACTTTTAGCTTTGTTTGCAGGCTTATTCCAGTTCTGTCCCATACATTCTTGTACAGTCTGCCAAAGGCTGCACTGGCCTTGGAGATTCTTGCATTCACTTCGTCATCGATTGTGGCAGCTTGTGACACGGTGCTGCCAAGATAGGTAAATTTGTCCACAACACTTAGTCTATGATCATTCACTTTGATATTCGGCACAGTGTGATTATTCCCTGGAGCTGGCTGGTACATAACTACAGTCTTCTCCAAGTTGATATTGAGCCCAAAGTTGGCACAGGCATGTGAGAAAGCTGAAACATTATGTTGCATGTCCGCCTCTGAGTTGGCGTATAGAGCGCAATCATCAGCAAACAGGAGCTCTCTGACGGTGCCACTGTCAATTTTGGTTTTAGCTTTCAGCCTTCTGAGATTGAATAACTTTCCATCCATACGGTAGTTGATGTCTATTCCAATGTCGTCGTTCTCGAAGGCATTCATCAACATGGCTGAAAACATGAGGCTGAACAGTGTTGGTGCCAGGACACATCCTTGCTTCACTCCATTGGTGACAGGAAAGGGTTCAGACAGCTCACCATTTTCCTGTACTCTTGCCTGCATGCCGTCATGAAATAGCCGCACTATTTGGACAAACTTTCGTGGACAGCCATATTTTGCCATAATCTTCCACAGTCCTTCTCTGCTGACTGTATCAAAAGCCTTGGTGAGGTCAATGAAAGTGGAGAACATTTCGCAGTTCTGTTCCTGACATTTCTCTTGCAGCTGCCTTGCAGCGAAAATCATGTCAACAGTTCCACGTTCTTTTCTGAAGCCACATTGACTCTCAGGAAGAAGACCTTGATCGAGATGGGCTGTGAGGCGATTGAGAAGAATTCTGGCGAGTATCTTCCCTGCAATTGAAAGCAAGGAGATGCCTCGGTGGTTGTCACAGGATTGGCGGTTTCCTTTACGTTTGTAAAGGTGGACTATTGACGCGTCCTTAAAATCTTGTGGCATGGTCTCGTTCATCCATATGTTTGTGAAGACTCGGTGAAGCTGCTCTGTTAGGACCGGCCCACCTGCCTTGTATATCTCTGCTGGGATGGAGTCAGGACCAGGTGCCTTGCCGCTGGAGAGTTGCTGGATGGCTTTGTTTATTTCCACTATGGTTGGCAGGTCATCAAGAGTCTCATTGGTGGGAACTTGAGGAAGGCAATTGATGGTTTCATCATCGAAGAAGGAAGTTGCATTTAAGATTTTGCTGAAATGCTCTGCCCAGCGTTGGAGGATTTCTTTCTTATCGGTGACCAATGTTCCCCCGTCTGCACTGAGGAGGGGAACTATGCCTGGTGATGAAGGACCATAGACCGCTTTCAGTGAGTCGTAGAAGTTTTTCATATCGTGTCTGTCAGCAAAGCCCTGAATTTCATCAGCTTTGCTGCTCAGCCAGGAGTCCCGCATGTGCCGAAGTTTCTGCTGCACTACTCTCTGAATGTTCTTGAAAGCATCTTTTTTTGATGTTGACTTTGGGTCATTCAAATGTGCCTTGAGGAGAAGATGTTTCTCGGCCAGCAATTGGTTGATGTCTTGGGAATTTTCATCAAACCAGTCTTTATGCTTTCGGGGGGCTGGACCCAGGATTTCCATAGCAGTGTTGTAAATCGTGTCCTTTAGGGCTCTCCATTCTGTTTCTGTATCCTGTTTTGCTTCAGCACTGGGCTTGAGGCGGTCTTCCAGCATATTTTCAAACGACTGCTGCATTTTCTTGCTGTTTAGGCGGGTGACATTTAGCTTTGTTTGCATTTTTGCCCCTTGAGGACGCCGTGGTGGCCTGATGTGGATGTTCATTTTCGAGACAATGAGACGATGGTCTGTCCAACATTCGGCACCACACATGGATTTTGTCACTCGAACGTCTTGTCTGTCACTCCTCCTGACGATTACATAGTCAATGAGGTGCCAGTGTTTCGAGCGAGGGTGCATCCACGATGTCCTATTTCTCATGGGGAGACGGAAAATTGTGTTCGTAATCAGGAGATCATGTTCGGCACATGTCTGAAGGAGGCGGAGTCCATTGGTGTTACAATTTCCGACTCCATGCTTTCCAATAATGCCACTCCAAGAGGTGGTGTCCGTGCCTACTCTGGCATTGAAATCCCCAAGGAGTATAAGTTTGTCTCCTTTGGGAACAGATGTTAATACATTGTGCAGGTCCTCATAGAACTTATTCTTGACATCATCTTCGTTGGTCATAGTTGGTGCGTAGACACTCACAATGGTTGCGTGCTTCCTTCCATTCAGCAGAGGCAACTTCATGGTCATGAGCCTGTCGTTTACAGCCTTTGGAAATCCAGCTAATTTGCCGACCAGGGCCGACTTAATGGCAAATCCCACACCGGATTGGCGTCTTTCCTCGCTTTTCCTTCCACTCCAGAAAAATGTGTAGCCGGCACCAATTTCACAGATTTGGCCTTCTTCTGCAAGTCGTGTCTCGCTCAAGGCTGCAATGTCGATGTTGTACCTGCCCAGCTCTCTCCCAATCAGTGCTGTTCGTCTCTCTGGACCTGACGCGCCGTCTCTGTCAAGTAGGGTGCGTACATTCCAAGTTCCAATTGTTAAGGGAATATGGTTTACTTTTTTAGCTTTGCTTGTTTTATCTTTCTTTGTATGTCGACCGCAGTTTAGGGTACCCACCAACCGCGGCTAGCTGGTTAGGTAGTGATGAAGCAGACAATGTTTAGGGCACCTTTTCTAGCCCCTTCCTCATGCTATGGAGGTGAGCAGTGTGTTCCTATAGAGGGCTGCTCAGTCGCTCAGGGGGCTGCAGAATCCCACTGCTGCTCCGGTCAGTAGAAGACGACCATATGGCCTGAGCCGCCTGTGTGCAGGTCTGCGACTACGGCTGCCAGCGTACCCACTGCCTGCCGCTTTGCCGCTCGCCCATCGCCACAGGGCTTGAAGGTGATATGTGACGTTGGATGAAGAATGACTTGCGCGATGACTTGGATTAAAGTGAGGAAGAGTTGCGCAATTCGTCGACCTCACTCTCTCGCCTGAGTCCATCTGAGTCCAGTGGCAAGACAAGTCGAAACGATTGGAGACGAATACAGGTGCAGTGGATGACCAGGGCGCTCTACGTGCCTTGCCGTGCTCATTACGTTCCACAACGCTTTGCAGGTAAACGCCGTCTTGCCCGTTGAATCAGGAATGATTTCTTCCGCGCAGTCTGCCGAATCCTGTCTTCACATGCTGGGTAGGCATACCCTAGTTTACCTCTTGGTTTGACACCAAATCGGATACCCATGCCTGGTTTAGCCAGCCTCTCACAGCTGTTGCCCGGGGGGTGGCCGCTGTCGCATGCTGACAGCTACTAGGAGCCACAGGCACGAGCTGGGTGTCAGACTTGGACCAGTGGGGGATGGGTCCTGAAAGGACATGAGAGCCATCCTTACCAAAGGTGCTACCAATGCCTGACACCCCGTACCCCCCCTCGACTAGTACTTTGTTAAATGACATATGTGGTAGGTTACAATGTTACTGTTCTTTGCTTCTCTTATGAGTCCATATGGGTAAACAGGAGGTTTAATGGGCAAGAGGATTGGCTTATTGCACCGGGTTTTATCCCATATGGCTCTGTCTCTTTCCACAGGGTATCCTGTTGAAAGTGTTGCATAAATCACAAACTCTGTAACCCCAGCGATGACCCCCGGAATCTAAGAGAAAATAGCACTCATGAACCGAACGACGTGGCTTGGAATCGAACCTACAACCTTCAGAGCACGAGGCAGGTGGCGTAACCACTTTGCCACGAAGACAGGTAAATCCCTGGTTAATCAGGGATATTGTTCCCAGCTGCATACAGTTCTGAGGTTCACCAACCCTCACAGAATAGTTATTAGGAAGTTCTCAAGGCAGGAAAGATAACAGAGAAATGAGCTGGTCTCGTATACAAATATTGGAAAGCAGCCTGATAGTTTCCGCTTCAAATTCATAGACACTAATCACCTGGGTCAGATAGCCATAGACACTAATCACCTGGGTCAGATAACCATAGACACTAATCACCAGGGTCAGATAGCCATAGACACTAATCACCTGGGTCAGATAGCCATAGACACTAATCACCTGGGTCAGATAGCCATAGACACTAATCACCTGGGTTAGATAACCACAGACACTAATCACCTGGGTCAGATAACCTCAGACACTAATCACCTGGGTCAGATAACCTCAGACACTAATCACCTGGGTCAGATAACCACAGACACTAATCACCAGGGTCAGATAACACAGACACTAATCACCTGGGTCAGATAACCACAGACACTAATCACCTGGGTCAGATAACCACAGACACTAATCACCAGGGTCAGATAACCACAGACACTAATCACCTGGGTCAGATAACCACAGACACTAATCACCTGGGTCAGATAACCACAGACACTAATCACGTGGGTCAGATAACCATAGACACTAATCACCTGGGTCAGATAACCACAGACACTAATCACCTGGGTCAGATAACCACAGACACTAATCACCTGGGTCAGATAACCTCAGACACTAATCACCAGGGTCAGATAACCTCAGACACTAATCACCTGGGTCAGATAACCACAGACACTAATCACCTGGGTCAAATAACCACAGACACTAATCACCTGTGTCAGATAACCACAGACACTAATCACCTGGGTCAGATAACCACAGACACTAATCACCTGGGTCAGATAACCACAGACACTAATCACCTGGGTCAGATAACCACAGACACTAATCACCAGGGTCAGATAACCACAGACCATGGCGTTTATGGGTTAATTCCACTTACTGGTCAGTTTTGGACTTCAATGTTGACTTGTCGTCCTTGACTTTTGGACTTAAATTACAAGTGCCTCAGAAGTCGGAGTGGGTTTGCTCGATGGCACTGACACGGGTAGTGGGGAAAAAACTAACCTTCACGCAGAAATCGGTCAAGTGCATTCCATTCATTACTATTTGTAGTAATATGCAGAATTTCAGTTGTGTTATTTAGGGGACTAAGACAGCACATAAACATCCTCTAATCTCTATTTCTTTCTGCTTCTATGATGAGCGCCAATGATTACTATTAGTAGTAGGACATGTGTGGACTATGCTCGAGTTGAAGTGAGTAAAGGTTAAAAAAAATCAGACACTAACAAGGGGAAAATTAACCATCAATTCTGATGCAACAAATCTTGCCGAGGACTAGAAACATTGCATGCTGTGAGACTGCAAGAGACTCAAGTTACTATCTGTGAAAATGGCAGGTGACTAACTCTCACATATTGCACACCCTGTGTGAGGAACTCATGAGCATGCTAAAACTGAGGTTGTTGTTGCCTACCAGGATTCCAACTCATCAACAGTTTCTGATTTAATTAATCTGTTCAGGAGTAAATAACTTTTCATGGGATGGGGAGGGGGGCCCTCTAGATCAGTCAGGCTGGCCTAGATCCACAATCTTTGGCTATGTATGGCAGTGCAGGTCACCATTAGTTTTTAAATCATGAAGAATATGGTACGGATTCTGGTCTTAAATCCACATGGCATTCATCTGTGTGGGAGATAGAGATAAATTATTGGCAATCTTTGTCTGGTTACGTTTACCACTTTCAAGACATTTGGTCACAAGTGGAGTTTAGCTTTTCTCTATAAGATTGTCTCTGTTTCGGTGGGTGTGCGTGCATGAAAGGGAGATAGTGAGTGAAAGAGAGATTAAGAAAATGGGTTGTGGGGATTATGTTACTTTCTTGAGAATGTGGGAAGTAAAGATGTATTTCAAAGCCTAGTCTTGTCAAAGATAAATGACCACCTGTGGTTTATCAGAAGTGCATTAGAAAGTGTTTTAATTGATAGTATGTTATACATAGTTTTATTTATTCAGTATATCGAAAAGGTGTATGATATAGAAAATGTAGGAAAACAAATTGTATAGAAAAATATTAACAACCCAAGTAAGTAATCACATTCTGTTTGAATTAATTCTGTGTTTAGAAATCCGTCACGAAGAAAACTGTCCTTAACAGTTGTGGATTCCTCATCAAATCATGGTGGTGGATCTGAGTCAGAGAGTTCATTGTCGGAAGAATGCGGTACGTAACATTAACCTCAAGTATTTAACGGGAACTCTACTTATTCTTCATTTCTTGAATCAAAAGCCCACAAAGATAAACTCTATTTAAAACATCTATAACAACATATTAACATGAAATACCATGCAGGGGGTTGTACTCTGGTGAGCCATGGTGGCATGATGGTTAGTTTGCTTGCTTGCCCAGAAAGAGGTCCAGGTTCCTTTAGTGGCAGAATTGTTTTCTGGTCATTACAATTTACCCCAGCCTCTTATACTGATCACAAATATATGTGAACTTTCTGAAAGGAAAGCAATGAGGTATGGAACTGGTCTCTTAATCTCATAATATTTATTTATTTATTTAAGTCTAAAACTTCATGCTACTTGGGCGTTATCAGCCATGGAATTACACCATGTGCCATGCTGACAAGCATGGGCGATAATGGTTCATCAGATCATACCATCACCAGTCCCGGATTGGGTCTATGAAATTGTTTTTGAATCATATTGTACTTTTGATGTACAATGTTGGTTTCTCTTGCCTTTGCCGTTTTTTCTACGTTTATGTCCTTGTCTAAAGAGTTGAACCCTGCAAGGCATGGAGAAGTTAGGGCACTTCTTACCCGCTGATGATCTTATCACGGAGTTTGTCTATTTAAAGTCAGCTGCCCCACACAACTTACTAGTCTCCACTCAGTAGCCACCATAGGATTACCTTTACCATGTGATTACCTTGGGATTTGAAGGCATTTTTGTTTTGGGCATATGATATAGTAATAGGAAAAACATCTTTTAAGCCACATTCAAATGGTCATTACTCAGACTGGCGTCTTCAGAAATTATTACCAAACTTTTGTGCATGTTTGTTTTGGATTGTGACAGGGACAGTGAATTACCATGCAGGGGATTGAATCAAGGACCTTTAGGGTAATTGTCCTTTAGCATAATTAAAGGCAAAGGCGGATAATTCTGTGGCAGATACTGGTGTATGGGTGTGAAATATTAGGCTGTCATATATAATAGGTCATGGCATGTTGAGGTGGGTGATTAGGTCTCTGTTTTCATACGCTTTAAATAAATTGTCTAATTTACGTTTCATGTAGGCATTTCACTGTCGTTTTTTTAGTTCACTTCTAGTCTGTACAGGTTAGCACCCACTGTTGTTTGTCTAGGCTAATAGATTTGCCTTGAATCAGTTCTCATACTTGTCTTCTACCCTTCTCAGATAATTTATAGAAAATGCTAAACATTTGTCAGGGCCTATTTTGTGAGGTTAGGTCATCCCAAAAGCAGTACAGGTTGCAACATCTCCTGCCCCTACTGGCACTTGAAATAATGTTTGGTAAATTAGTGCATTAGCCACTGTGAGATATAATAGGAAAAACATGAAGTGTAGATAATTAGCTTTACAAGAACACAGTTGCAAAGTGACTGAGGATGTTGTGGTAACAAGCTTTCATCAGCAAACATACAAATTGTCTTTGTTGTGTTTACAAATGAGGGCTTTTTAATGCTAATGTTGCTTCCATTTTTCATTGTATCTTGATTGGTTGGTTGTGAATCCTTTGGAAGATTGAGATTTAGCTCTTAAGTCTGATGCAGAGGCATTCAGGTCATCTGAGACCTGCAATGGTTTGAATCTTTCAGAGTGAGGTTGGTGTAGAGACTGCTTCTGACCCGGTACCAGAGCACAGTCACCATATGGGACTGCTGCAGAGATTTCCTTCCCTCTAAAAGCGTAGAAACCAGTGGGATATGCAAAGCCAGTACTGAAACTTCACATCTGCAGAGGTGAATGGTGATCCTTAACACATTAGCCAGACTGAGGACACATTTTTTAATATGCAGCATCACAAAGAGGTGCCCCAAAGTCTTGTCTTACAACTTCAGCAGCCTTTTGTGCTTTTATTTTTTTAAACTGACCATCTCCACTCCAGGTTTTTCTCTTGTACAGCTCACCTTCTGCATTCCACATTTGCCTCTGCTAAAGCTGACCTTCTGCAGCCCATGTTTTCCCTTCTGTAAAGCTGACCTGCACTCATGTTTCCCTCTTGTAAAGCTTACCTGCACTTCCATGGTTCCCTCCAGTGAAACTGACCTTCTGTAACCCATGTATTCTTCTTGTAAAGCTGAACTTCTACAGCCCATGTTTTCCTCTTGTAAAGGCTGACCTTCTCCAGCCCATGTTTTCCTCTTGTAAAGCTGACCTTCTACACTCTATGTATTCTTCTTGTAAAGCTGACCTTCTACACTCTATGTATTCTTCTTGTAAAGCTGACCTTCTACACTCTATGTATTCTTCTTGTAAAGCTGACCTTCTACACTCCATGTATTCTTCTTGTAAAGCTGATCTTCTACACTCTATGTATTCTTCTTGTAAAGCTGACCTTCTACACTCCATGTATTCTTCTTGTAAAGCTGATCTTCCACACTCTATGTATTCTTCTTGTAAAGCTGACCTCCTACACTCCATGTATTCTTCTTGTAAAGCTGATCTTCTACACTCTATGTATTCTTCTTGTAAAGCTGACCTTCTACACTCTATGTATTCTTCTTGTAAAGCTGACCTTCTACACTCCATGTATTCATCTTGTAAAGCTGACCTTCTACACTCCATGTATTTTTGTAAAGCTGACCTTCTACAGCCCATGTTTTCCTCTTGTAAAGCTGACCTTCTACAGCCCATGTTTTCCTCTTGTAAAGCTGACCTTCTGCACTCCATGTATTCTTGTAAAGCTGACCTTCTACAGCCCATGTTTCTTCTTGCAAAGCTGACCTTCTACACTCCATGTACTCCTCTTGTAAAGCTGATCTTCTACACTCTATGTATTCATCTTGTAAAGCTGACCTTCTACACTCCATGTATTCATCTTGTACAGCTGACCTTCTACACTCCATGTATTCTTCTTGTAAAGCTGACCTTCTACACTCTATGTATTCTTCTTGTAAAGCTGACCTTCTGCAGTCCATCTTTTTTCTCTAGTAAAGCTGATTTTCTGCACTACATATATTTGTTTTGTAAAGCTACCTTCTGTAACCCATGTCTTCCTCTCGCAAAGCTGACCTTCTGTAATCCATATTTTTTTCTGTAAAACTGATCTCTTCTGTACTCTGGATTGTCCTCCAATATCTTGCAATCTCACAGCTTTGTTGCAGTTCATCCCATTTAATTTATGCATTGAGGAGCGGGTGGCAAATGGATGGAGGACCTGCAAAGGTTTGAATCTTTCAGAGTAAGGTTGGTGTAGAGACTGCTTCTGACCCGGTACCAAAGCACAGTCACCATATGGGACAGCTGCAGAGCTTTCCTTCCCTCTAAAAGCGTAGAAACCAGTGGGATATGCAAAGCCAGTACTGAAACTTCACATCTGCAGAGGTGAATGGCGATCCTTAACACATTAGCCAGACTGAGGACACCATTATTTTTTCATATGCAGCACCACAAAGAGGTGCCCCAAAGTCTCGTCTTACAACTTCAGCGGACTTATGTGCTTTTTTTTTAAACTGACCGTCTCCACTCCAGGTTCTTCTCTTGTACAGCTCACCTTCTGCATTCCACATTTGCCTCTGCTAAAGTTGACCTTCTGCAGCCCATGTTTCCCTCTTTTAAAGCTGACCAGCACTCATGTTTCCCTCTTGTAAAGCTTACCTGTACTTCCATGGTTCCCTCTAGTGAAACTGACCTTCTGTAACCCATGTATTCTTCTTGTAAAGCTGACCTTCTACAGCCCATGTTTTCTTCTTGTAAAGCTGACCTGCACTCCATGTATTCATCTGGGAAAACTGACCTTCTGCAGTGCATGTTTTCCTCTTGTAAAGCTGACCTTCTGCACTCTATGTATTCTTCTTGTAAAGCTGACCTTCTACACTCTATGTATTCTTCTTGTAAAGCTGATCTTCCACACTCTATGTATTCTTCTTGTAAAGCTGACCTCCTACACTCCATGTATTCTTCTTGTAAAGCTGATCTTCTACACTCTATGTATTCTTCTTGTAAAGCTGACCTTCTACACTCTATGTATTCTTCTTGTAAAGCTGACCTTCTACACTCCATGTATTCATCTTGTAAAGTTGACCTTCTACACTCCATGTATTCATCTTGTAAAGCTGACCTTCTACACTCCATGTATTTTTGTAAAGCTGACCTTCTACAGCCCATGTTTTCCTCTTGTAAAGCTGACCTTCTGCACTCCATGTATTCTTGTAAAGCTGACCTTCTACAGCCCATGTTTTCTTCTTGCAAAGCTGACCTTCTACACTCCATGTACTCCTCTTGTAAAGCTGATCTTCTACACTCTATGTATTCATCTTGTAAAGCTGACCTTCTACACTCCATGTATTCATCTTGTACAGCTGACCTTCTACACACCATGTATTCTTCTTGTAAAGCTGACCTTCTACACTCTATGTATTCTTCTTGTAAAGCTGACCTTCTGCAGTCCATCTTTTTTCTCTAGTAAAGCTGATTTTCTGCACTACATATATTTGTTTTGTAAAGCTACCTTCTGTAACCCATGTCTTCCTCTCGCAAAGCTGACCTTCTGTAATCCATATTTTTTTCTGTAAAACTGATCTCTTCTGTACTCTGGATTGTCCTCCAATATCTTGCAATCTCACAGCTTTGTTGCAGTTCATCCCATTTAATTTATGCATTGAGGAGCGGGTGGCAAATGGATGGAGACCTGCAAAGGTTTGAATCTTTCAGAGTAAGGTTGGTGTAGAGACTGCTTCTGACCCGGTACCAAAGCACAGTCACCATATGGGACAGCTGCAGAGCTTTCCTTCCCTCTAAAAGCGTAGAAACCAGTGGGATATGCAAAGCCAGTACTGAAACTTCACATCTGCAGAGGTGAATGGCGATCCTTAACACATTAGCCAGACTGAGGACACCATTATTTTTTCATATGCAGCACCACAAAGAGGTGCCCCAAAGTCTCGTCTTACAACTTCAGCGGACTTATGTGCTTTTTTTTTAAACTGACCGTCTCCACTCCAGGTTTTTCTCTTGTACAGCTCACCTTCTGCATTCCACATTTGCCTCTGCTAAAGTTGACCTTCTGCAGCCCATGTTTCCCTCTTGTAAAGCTTACCTGTACTTCCATGGTTCCCTCTAGTGAAACTGACCTTCTGTAACCCATGTATTCTTCTTGTAAAGCTGACCTTCTACAGCCCATGTTTTCTTCTTGTAAAGCTGACCTTCTGCACTCCATGTATTCATCTTGGAAAACTGACCTTCTGCAGTGCATGTTTTCCTCTTGTAAAGCTGACCTTCTGCACTCTATGTATTCTTCTTGTAAAGCTGACCTTCTACACTCTATGTATTCTTCTTGTAAAGCTGACCTTCTACACTCTATGTATTCTTCTTGTAAAGCTGACCTTCTACACTCCATGTATTCTTCTTGTAAAGCTGATCTTCTACACTCTATGTATTCTTCTTGTAAAGCTGACCTTCTACACTCCATGTATTCTTCTTGTAAAGCTGATCTTCCACACTCTATGTATTCTTCTTGTAAAGCTGACCTCCTACACTCCATGTATTCTTCTTGTAAAGCTGATCTTCTACACTCTATGTATTCTTCTTGTAAAGCTGACCTTCTACACTCTATGTATTCTTCTTGTAAAGCTGACCTTCTACACTCCATGTATTCATCTTGTAAAGCTGACCTTCTACACTCCATGTATTTTTGTAAAGCTGACCTTCTACAGCCCATGTTTTCCTCTTGTAAAGCTGACCTTCTGCACTCCATGTATTCTTGTAAAGCTGACCTTCTACAGCCCATGTTTTCTTCTTGCAAAGCTGACCTTCTACACTCCATGTACTCCTCTTGTAAAGCTGATCTTCTACACTCTATGTATTCATCTTGTAAAGCTGACCTTCTACACTCCATGTATTCATCTTGTACAGCTGACCTTCTACACTCCATGTATTCTTCTTGTAAAGCTGACCTTCTACACTCTATGTATTCTTCTTGTAAAGCTGACCTTCTGCAGTCCATCTTTTTTCTCTAGTAAAGCTGATTTTCTGCACTACATATATTTGTTTTGTAAAGCTACCTTCTGTAACCCATGTCTTCCTCTCGCAAAGCTGACCTTCTGTAATCCATATTTTTTTCTGTAAAACTGATCTCTTCTGTACTCTGGATTGTCCTCCAATATCTTGCAATCTCACAGCTTTGTTGCAGTTCATCCCATTTAATTTATGCATTGAGGAGCGGGTGGCAAATGGATTAGGGTGTCTGTCTTGCACATCGTTGGACATGTGTTTGACCCTCATAAAGGCTTTTAAAAAAAATAATTTCTGTTCACTAGACATTGTAGCAATTGGGCAATATATTCCTCAACCCAGAGAAACTCCCGGTAGACATCAGCAATGCCTTGGAAGGCGTAATGAAAAAAAAAAAATTATATATTAACCACTGTGTCATCATAGAAGCTAGGGTAGCTATAGTGGCTAGCACGCTTGCCTCATTGGTCATATGTTTGAATTCCCATTAAGGCAAGTGTTTTAAAATTGCCCAGGGCCAGCCTAAAATTGGTACCAAGAAATAGCTAGGGAATGTAAGGGCTGCTGATGTGATATTAACCACATCTCTGATTTAGCACCATATACCCAACATGCCCTCAAGACGTGTAAAAAAGCTAAACAGGTAGATAATGTCATTACCAGATATCAGAGCAAAATGCCACTGTTGCACAAACATGGAACCAAAAGTACAAACTTAAATACTGTTTCCACATGAAGCAGGTTCTTTGTAAAAGGTTGCAATTATCACAGCCCACCAAAAAGATCTTGATCCTTTGTTAGTTTCCGTGTCTCATGCATTTTCATGCCCAAATTGAATTCAGTGTTGTGTCCATCTTCACGCTGGTCGACCAATGCCTCTTCTTCCAGGAGCCATGTAGATTCCAGAAAGAGATTTTGATGTTCACTGCGTCTTTTGACAACTCTTCTAATCCTGTAGTACTATTTAATAGAAGGACTGTGCACCGGCATATTTGAGTTCTGGAATTAAATTTCGTTTACATGAGAGAAACAGACAGATAATCATATTCATCAACCCTATAAGTGGACAAAATGTGTGAAAGAAGATGTATTCATGAAGCATATGGCAACAAAAATAATACCATGTAATGCAACGTATGTAACACTTTAAAATACTTGGAGCATTCCAATAACAGTTAGCAGTTTAAGTATTTTGAAGCTACAATTAGCTGCTTTGTTTTAGTTTTATGTGTTTGCAATGTTCCTTTTCTTCGTTGTAGTAGTGAATGATGTTTCCCCTGCTTGCTATTACAATTTCCATTTTTATTAATGCTAGTTTGCAATTTTTTAAGTGTATACAATTATGGTAATATTTACAGGCTAATTCAAGCCTTGCTTTATAGTCATTTTGCTTAAAATACCATATATTTTTTATAACCATGTTCCATTCAGTGGACTGAGTGTCCCACATTAATCATTTTTCTAACCATGTTTTAACCATCAACTGCTTCTGCTTCTTTTTCTTCTTCTTCTTCTTCTTCTTCTTCTTCTTCTTCTTCTTCTTCTTCAGCGTTCCGAGCCATTGAGGTTCTTTGCTGCAGATACAATCCGTCTCCATCCGTCTCTCTGGTTGACTGCTTGCCTCTCTGATTTCATTCTTTAAGACTGAATGTGAACTGAGAACTACAATGGCTGTGTGAGCACAGCTGAAATCATGAACAAGTTACACATTGACTTTTTAAATAAAAAGAACCAAAGAAATTAGTTTGACAATATGCTTCTGGGATTTTTCTATTCCTTTCGTGAAATCTATAATGCCTAAGAAACACTGATATAACACAAGCTACTGCAACCATCACATATGCACATAAAAAGGTGCAAAAAAAGAATCACCTGCCAGACCAGATAATGAAAGTATAACAAGAACACCAATATATATGTGTCTGAAAAGAGAGACACAGTGTGAATTTCACAACTGCTGAAAAGATAATGAATATACAAACCTCCATTATCTCATCTAATCTTGTTCATCTTGTACCTTGCGGTGTCGAGGTGAAGCCTAAACAGTGGGAGAGTGACTGTATATGGGCTTCATAAAACTCCATTATATGAATGAAAATACTTAGAAACTATATATTCAAAATATACCTAAAAAAGCCCAGTGATATAACCTATTGTACAAAGAAGCCTTGGTAATAATGTATCCTTTTATAGATATTCATGTAAATTTCTAGTTTTTATTTTAGCTCACCCATTAATCACCATTTAAAATTAGCCCTGATATTTTTGGTAGAACTTCACTCCCTTACAAATGACATGACATGCTGGCTGCACACTAAAAAGAGAGTACTAAGTTTTTTATTTTAAAAAACACTTTTTCAGTGAAAGTTAGTGTTTAAATGTGAAAGTTGGATGTCAGAACCAACAACAATTCGTCCTGGTCTACAACACGGTTCACTCTTATCACATGAGATGTTCATTGTTCAAGGGAAAGATTGACAACGGTTGTTGAAGAACTTCAGACAGAACTTGATCTCATAAGCATATGATGTGGAAAAGCAGGGGTACTCGCCAATCCAACGCCAATTGTAACCATTTGCACAGAGGTAGTGTAGAGGACACATGTAATGAAATACCTAGGAATATGGTCTGACCGAAGACCTTCCTTTACCGAACACATAGACCATGTGACCACGAAAACTCAAACGGGATTGATTGCCATGAGGGTGATGATTTGCTGCAAATTGTCAACAGCACCACCTCTGTCTCTTATACCAGGGTCTGGTCCTTTTCGTACCTGAGTATGCCTTGGCAATCCTGACTCAGCAGTATGCTAATGTAGAGATCAGAATTGGTGCAGAATGAGGCAATGCACATCATATATAAGTGCACAAAAAATACAACATGCAAGGGTGTGCACTGTCTATTTGATTTTCCCACCATGGAAAACAGAGCAAGCATGTGTCATGCTCATGAAAATCTTCGAGTCAACACCGACACACAACATCCATTACACGGTTAGATTCTGAGAAAAAAATGTTGCATGGTATAAAGAGGACCAGGTCAAAGACATTATTTAACAGGTGTGTTCACTAGAGAACATAGAACCTGGCTAAGAAAGGCTGGAGTAATACTTTTCAGTCTAGAAATGACTGGACAGAGAATGCAAACAAGAAAACCTGATGGTTGTTGGGAGCAGGCACTGACTTTTAAAAAAAAAATGCTTCCAAGAGTGATGTAATCATTTACACAGATAAGTCTGTTGTGCGACCCCATGGAGCTCGTGGATCTTCACGGCCAAGGTTGGAAGGATAACTGTTAAGGAAAACAATGTAACTTTTGTGGTAACTATTACAGTGGAGATAAACTTTTTCTGAAAACAAAATATGTCCGTAGGCAAAACTACGTCAACCAAAAATGACAATTAACAATTAAGAAACTTGAATGCCAATTTGAATATCTTAGCTCCATAATTAACAACGATGCAGATCTTTAAAAGAAGTCAGAAGATTGACATAGCAATTCAGAGGTGTGAAGAGCCTATGGCACATTTTTTTTAATGTTGCATATCCTTTACAGGACGTTGCAGTCAACACCAGCATTTTTCAGCTGCTGTTGATGTACTAGGCAAGTTTATACGTTCAGGTTCAGTAGTTTGCCATTACTTTCTGAACAACCGGCTCACATACTCCCGTAAATTAACAGCACGGCACGATCCGCTGCAGAATCTTGCGCAGCTGTTTTCCCCACGTGCTGTTAACACCTTGGCCAGGGAGACCGGCTCATTATGGCACATTACCATCAAACAAATAAAAGATTTTAAGTACATGCATCTTTGTGAACCATGGACCCTATCTCACCTCATCTTGTTCCTCTTGTACCTTGTGGTGTCGAGGTGAAGCTTGAAGCATATAAACAGCGGGAGAGTGCCCGTCTAAGGCCTTTCACATCAAAGAAGAAAATCGAAGTATTTGAAGTTCAATATTACATACTTTAGAATATGGCGATCAAGAACAAAAATACTGGCATTCTACAAAATCTGAAAATCAAATTAAACTTGCCCATAAGCAGCAGCATGTCTCGGACATTAAACTACTGTGACCATATTAAACGTCACAGCCGTTTGGAAACACATGGTTTCTGACAAATGAGGCAGTGAACAACCATCATGGCAGTGGAACTCGGGCAGGGCATTTAAGACACCTTTGGCATGAAAATGTAAGGACATGGAATCTGGTGACAAACTCCTGGTCTTTCTGAGGGCTTGTGGTGATAGCAGCATTCTACAAGGGACTTGCTACTTCATGAGATTAGACTAAATTTTCACCAGTTGTTTATTATAGCAATAGAGAAACTATGCTGGTTGGATTGCGACAGTGCCATGGAAGAATATCAACAGCAGAGTTGTTCAGAAAACCAAGGACTGAGATCTGTAGAGAGTCATGAACGCCTACGCCAGCCTGCATGGTACTTAATGATGATTATGTTTATTATAGGATGCTAAAAATGTATGCATATCCATTGCAGGACATTGTCGTCAATCATAACCCCAGGTTGATTTCTTGGCTATTTTACATTCAAGTAGTTTACCATTGCTTTCTGAACGAGATTGTTTAAGTCCAACTGACCGGTGTAAGGAATTATCTCGCCACACCGCTTTCAGTACACCAGAAGCTTAAGAGAAAACGCCCTTATTCATTCGGCCACACTGAGACAATTTGAAGCGACTGACTGCATGAGTGCACCACGAATATGAAAACAAAAAAAGTGTTTTGGGGACTCATTACAGCCGACCTCCAGTTCAGAGGGGCACTTGATGGCTTTTATATGTTTTGTTTCCCCTGGGAAAATTGTAATATGTATGCGTTAAATAAATATACAGAAACATATTGTCTACTACTCAGACTACATATATACATTTTGCAATTATAGTTAAATTAAGCACAAAATATGCAAGAAATTGGTATTTTCATCCTTGCGAACGGATACATGTTTCTTTATTCCTCATTAGCTTTAGTTTCAAATATTATTGTAATTGGAGTTATTGTGCGTTCAGTTTCCCAAAAATTATGATTAATAGAAAACCAGTATAACTCTATAAGTGTTGCAGGTGATAACCACAGTGGCAGTATTCAATCAATTCGTGTTTATTTTGTAGATGAAGTTTTGTGGTCTCCAACTGTGGATTGCCCAGTTTTAGGAAGGTATGTATTTTTGTGTTCATTGTCCGGTTTTCATTACTTCTTCTGCTCTCTATCCTCCATTGGGACATAGTCCCTCTACTAACTCACTCCAAGACCTTTTATCTGTAGCTGTCACATGCAGCTCTGTCAATTCATCTTTCATTATATTTAAACATGTTCATGCTTGGTTGGATTTTGTAGGCCTCATTCTGCAGGCTAATAGGCTGCAATGGCTGGGGCATATAGAAAGAATGGAAGATAATAGGGAAACAAAACTCGCTTATATTCAGGAAATAAATGACCGTAGACCCCTGAGGTAGACCAAGAAGACGGTGGAGAAATAATATATATACAGACCTACAAGCACTTGGAATCAACGACTGGCAAGAGAAGGTCAACCAGAGAGACGAATGGAGACGGATTGTATCTGCAGCAAAGAACCTCAATGGCTCGGAACGCTGAAGAAGAAGAACAATTCTGCAGGACTAGGGTGCCAGCATTAAGCTCAGCCCTCCTTTGTTACATCTTATGACCTGAATGTTGGGTTACATTGGGATCCCATCTTTCTTCCTCCTCCTCCTCCCCCCCCCCCCCTGTATTGAGTGTCCCGGCAACATACAGATGATGCTTGCAGCTCTTAAAATAAATAAGTACAAAAGTTTTACGTTTTGTGTGGTGATCATAGGAAATAAACAAAGTGACATTGTTTATATAATTTTTAATTTGTCAAAGAACTGGCGTTCAGTTGCCTTCTACAGTCCCGCCCAGCTGACGACAATGAACATAAACCTATATGACGTCAACCAACTTCATTCTACCAAAAACTACGGGAATATCAACCGATATTAACTACTGCTTATACAGGGTGTATTTTTAATGACTGTGCAGTGTTTGAAAATATTGTCGGTCCAAGTTTTGTATTTACCTATTATGTTGCATGGATTTTACAGAGGGTGAATACAAAACTTAGACCGGCAATATTTTCAAACACTGCCCGGTCATTAAAAATACACTCTATGTTAGCGCTATTACGTGGTCTAAGTGCAAACAAGGAAGAAAAGATCTTGCCAAAAATAAGTTTATAAGTTAGGTTGCATCTTCATTTTTTTTTTTCGGGACGTCGCAGTCAGCTTCAGCAATTCCGGCGTCATTTTCTTGTCATTGTTCAGCAGTTTGCCATTGATTTCTGAATGGCCGACATTAATACCACTGAAAATTAACCCTTTCACAATCTGCTTTCAAATCGCCAGCCGCAGACTTCAACCCGGTATTTCGAAATGGTGAAACTGCCGCCAACAAATCCAGCGCGCCACAAATCCTGAATGTAGTTCTAGTAGTGACGAACGACAACTATATATTACAGAGAAATCAATCGGGGGAGCCCTGTGAAGCCACCAGGGCAGTTAATAAATAACACACGTGCATTGCTTAGCGCTAATAAAAGTGGAAGAAAGAAGTAGGGACTAGAGGACGCACTAGAAAACATAAACCTTGCCGGGTCGGTAACTATCTGACTGTCAGTTTGGAGCGCCCATAAGGGTGCATGTCATAGGGAACTACTAAAGAGGATTGGCGTGGGAATGACACTGACTTAGTAAAAATTGTCTTGCATAAAATATTACAGAGTGCGCCGATGACCCCCGGCCCTCATCCAATCTCTAGGTATTGGATCGAATATGGAAGTGAAAGAGAAATCAAAAAGAGAATAGGAATGGCCAAAAATGCTTTACACGGCATGAAATCAGTAGATTCATAAAATCATCTTTTTTTTTTTTTTTTCCCGCGTTTCCATCCTGTTTCAGGATATTGCGGTCAACACCAGCATCTTTCAGCTGTATGTTGATTCCTAGGCTAGATTACGCTCATCAGCACGCCACGTCTTTCTGAGCGACCGGCTCCATACTCTCATAAGTCACTTTTGCGATTCGAACCACTGCTAATTCTCGTCGCGTCACGTGACGAGAGTATTCGGGGTTAGCGGAGAAAGCTTCTAACACCTCGATCATCTAGAGAGATTAATACATTAAAAATGAGAATTGTCAAATGCTACGTATATTTAACGCTACAGTACGGCGCGGAAGCCTGGACATTGAACAAGCAACTAGAAAGTCGCATAGAGGCCCTGGAGATGTGGATATACAGACGAATATATCGTATTTCATGGAAACAAGAACAATCAAATGCAGAGGTTCTAGAAAAACTGGGAATGAAGAGAGAGTTGATGGAAAAAAATAGAGAGGAGGTAAATGAATTATTTCGGAGATCCATCGCAGCCAACCTTCATTGTGGAGACGGCGCCTGATTGATTGATGGAGCGGGAGCACGTGTTAAAGATAACATGGGGATTGGATAGAGTGATGACCATCGCTGTGAAAAATGTTTCATAACTAAAACGCACGCGCATACATACACGCGCGCGCGGAGGAAGAAAAAAAAAGGGGGGGGGGGGGGGTCTGTCGTAGCTCTCGTGGCTAGTGCGTTTGCCTACCACGAAAGTGGTGTGGGTTCAATCTACAGCAATAACAGGATTCTTTTTTATTTAGCCCAACCAGCACAGCTCTACGATATAAAGTTTTATAAAGTGGGATCTGGATAATTGTCAGAATATTCTGATAATGTATGGAAAGGAAAGCCGGCGAGAAAGAGAACTGTCACATTCACCACATTAGCCCGTGGCCTAGAAATCACACATATCCATACACCCACCCACTCTCTCTCTCTCTCTCTCACCCACCCACACTCTCATACATCTCTCTCTCTCTCTCACCCACCCACACTCTCATACATCTCTCTCTCTCTCTCTCTCTCTCTCACACACACACACACACACAATGCCGTACTGAAGTGGTAACTGCCGACGCGCAGCTGTAAATAAGCACAACAAAGTCGAGAAAATTCTCAGAAAGAACAAGGAAGAAGGGCAAACAGTCCGTGCCGGCTCACATCCGCCTGTACCAGCCTAGCAACTTTCAAATATCCCAGCATATGACATCGTATATATGACTCACATGATGAGGCCATGTACTGTAAACCCCTGAACAGTTTCGTATTTTAAATTTAACCATATATATATATATATATATATATCTATATATATATATATATATATATATATATATATATATATACAGCAGATGGGCATATATACAGGTTATGTCAAACCGCACATCTTTGCTATATATCTTTGACTACCAGTGATTCTCTGCCACCCAGGTCAATACTCAATGAACGTGTGGTGTTAACTCAGTGACCTACTTATTGGGGAAAACAGCGTGTCGTACCGTGTCCCAGATTTTAATTTATGTAGCAAACGACCGAGATAAAAAGAAAATGAACCGGGCGTGTTTAAAAAATATTATGCAGTTTTAATTGATGTTAGTCTGGTAACTTGTAACCCCTCCCCACTCTTTAAAAACCAAAGTGAAGCCCAAATTTGGTTTATAGGATGCATTTAGAACTCACGGTTACCCTCAGAGTAGGAGTAGGAAGTAGTTAACAGAAATGCAGGTCACGTCTGCATCCTTTCTTCAGTTTCAGTGGCGGGGTTTTTAACCTGTTGCTTTCAAAATGTTTGTGCGTCTGTCGCATATGGGGGAGAAAGAGAAATGTTATATGTGCTTATCATGTTAGTTGTGTAGCCTTGAAACCGCGCAGGGGTGTACGTGCCACACTTTATGTAGCACGCTGCATTTCAAAGATTTGGTTTTGCAAACAAGTAGCAATGGTAGCATAGTGCACTAATTAACAAAGGGGTCTAGATTCAATTCTGTTTTATGCCTCTCGTAGTCTAGTCCAAATTATTTGACCTGCCTGGCTTGGGAGAGTGGTTACTGCTGGCTTTGATCATAGGGACACCAACACCACCACCACCACCTCAAGGTGCTAATACAAGTGATGACTTTCTTTCTTTCTTTCTTTCTTTCTTCTTTCTTCTTTCTTTCTTTCTTTCTTTCTTTCTTTCTTTCTTTCTTTCTTTCTTTCTTTTCAAAATAAATGCAGCCCAATAAATATTTTTAAATCAGGGCTGAGTTGAGTCAAGAACCGACATTACAGCACTTGGAACACTCCCATACATGCTCAGTCCGCATACGCAACAGCTAGTGAAGAGTCCCAATTCTTATGGTATCAGAAGCAGTCTGATTATGTGTCCGTCTGGCCTCTTCCCCCCCCCCCCCCCCCCGTAGTCCTGAGAGTCGGCCAGATCCTCTGGACATCCCTGCAGCACCGTTCTCTCCAAGCCATGATGATCTGTCTGTTCTTCTGCACTGTACACAGTAAAGCAACATACTCGAATATATCCTGCACTGAGCAGATAGTCACATTGAACATACTAATAGAGCAAAGCATCAAACTGAGCTCACCACTTTATACTGGACTTATGGACTAGGAAAAGCCTTTGGAAATTCATGAGCCACTGTGGGATCCCGCAGAAAATCATTGACTTATTCAGAAAACATTTCAGTAAAGGACCCTTTTACACGTCAGAAAGTGTATTGGGTATATGGTGCTTGTGTGCCATGGACCATGGAGTGATGTGTAGCTCATTTAGGTCATTGGCATGTCGCTACCATGGTTATAGTTTACCATATTGCAACTTCTATGCTCCAGAATTGCTGGTTAAAAGCATCTGTGCCATCGTTTAGTGTACTTTAGTATTAGATCTATATATCATAGGGGGCTGCGTGGTCTCGAGGTATAGTGTCCGCCTCGAGTGCTGGAGGTCCCGGGTTCAAGCCCCCGTGAGGATCGGGATATTTTTCACGTGGACTTCTAGTAATAAAATTTCCCCTGGTCTCTGGGTAGTGAGATCGGACGCCCTTATGTATTGTTGTGCACGTAAAAAATCCCTAGGCAGTTGGAAATCGAAAAAGAGTAGCTTAACAGCGCTGCCCAGGCAAAATTTCGGGTTAAAAATCTACCCAAAGTATTTCAGGATCCTTGCCGGTGCTACGGAGTTCTTGCACTGAGCTGAGTTTCTCCAGACTCAGGTTTGAGTTAGGAGGAGAATGGTGCACTTATGGGTTACACCCATGTGCCGTGATGTTGATCCATCGACTAAATTAAACTAAACTAGATCTGTATAGTTGTCCATATTTGCTAACAACTTGTCTCTTCCTCTCTTTCTTCATCTTGTATGCCAGAGTCACAGAGTTAGATGAATAACAAAACTATGAACGGTTTTGATCATCCATTATCATAACGCTTCTTCACATGATCACATCTTCACAATACCATTCATACATAAAATCTTATTAACAACATTATAAAACTAAAGCACAAAACCAGTACTGCAGCTGTGCCATTGTTACACTCATTCACCATGCGCCCGCTATGGATGGCGTCCAAACTCGCAATCCTCATCCAGGCGAGAACGCCCTTCTCCTGAATCTCATCACAAAATATGACTCACACACCAATAAACTATTTTACGGGTGTGAGTTTCATTCACAAATCACCCACACCTTGACAGTGCTAGACCTACGGTTCCATAGATCAGTTGGCACTCTGTGGGTGATGTGGTCAGTGCCGGCTGCCTTTACTTCTGACAACATTTCTTAGTACCCATTTTAGGCTGGGCCGACCTGTGAGCTGTGGTCAGTTTTACAAATCTGCCTCAGTGTAGATTTGAACCCAGGATCACTAGACAGGCAGTTGAACACCTAGTCACCTTGCCACTGTGATTACCAGGACAAGATATAAACACATGAAATGCAGTTCTTCATGATGGAAAACTTACAGGTACATTTGAAATAAGGACAGAAGTGTGACAGGGATGCCTTTTGTCAATATGTTTACTGACTATGCTTTGATTATGAAAACAGCAAAAGCTACCACCAGAAATGGAACTCAGTGGACTCAGTCAATAAGAAAGTTAACCACTCCTGTATTTATGGAACATTCAAGGAAGCATGGGTTGTTGCTAACTTTGAAGCAAACAACAGTGTATACTTTATTTACCATCCATGGCATGGATGGCACATGATGACGATGTTACTTTAGTAAAGTCGCCAATGCCAAGATGCTTCACTGGCTGTCGTTATCATCCTACTTATGTTTTGTGGACCGTTAGTTGGGATGGAGAGATGCTGTTGTGCCAGGGTCAGGTCTCATACTGGTGAAGACTTCTCTTGACATGTGCCAGGGCCAGGTCTCATACTGGTGAAGACTTCTCTTCACACTTGTCAGGGTCAGATCTCATACTGGTGAAGACTTCTCTTGACATTTGTCAGGGTCAGGTCTCATACTGGTGAAGACCTCTTGACATTTGCCAGGGTCAGGTCTCATACTGGTGAAGACTTCTCTTGACATTTGCCAGGGTCAGGTCTCATACTGGTGAAGACTTCTCTTGACATGTGTCAGGGTCAGGTCTCATACTGGTGAAGACTTCTCTTGACACTGTCAGGGTCAGGTCTCATACTGGTGAAGACTTCTCTTGACATTTGCCAGGGTCAGGTCTCATACTGGTGAAGACTTCTCTTGACATTTGTCAGGGTCAGGTCTCATACTGGTGAAGACTTCTCTTGACATTTGTCAGGGTCAGATCTCATACTGGTGAAGACTTCTCTTGACATTTGTCAGGGTCAGGTCTCATACTGGTGAAGACTTCTCTTGACATTTGCCAGGGTCAGATCTCATACTGGTGAAGACTTCTCTTCACACTTGTCAGGGTCAGGTCTCATACTGGTGAAGACTTCTCTTGACATTTGTCAGGGTCAGATCTCATACTGGTGAAGACTTCTCTTGACATTTGTCAGGGTCAGATCTCATACTGGTGAAGGCTTCTCTTGACATTTGCCAGGGTCAGATCTCATACTGGTGAAGACTTCTCTTGACATTTGTCAGGGTCAGATCTCATACTGGTGAAGGCTTCTCTTGACATTTGCCAGGGTCAGATCTCATACTGGTGAAGACTTCTCTTCACACTTGTCAGGGTCAGGTCTCATACTGGTGAAGACTTCTCTTGACATTTGCCAGGGTCAGGTCTCATACTGGTGAAGACTTCTCTTGACATTTGCCAGGGTCAGATCTCATACTGGTGAAGACTTCTCTTGACATTTGCCAGGGTCAGATCTCATACTGGTGAAGACTTCTCTTGACATGTGCCAGGGTCAGGTCTCATACTGGTGAAGACTTCTCTTGACATTTGTCAGGGTCAGATCTCATACTGGTGAAGACTTCTCTTCACACTTGCCAGGGTCAGATCTCATACTGGTGAAGACTTCTCTTCACACTTGCCAGGGTCAGATCTCATACTGGTGAAGACTTCTCTTCACACTTGTCAGGGTCAGATCTCATACTGGTGAAGACTTCTCTTGACATTTGTCAGGGTCAGATCTCATACTGGTGAAGACTTCTCTTGACATTTGCCAGGGTCAGGTCTCATACTGGTGAAGACTTCTCTTGACATTTGTCAGGTCAGATCTCATACTGGTGAAGACTTCTCTTCACACTTGCCAGGGTCAGATCTCATACTGGTGAAGACTTCTCTTCACACTTGCCAGGGTCAGATCTCATACTGGTGAAGACTTCTCTTCACACTTGCCAGGGTCAGATCTCATACTGGTGAAGACTTCTCTTCACACTTGCCAGGGTCAGATCTCATACTGGTGAAGACTTCTCTTCACACTTGCCAGGGTCAGATCTCATACTGGTGAAGACTTCTCTTCACACTTGCCAGGGTCAGATCTCATACTGGTGAAGACTTCTCTTCACACTTGCCAGTGTCAGGTCTCATACTGGTGAAGACTTCTCTTCACACTTGTCAGGGTCAGGTCTCATAATGGTGAAGACTTCTCTTGACAATTGCCAGTGTCAGGTCTCATACTGGTGAAGACTTCTCTTGACATTTGTCAGGGTCAGGTCTCATACTGGTGAAGACTTATCTTGACATTTGTCAGGGTCAGGTCTCATACTGGTGAAGACTTCTCTTGACATTCATGTGGGCATAATCTTCTTCTGCCGTTTATCCCCATTAGATCATAGGCCCTCAGCCAACTCACACAAAGTCATCCTGTCTGCTACTATCGCCTGCAACTCCCTCCAGTCTATCTGTTACTGTTGCCTGCAACTTCCTCACTCCCTTCAATCTATCTGTTACTGTTGCCTGCAACTCCCTCCAATCTATCTGTTACTATCACCTGGAACTCCCTCCAGTCTATCTGTTACTAGTGCCTGCAACTCCCTGCAGATCTGTTACTGTTGCCTGCAACTCCCTCCAGTCTATCTGTTACTGTTGCCTGCAAGTCCCTCCAGTCTATCTGTTACTATCACCTGCAACTCCGTCCAGTCTATCTGTTAATGTTGCCTGCAAGTCCCTCCAGTCTATCTGTTACTATCACCTGGAACTCCCTCCAGTCTATCTGTTACTATCACCTGGAACTTCCTCCAGTCTATCTGTTACTATCGCCTGCAACTCCCTCCAGTCTATCTGTTAATCTTGCCTGCAAGTCCCTCCAGTCTATCTGTTACTATCACCTGGAACTCCCTCCAGTCTATCTGTTACTATTGCCTGCAACTCCCTCCAGTCTATCTGTTACTATTGCCTGCAACTTCCTCCAGTCTATCTGTTACTATTGCCTGCAACTCCCTCCAGTCTATCTGTTACTATCGCCTGCAACTCCCTCCAGTCTATCTGTTACTATTGCCTGCAACTCCCTCCAGTTTATCTGTTACTGTTCCCTGCAACTCCCTTCAGTCTATCATTGTTCCCTGCAACTCTCTCCAGTCTATCTGTTACTATCGCCTGCAACTCCCTCCAGTCTATCTGTTACTATCACCTGGAACTCCCTCCAGTCTATCTGTTACTATTGCCTGCAACTCCCTCCAGTCTATCTGTTACTATTGCCTGCAACTTCCTCCAGTCTATCTGTTACTGTTGCCTGCAACTTCCTCAAATCTATCTGTTACTAGTGCCTGCAAGTTCCTCAAATCTATCTGTTACTATCGCCTGCAACTCCCTCCAGTCTATCTGTTACTATCACCTGGAACTCCCTCCAGTCTATCTGTTACTATTGCCTGCAACTCCCTCCAGTCTATCTGTTACTATTGCCTGCAACTCCCTCCAGTCTATCTGTTAATGTTGCCTGCAAGTCCCTCCAGTCTATCTGTTACTATCACCTGGAACTCCCTCCAGTCTATCTGTTACTATTGCCTGCAACTCCCTCCAGTCTATCTGTTACTATTGCCTGCAACTTCCTCCAGTCTATCTGTTACTATTGCCTGCAACTCCCTCCAGTCTATCTGTTACTATCGCCTGCAACTCCCTCCAGTCTATCTGTTACTATTGCCTGCAACTCCCTCCAGTTTATCTGTTACTGTTCCCTGCAACTCCCTTCAGTCTATCTGTTACTGTTCCCTGCAACTCTCTCCAGTCTATCTGTTACTATCGCCTGCAACTCCCTCCAGTCTATCTGTTACTATTGCCTGCAACTCCCTCCAGTTTATCTGTTACTGTTTCCTGCAACTCCCTTCAGTCTATCTGTTACTGTTCCCTGCAACTCTCTCCAGTCTATCTGTTACTATCGCCTGCAACTCCCTCCAGTCTATCTGTTACTATCACCTGGAACTCCCTCCAGTCTATCTGTTACTATTGCCTGCAACTCCCTCCAGTCTATCTGTTACTATTGCCTGCAACTCCCTCCAGTCTATCTGTTACTATCACCTGAAACTCCCTCCAGTCTATCTGTTACTGTTGCCTGCAACTTCCTCAAATCTATCTGTTACTAGTGCCTGCAAGTTCCTCAAATCTATCTGTTACTAGTGCCTGCAACTCCCTCCAATCTATCTGTTACTGTTGCCTGCAACTCCCTCCAATCTATCTGTTACTATCACCTGGAACTTCCTCCAGTCTATCTGTTACTATCGCCTGCAACTCCCTCCAGTCTATCTGTTACTATCACCTGGAACTCCCTCCAGTCTATCTGTTACTATTGCCTGCAACTCCCTCCAGTCTATCTGTTACTATCGCCTGCAACTCCCTCCAGTCTATCTGTTACTATCACCTGCAACTCCCTCCAGTCTATCTGTTACTATCACCTGGAACTCCCTCCAGTCTATCTGTTACTAGTGCCTGCAAGTCCCTCCAATCTATCTGTTACTAGTGCCTGCAAGTTCCTCCAATCTATCTGTTACTAGTGCCTGCAAGTCCCTCCAATCTATCTGTTACTAGTGCCTGCAAGTCCCTCCAATCTATCTGTTACTAGTGCCTGCAAGTCCCTCCAATCTATCTGTTACTATCGCCTGCAAGTCCCTCCAATCTATCTGTTACTATCGCCTGCAACTCCCCCCAATCAAGGCAGACACTGTTCTGGCTAATGAAGGGAGGATTGACTGTGGTCTTTTTCTTGTTGACTTTGATGAAGCCTGTCGAGAACTACACAGGTTTGCATGCTACGCGACTGCAAGAGAGTCATGGTAATCACTATGAAGATGGTAGAGAATCAGTACATAGGACTTCCACTCACTGCTTAGAAAGCTCATGAGCACGCTAAGATCAGTACATTTCTTGCATCATAGCCAGTCCTCAGTTCCTCAAGTCGTACAGTAGTGAACATATTAAGTCAGCCTATTTGTACAACAACAATATTGATTGCAGTTGGTCCTTTTACGTTAAATGTTTCCTTTTATATATTAGCGTAGAAGTTGTACCTTTCCAAGAAGCAGGCACCAATGTAATCCATTCCTGAGCTCCTTCTTTGGCAGATTGTGTGACAGTTTGGATTTCTATAATGAGGTTGCCTGTGTGACAAGTTATTCCTATCTGTATTTATAATTCACAGCAATAGGCTTTTATCAACATCATCACTGGGGTTTCATGATGAGGGAGACGAAACCTTTAAATTTGAAATAGACATTGTGGAAGTGAACATGGAAGCAAACAATATTTGGATGACGCTTGTTCGCAGGACAGTGGTCTTGGGGTTGAGCACGACAGGGTAGGTTTGAGATTTAGATGTTAAATGTATGAACAAATTTTATTTTACAAGAGTTAAGAATTGGGGTCACAGACCCGTCTGACATTCTAACCTTCTGATCTATCTGCTCTTATACATTATTGCATTCATACATCACTTATGTTGGTTAACAGCTATCAACTATTTCTATCACAAGTAACTTGATTTAAAGTCTTCTTCATTGTATCCCAAATGGAGCATAGGACCTCAACTATCTCATGCCAAGCCCTTCTATCTAAAGACTTGTTTAGGATTTGTTGTATTGTACAGCCAAGGTTTTACTACGGGTACTTTAAAGTAAACAGTAACTTTCTGTTTAAGGAGTTTGGAGTTACTGTTTGTTATTAATAAGTAAGATTGGGGGGGGGGGGGGGGGGGGGGGGGGGGGGGGGGGGGGTTTAAAATCATAATTAGGAAAGATATAGTTAATGTACCATCTGGCAGGTACTGAAGGAATTGGGATAAATTAGTGATATATGAAATATAAAAAGTTAAAGAGGTATACTGGCTTAGTGGTTTTTCATCCGCTTGCTTTGAACTCAAGTGCTACTGCTTCTACTGTAGTGGACTGATTTTTGCTTGTGGATTAGATTTCTGTATTACCAGTGTTTCTTGCCATCAGAACTTCTGTATTACCAGTGTTTCTTGCCATCAGAACTTCTGTATTACTAGTGTTTCTTGACATCAGAACTTCTGTATTACCAGTGTTTCTTGCCATCAGAACTTCTGTATTACCAGTGTTTCTTGCCATCAGAACTTCTGTATTACCAGTGTTTCTCACCATCAGAACTTCAGACGTGCTTAGAGGTTATGAAATACACCTGTAACTTGAACAGAGTTAGTTCAATTTCATGGTGTGTAATCTGAATTTTAGAAAATGAAGAAAAAGGATCATATACTCTTCCTCCTCTTCTCTCCTCCACCTTCCCTCTTTCCAAATCCTGACCTAGTGGATTGAATATTTAACATAGGGAGTCTCCGTGGCGAGGTGGTCAAGCCGTCTGCCTCGCGATCCGAAGGATGTGGGTTTGATTCTGGGCTACATCTTTTAGTTCACAACTGCATTTTTTGGAGACTCCTAGGGGTCATTGCTGGAGCTACGGAGTTCGTGCTTTGTGCGATGCTTTCTGCAGGTCATCCTGCCAAAAGAGACTGAGCCATATGGGATAAAACCCCAGGCAATGAAGTCGATCCTCTCGACTTTAAGATATTTAACATTATTGAACAATGACAGAAAACTCAAAGGATTCGTGCATGGTGCACAGATGAACAAAACCTCTGACAGTTAAAAATACAAAAGAGCAGGCTGAAAGGCTGCTACCCAGGTAACATTTCAACATGAGAAAAGCTACCCAGAAAAGAATATGTGGAGTTTGTGCATTGTGCTGAGATTCTCCTTGTGTGATTTATAGGAGATGGAACACTTATGGAGATATATGTGTGTGCAGTTAAAATAATCCTTAACCAAAACCAAAGTTAGTGATTTATGAAGTAACTATTGAACATATAGTGAGTTGTTATTGATAGATGTTAAAACTAGTTAGCCAACGACCACATAGTCAGCTTTTTTCTGCTCATAATTATCAGGGTTTTTTAAGTCAAAACCCTCAGCTGAGAAGTTAATTGTCTGCTTCAGGTTTAGAGGGTTCAATGTTCAGTCTCACCATAGGGTCGGAAATTTGTTCAAGAACCATTGGTAGCTAATATCACATGATCCCCTGATCTCTTGGATAGTGAAATAAGAAATCTAGCCTTCTTGGATAAGGGCAATAAACAGTAGGTCCTTGTGTGCAAGTTGTGCATGTTAAAAATTATGTGGCAGTTGGAAATCACAAAGTGTAGGCTGTAAGACTGCTGCCTTGGTAAAATTGTTAGGAAAGGAAAATCTGCCTACAGGTAGAAAGAGCCTGTTACATTGGATGGTATCTGTCTAATCTAGAGGAAGGAAACTTTGCACAAATGCATGCCAAAGTCGGACACGCTGACCTTAGAGGTATATACCTCAGGTGTGGTACACTTCCCTGAAAAGAAATAAGAAGAAGAAGACGATTTAAAAAATAATAAAGATTGATGACATTCACCCAAAAAAATGAAATGGCTTTTTATGTACTTTGCTGCATGCTGACCTTTTTATAGCAGGGAATGCAAGTCAGACACAGTTTTTCTACACAATATTCAATGAATCAGTCAGGTGTGGCCTCCATAAAGGTTGGCTGCAATGGATCTCCAACACTTATCTGTCTAATGAATGTGGTGTCCGATACCATGGCTACATTAAAGTTGACACTGCAGAAAGAAGGGAGTTTTCAGAAGGGAAAAATTTTAACAAATCTTTTTATTTTCTATCTGTGAACTACAGAGAAGTTTGGTGCTAAACTTTGATGATGTAGCATCAGTTTCGTCTTCTTCCTCGTCACTGAGTCACTTAGACAGACTGCCTTCATTAGAAGATGTGTGGAGCACACTGGTATATATTTTAGAGATGTTTTGTTGTTTGTATTGTGTGATAAGTATTTGTTTTCTTATGTTGGCATTAGTGTGATGACTGAGTGGCAGATGTCTCTTTTTTTTTTTCTAGTTGAAGACTAAGTTCTCATGAAGTTTTTATAGTTAGTGTAGGAAATTGTTCATATTAGTTCAGTATGTAAAAAGAAACCACATACACAAAATCAGAAGGGGGAGGGAAGGAGAAAGAGTAGGAGAGAGAATGAACAAACAAGCTTCATTTTGAAAGAGATCAAAATTGGGCACACAGGCTTGTCCAACATTCTGCCCTTCTTGTCTTTATCCTTTCATACGTTATTTCATGCATACATCTCTTATTAGATTATGTTAAATAAGAACAGTATCTATTGTAAACTCAGCAAGTGTGCAAAAATCAGTATTGTATGACTTATTAATACTAATTATCAATCTGTAAATTGTAATTGTTGGAACACTTAGAACAAGAATATTTAATATAGTAGGATGTTCCTTTTTTAAGTGACCATGTACTGAGAAAGTGTTTAGACCGCTTGTGATTGTATGCAGAAATATAGAGAGAGGTGTTAAAAAAATTTCCTAATGGCATGTGGTGATGGTGGTGGGAAATGAAGAAGAAATTGAATAATCATGCATAGAAAAATGTACCTAATGGATGGAGATGATAAGGGTGCTATATCTCTATAAGGGCACATTAAAAACAAAAAGACAGTCACACAACATAGCTGATTTAGATAGCTTTCTACATAGCATTTTGTGACGTCTTAACATTATTATTAAACATGATTGAACATTTTCATTCATTGTCATTAGGTTAGTTGGTTATAAAAAATTGGTGTCAACTGATCATGTTCTTTGTTTTCAGTAATTGTCTTCAGCTTAGTGTAAATCTGAGCTCCAATGTCTGTGCATGCTTGTGTGATGTAGCTGTTTCATGATGTCCTCTGCTTCTCTTGCAAGGATTTTGCCTACCTGCATGTTCAGTAATAGATCACTAAGTCTCATATAACCAACTCAGAAGTCAGCATGGCCAAATGGATAAGATCACTCGTTCTTAAATATTTGGTGTACTGACGCCGAGATAGCGGGTTCAACCCCTACACTAGTCAGTTGGGCTAAAATGTTGACTTCTCATCCTTGACTTAGGGATGTAAATTATAAGTACCTCTGAAGTCGGAGTAATGGTGAGGGACACTGGTAATAGGGAAAGCTAATCCACATGCAAAAATCAGTCCAGTGCAACAGAAGCAGAAACACTTGTATGGACTATATTTGAGTTAGTGCGAGCGAGGATTTCCCCCCCCCCCCCCCCCCCCCCCAATAGCCAAGCCAAGATGGCCTACTTTTTGCATGTATGTTTTCCTAATGCCTTAAAAAACTTGTTCATTTTATCTCTGTTCTGTCCAGCTCACTGTTTGTATCACTTGAAGCATCTCTTCTCCAAAGCTTTCAAGTTCTTATAATTGTTTTTGTTAGAGTCCACATGTCAGAGCTGTATAGTGCTGTGAGCCAGATTTGTATAGTCATTGTTTATTTCCTCAGTTCAGTATTCATGTTACTTCATGTTAGAGATGTTTGTTTCTACCGGAATGCTTTTTTGACTATGTGAAATTTGAGCTTATTTCAACACTACAGACAGTATACTTAATAATGATTTGACTTATATGCTGATCTTTAAAAAAAAACAACCCAGTGCTCAAATCCTTGTAAAAAAAAGTAACTCCTGAAGCACAAACCTGCCAGGGGTCACTGATGTTGCAGGACTATCACTTTACAGGCCTGAATGCACGGAGAAATGTATGGCTAGTCTTTCCCTCACTTTACAGGCCTGAATGCACAGAGAAATGTATGGCTAGTCTTTCCCTCACTATACAGGCCTGAATGCACGGAGAAATGTATGGCTAGTCTTTCCCTCACTTTACAGGCCTGAATGCACAGAGAAATGTATGGCTAGTCTTCCCCTCACTTTACAGGCCTGAATGCACGGAGAAATGTATGGCTAGTCTTTCCCTCACTTTACAGGCCTGAATGCATGGAGAAATGTATGGCTAGTCTTTCCCTCACTTTACAGGCCTGAATGCACGGAGAAATGTATGGCTAGTCTTTCCCTCACTTTACAGGCCTGAATGCATGGAGAAATGTATGGCTAGTCCTCACTTTACAGGCCTGAATGCACGGAGAAATGTATGTCTAGTCTTTCCCTCACTTTACAGACCTGAATGCAAGGAGAAATGTATGGCTAGTCTTTCCTTCACTTTACAGACCTGAATGCATGGAGAAATATATGGCTAGTCTTTCCCTCACTTTACAGGCCTGAATGCACGGAGAAATGTATGGCTAGTCTTTCCCTCACTTTACAGGCCTGAATGCATGGAGAAATGTATGGCTAGTCCTCACTTTACAGGCCTGAATGCACGGAGAAATGTATGGCTAGTCTTTCCCTCACTTTACAGGCCTGAATGCATGGAGAAATGTATGGCTAGTCCTCACTTTACAGACCAGAATGCACGGAGAAATATATGGCTAGTCTTTCCCTCACTTAGCGAACGTTGAACGCAGGCATCAAATCTTTGTCCAATTGTGCTCATGACATTGTCACTGTAGCTCATTAGCGACAACACTAATGTATTATTTGTTAATTAATCATGTTTCACAGATTATATTGTTGTCATTAAAGTATGTTTATCTGTTATTGAATTTAAACATCTTCAAAAATGTTTATGAAATATTTCTTAAGTAAGATTGATTACATGTAATCTTTCATTTCTCAGGATTCTCCAAGTTTCAAGACCCCAAAAGGAATGCCACCAAAGCGGTCACGCAGTTTAATTGATAAACATTTCAATGAGGACACATGTTCTCCTTTAAAATATTCTCCTATCAAGTCTTCATCGCTGCCCCGGCCGTCATTCTCAGAAGTGTTGTTTATTTCTCAGGTAGTCATGTGTGTTTGAATAACGAAGACACAAACAATAGTTTGCACGATCTATTGCCTGGCATATTTTGTTGCTGGTACATGCTGCATAAATCACACAACATAAAGTTATTAGATAAATCCTTCAAAATGAAATATACAACACACATATTCACACAGTAATTTGAATGCGGTGATGAAAGATGCAGCGAAATATGCATGGCAGTAAATCGAGCAATCTATTGTTTGTGTCGTTATTCAAATTCACTATGTTTCCCATAGTTGTTTTTAAAGAAGTATGTCTGTTTAAAAATATGTGCAATATTTATTGAAGATTGGTAATTTGAAGAGGGAGTGGAGGTTAAGAGTGTGTGGAGTTTTTAGTAATAGTATTTTAATTAAAGCCATTAACAATTGCTGTCTATGTTAGCAGTAATTCACTGGAAATGATACAAGCTCTGATGGGTAGTCAGTATATTTTGAATTTGTTTTTAACTAGCATTAGTGAATGTGCAGTCTAGCATTAGACAGTACTGCTTACTTGTTTAGTTTTGCAATCACCTAATAAAACTGAAATTTTACATTTGATTAATTTATTTAATGAATTATATTTCACACAGCCACATAGTCTTTTATGTTTTTGTTTATTCTAAAGATTTGTTACAGGTTTATATTATTTTACTGTTAGAAAAATTGCTTCAGATATCAGTATCTGTCACTTAAAATATTAGATACTGTTATTGTTATAAAAGTATTTCTTTTTGCATTACATTAACAGATACCAGAAAGTGCAGATGAATCAAGTGAAAGTCCAGCTTTGAATGACGGCTTTCGGGAACTCTTCAAATTAGATAAGGTAAGAGATTCTTGTATGCTCAAATTGCCAACTAATTTAATAATTACTATATGTTTTTGTCATCCATTTTACTTCTCTCTTCTCCCCCCCCCCCACCACCCCTCCTCCCTTATCTGTCAGTCTCAGTGATCATCTTAACATCCTCTTGTCATAATTGACATAATGTCTAAAAACTGTTTTCACCAAAGACTTTTGTTTTTGTTTGTTTGTTGCATATCTCTTACAGGACGTTGCAGTCAACATCATCATTTTTAGCTGCTGTTGATATGCTAGGCAAGATTACGCTCAGTAGTTTGCCATTGATTTCTTATCAACGCCGGTGAGAACCAAAACGGATTCTCGCTCAGGTTATGTTACTCACGAGAATATACTAAAACCTCATTATTTAATGCTTAGGTGTACTACTTTATTTAACAATGGTATTTTGATTGGTTGGTTGGTTGATTAATTGGCTGGTTGGTTGGTTCATTGATTGTTTGGTGAATTCTCTGTTAGACTAGGTTTTAACTCTTTAAATCCAACATTGGCTCTTATTTCAACTGAGCCCTGACAAGGGTCAGAGTGAGGTTTGTGTAGACTTTCTCCTGACCCAATTCCGAAGTAACATCTCCAAGAGGACTACGTTGTTGCAGAGCTCTTCTTCTTCAAGCTCAGAACCCAGCAGGTTGTGCAAGACTGGTACTGGAACTTCACATCTGAGGAGAGACATACTGGTTGTAACCAGGTGATGATTCAGCACATGCACCGGCTGGATCAGGCCTGGGTTGGTCATGTTTCCGCTACAGGTTCTAGGTGTTCCATTGTCCTGCAACATATTGGTCTGGGAATTACTTTAGTCGGGTCCTCAGACATGAAAGAGGGAAGAGGTATGTTAACTAGGCAGAAATAAGAAACAAATTGCCAATAATGCCTGATTTTATAGTTGCTGTAACCCATTTACTTTGAGTAATCACTTGCAAGGTGTATTCAGTTGACAGTGTATTCTCAACGGTAATTTCAAATTTAATGCAAACTCTTTCTGCTCGCACAAAACAGGCTGGAACACTTAATTGCTAACGCATAACGAGATGCAGCAACATATTCCAGGCAATAAATTGTGCAACATATTGTTTGCAGCTTCTGTTTTTAACTTCACGAAGGGAATACATTGTTATGAATTAGTCTTATTAGTGATTGTTTAGTTGTAATAAAACTTTGAAGTTTTTAGTAATTACTGTTTGTGAGCAACAGTTGTAGTCCTTCTTTTCTAAAAGATTGAAAAGGCTAGAAAACGTATTTTCTATCAATCGTGTTTTTTTAAAAATCACTTCTGATCTGTCATCACCTTGCAGCTGTGGTAGGACTTGTTTGACATGTTAAACCAAGGATCTATGCCAACGGCAGCAGAGCTACTAACAGGGTTTCCCAAGCTTGAGAGGTTGAGAGAACACCCATATGTCACAGGGGCCCATACGAAAGCAAAGACTAGTAGCACTGTAACCTACCACGTGAGTTGTAAGAATTGACATGGAATGTTGGCAGGAGACTGGCTACCTCATCCAATAGAAAACTTTAGCTGTAGAATGCAGCCAATCATGAACAAGTTTACAAAGAGCTTGAATTGAGTTGGTTGTGGGCCATTCTCATTTGGAAACTGAAAGGAAGAGAAAGAAGACAAATTAAGGGATACTGACCAGTCTAAGAGAAGCACAAAACATGCTGCTGTGAACGTAAACTGGGATATCAAAGACTAGGGAAGACAAACCTGAAACAAATTCCTATTAAACTGCTCTGGGTCATAGACCAAACGGAACTGTATGATTCACTTTATGATGAAATCACATTTTGTTTAAAACATGTGAAATAGATTCTATTGCTATCATTAATAATTTATTTGGCATGAAAACTTTCATTATTGAAAGTCAGAAATCATTTTTAGTAATTTGTAATTATTAATTTGCTGTTATTGTTCTTGATCTTCCTATCCATAAATGATTTAGTCGGTGAATGAGGCTGATGATCGGTTGTCCTCCCTGATTCATGCTAAACTGCTACACCAGCCTCGTTGGAATAAACCGGATGAGCCTGGCCCAGAGGATGTGACAGAAGTCTCAAAAGAAGCCGTGTTTATGTTTGGCACTGAGGGCAACACTCCCTCGGTGAGTGATAGTTTAAAAATGTCCTTTGTTAAACTGTTCATTGGTCTCATTAGCATACACAAGTTTCGTTCTTCGTGAAACAAGGGTTGCAATAGTTGCTCACTGCGGATATAATTTAAGAGTTTTCTTGCTGTGTGAACTGAAAAAGACAGTTCAATTCATACAAGAGACAGCATTGTAGTTATAGACATATTTCAAGCGAACGAAAGAAGAAGAAGAAGAGTTTTCTTGTGTCATTTAGTCTTGGTTTGCTTGGATGTCCTTTACATCTGTTCTACTGCACATGTTCTTTATCTTCCATATTTTCTGTATTTCCTGTTGCGGCAGACATGGGATGAACCATGGCAGAATTAAGTTTGTTTATGATTCTATATAAAGTTTACTGTAGAATAAAAATCAGTGTCATCTCTGTTCATTTATTTCAAATGATGTTTTTATATTGACATAGTTTGCTCTTAACATTGTTTCACTGAAGCTTTTAAGGTTGCAAAACGATATTTTTCAGATGAGAGTCATTGGCATAATCTTAACTTGTCTAGAAATCCCGTAGAATAATTTAAGTGATGCTGGTTCAGCATTTGCTACACCAGTGGTTCTTAACCCTTTTTCGGCCCGTGCCCCCCTTCACCATATTTTCAGAACGTCACTTTCCCCCCCCCCCCCCCCCCCCTCTTTGTACTTCCTACCTAAAGATTTTGCCCGTGGCCCCCCCCCCCCCCCCCCCCCCCCCCTTCCTCCTCTTCACCATATTTTCAGAATGTCATTCTCCCCTTTCGTATTTCATACCTTAAAATCCCGCCCCTGCCCCTACACAGTTTACGTAATAATGGAAGCTAAATTTAATAGCACATACTAAAACAAGTCTAGACATCCACATAAAACATGATTTGTGGGTCTACTTACTTTATAAATTGAATTTTAGAAGGGTGAGACATACAGAACCGTACAGTATGAAGGGAAAAACAATATCAAGTAATCGGTTCGTGTATTAACATGATCTTGAAATAATCTTAATTTCCCCCCTGGGGGGAATTCCCCACTGGTTGAGAACCACTGTGCTACACTGTCATATAATTTTACAGCTTTTTCCATGTATGTTGTAGGCGGCATACACTGCAGAATGTTCTTTTTTACGCGTAAAGGATTTTCTAGTCATATTTCTAAATATATTAATTACATTTGGTATTTCCTTCAAGAACAATTTGTAATGAGAAAATTTTGTAAAAAATTTGAATTTAGAACCTTTGCAGACTCGAAAGTTTCTGTCGACATAAGTTTCTGTTCATAAGTGTCCACATTGATGAATTAATAAATGTTGTGTTTTTAAATGAAGCATCATTTCAAGTAAGTAGAGCTTTGAATTATTATAGATTAAACTTTAATATCATAACAGATCGAATGGACTAAGTAAGTTTAAAGATTTGTGATCATTATGATAAATTGTCCTTAATTTTGATAAGTTCATAAACATAATACAAACTATTTGAGAAGTAAATGGCACACTATATTACAGGGCAAGAATTAAGTTTTGCATGACTAGTTTATAGATGCAAAGGCACATTTTAAAAACACATTGTATATATTTTGTCCAGGGCTGTTCAGCTGTCACTCGCCGCAAACTGCAGAGATCTCAGTCTGTAGATTATCGACCTCGTCCTCCTTTCAAGCGGTGTGACCCTCCTGAAAATACCAATCCTGTTACCAACAAAAAAATGAGAGGAGATAATGATACTGTGACAGATAAATCTAATGACACTGATGATAATGTCTTTGACAACATGGTAAGATTTTAATATGTGGTTTATTGTAACATACATTTTAAAAGGATCACCATACAATTTTAATAAACATGTTGCATAACTTTTGCAGGGCGTTACGATCAACTCCAAGTTGATATTCCAGATAATTTTACGTGTCATAGTTTGCCTTTGATTTCTGAATGAGAAGTCGATGTTTTAGTCAAACTGACTGGTGCATATTATTACACATAGTTTTAGGTAAAGAAAAGAACAGCACTATACTAGTAGTAATACTAATATATTATCTGATGTAGCCAAAGTGTGAATAGATTTATGTTATAAAATATGATCATGGTTTGTCCTCAGATGCCGAGTTCCTGCCGTTTGCAAAGACGCCACTCTGCAACAGATACGATGATAAAAACAGCCATTTCTCGGATGTTTTTGGAACCTGACTTACTTGGAGACTGTTCCAAGGTATACATGCTTACAGAAGTAGCCGAATTATTTGTTAGCCATTTTTTGTCTTAGTTCCATTAGCACAACTTGTATCCACTCTTCTTCTACTCTTGATCCCCCAAAGATGCATAGACTCTCAACCCCACCACACCAAGTCATCCTATCTTTTGCTATCACCTGCAACGGCCTTCATGTCTTCCTAGTAATATTAATTTCTGTCTGTTAATTCTTGTCTCCATGTGTGCTTAGATCTCCCACTATTTTGTTTGCCTTGTGGATTCTATGCAAGTGAGTGTCTAGTTATACTATTCTCAGGTTTTCTCAGTGTGTGATTTTGGGATCCCATTGGGATTTGTCTAGTTCTCTCCATGAGCTCTATATTGGTGATTTCATCATACCATTTTACCCCCACCATTATGTCATACCATTTTACCCCCACTATTCTGGCATACCACTTTACCCCCACCATTCTGGCATACCATTTTATCCCCACCATTCTGTCATACCATTTTACTCCCACCATTCTGTCATACCATTTTATCCCCACTATTCTGTCATACCATTTTACCCCCACCATTCTGTCATACAATTTTACCCCCACTATTCTGGCATACCACTTTACCCCCAATATTGTCATACCATTTTATCCCCACCATTCTGTCATACAATTTTACCCCCACCATTCTGGCATACCACTTTACCCCCAATATTCTGTCATACCATTTTATCCCCACCATTCTGTCATACCATTTTATCCCCACCATTTTGTCATACCACTTTATCCCCACCATTCTGCCATACCACTTTACCCCCACCATTCTGGCATACCACTTTACCCCCCACCATTCTGGCATACCACTTTACCCCCACCATTCTGGCATACCATTTTATCCCCACCATTCTGTCATACCATTTTACCCCCACCATTCTGTCATACAATTTTACCCCCACTATTCTGTCAAACATACCATTTTACCCCCACTATTCTGTCATACAATTTTACCCCCACCATTCTGTCATACAATTTTACCCCCACCATTCTGTCATACCATTTTACCCATACTATTCTGTCATACAATTTTACCCCCATCATTCTGTCATACCATTTTACCCCCACCATTCTGTCATACCATTTTACCCCCACCATTCTGTCATACAATTTTATCCCCAACATTCTGTCATACCATTTTACCCCCACCATTCTGTCATGCCATTTTACCCCCACCATTCTGTCATACCATTTTACCCCCACCATTCTGTCATACCATTTTACCCCCACCATTCTGTCATACAATGTTACCCCCACCATTCTGTCATACAGTTTTATCCCCACCATTCTGTCATACCATTTTACCCCCACCATTCTGTCATACAATTTTACCCCCACTATTCTGGCATAATATTTTACCCCACCATTCTGTCATACCATTTTACCCCCACCATTCTGTCATACCATTTTACCCCCACCATTCTGTCATACCACTTTACCCCCACCATTCTGTCATACCACTTTACCCCCAATATTCTGTCATACCACTTTACCCCCAATATTCTGTCATACCATTTTATCCCCACCATTATGTCATACCATTTTACCCCCACCATTCTGTCATACCATTTTATCCCCACCATTTTGTCATACCACTTTACCCCCACCATTCTGTCATACCATTTTAACCCCACCATTTTGTCATACCACTTTACCCCCACCATTCTGTCATACCACTTTACCCCCACCATTCTGGCATACCACTTTACACCCAATATTCTGTCATACCACTTTACCCCCACTATTCTGCACACTCACCAATTAGTGAATGTTTATAGTTTATTAGTAATTTTTTAAAATTTGTTCTCTACATTTCTGACCCATACGGTAGTACCAATTTAACATTGGAGTTAACAATTCTAATTTTGGTTGTTAAATTTAACTTCTTTTGATTTTCAAAAACACATGTATTTCTATCATTTCTAAAGAATGTTGTAAGTTGCCATAATTACATTTGTAGTCAATTTAATTTTTGCTGCAGAAAATCATGATAAAAATAGAAAAATAGGGGGGGGGGGGGGGGGAAAATAAGTTAAAAGGATGTCCAAATTAAATCAGAAAATAAAAATACAACATAACTATTAGCTTATTTAGTACAAGGTCTGCTGCAGTTTAACTTATTTTTAAAAATTTAAATAACCTGCTAAAAGAAGCAAATATTTGACTTGGTTTTACAAATAGGCACCTGAAAGAGATGGAAATGCCGTTTTTTTAAGTGTCAGACTTTGTTTATGTAAAGTGAGTCCCATGGTAGATAATGACTGCTGTTGAAAGGTGAAGTCTTAGACCATCTCATATTTCAGGTTAAGTCATAATGAAAGGTGAAATAATCAGTATGAAAAAATCAAAAAGGCATTTCAAAGAAAGACATCAAAAAGAAGCATGTTAGCGAAATTGATAGGGAACTGCACTGATAGTGTTATGAGCATGTCAGATGATGATTCGATGCCAGGGCTCGTCACTTGTTAACTGAGGGAAAGATTGGTCACCTATTCCTCTGCACATTTAGGCCTAAAAAATGTAATTTTGTGGGGAAAAACACATAGTAGAGGTGGGTGCCTGGGGAAGCCTGATTTCTTTAGTATCTCTGATCAAATATATAAAGTAAGAGAACACATTGTCCAATGGTTGAGATTCAAGGGCCATTTACACATGACACATTTATTGAGACCGAAGGACTTAATGTAAAGTTAGCTGGCAAAAGTGAGGTATTCTAGTGCTTTATTTATTTCACATTTGTCATGTTTGTCATCAGACCTACTGTTTGCCTACTATCAGTGGAAGACATCAGGATCTCAAGTCAATATCCCCAGAGACAGTATGTTTATATCTTTGTTGTCTTTGTTTGATAAAGCATGTTTATTGAGCTTGTACATATTTGCTGCAGGTAGCAATGGACAGTTTTGTCATGGCATCAAGATATCACAAAGATAACACACCTAAAGACTGCATGGAAATACAGAAGACTGAAAAACATTATTTGGCTTCATCATGAGATCTCGCCTGGCAGTACAAATATTAAATATGCGATCACAAGAAGAAGAAGAGAAAATGTGCTCGTGTTGGAGAGTACTTGGTTGAATTGTTGTAGTGTGGATAAAGCACTTCAAAACATTCCATGTCAGTAATAAATTAATTGCCACATAGTTAGTTGCATATCCTTTACAGGACGTTGCAGTCAACCGCAGGATTTTTGGGCTGTTTGTGATTTCTTGTAGGCTGTTTGTGATTTCTTGGCAAGTTTACGATCAGTAGATTGCCATTGATTTCTGAATGACCTACACTCATAAAATTGTATGAAAACCAATGCAAAGCAGTCTACTTCCAAATTGCCAGCAGCTGTGTTTCGAACAAGGTGTGTGGGATTGCGAATCACATGTGTAACCCCTTCGTCACAGTGCCAGTTGCCACATAAGCTTTCTTTATTGAGTCTGAAATATCTGCCAGATAATCAGTGAGAAAACAGCCTTAGTTAATGCTGAGACAAACAGCAATGGCCAGTATGTTGTTTGCTTGTTAATAATGTTACTGAGAAACCAATAGATACAGAGAAGAACTGCAGTTGTGGAATGGGACGAACTTGACTCTAAATAAGAAATTTTAGATGAGATAGTTACAAACTGGTGCCTGACGTATGCAGACCAGAGAAAATTATTTTAACCAACACCTGCTTCATTTTACGACAGGCTATATGGAGATATTAAGTTCAAGTTTGCTGGTGCATTCGTTAAATATATTCAGGTTGGCATCTGAAAGTCTGGACAGATTTCAGAACCAATACGCAAATAAGACAAGAGACTAAGCAAGATATTGTATCCAATTTTATAAGAAAACGCCGTTGGAACTACATCGGCCATGTACTCAGAATGGACAAGACAAGACTCCCCAACCAAGCCCTCTTATGGTCACCAGTAGGGAAAAGAAAACGGGGACGGCCAAGAGACAACCTGCGTAGAACCATCATCAGAGAAGGCTCATTCAACGGCCAAGTGAACATCCAGGATCTACAACAGGTACCAGCGAACCGCCGGACATGGAGAGCCATGACTTCTGCCCTATGTGCCGACTTAGGCTCAGAAGGAAAGACTAACTAATCTGAAAATGTGTGGAGAAGAAGTAAAAAACATTTGCTTCCTGCTATTGTGCCAGATACATCAAAGTAATTGCATGCTAAAACCTTTATTTTATTGTACTTTTACCCTCTTATTTTTTCACATTTCTGTTTCTATCTTTCTGCTTATTTCAAAACTTCAGTTGTGAATGAAATGTTGTGCTTATATGTGATCTAATTAATGTTTTTGTTCTTTAAGTTAAGCCAACTGATGTCAGATGAATTTTCTGATGTGGTCGAAGAGTATCACATCCTTGATTGTCGTTATCCATATGAATTTGAAGGTGGACACATACAAGTAAGCATATATGAGAGTTTGTAAGTCTTTCATTTCTGTTTTGTTCTATTAATATGGTGATAATTTGTTATGAGAGTATGGTAAATATGAGGGACCATATAACTCAATCCTGAACCATCTAAAGATACAAGAGATACTGTTCTTACATCTGGAGACATGAGTTCTCAACCCTAATCAGACATATTTTATCTCTTGAAGCTAATTTTTAAGACAAAACTGGCCTGCCCACCACTTATAAACTGCCATGGCAAGCAGCCTTACTCCAGCCGTGTAAAACTACAGGCGTGGTAAATAAACGCCATAAAGTAATCTTTTTAAAACACATGTCAGGAAAATATCATTTCTTAACAAATCTGAATTGTAGATGTATTATTGGTGCTTTATGTTTTCATTGCTCCTAAGGTGGCAGTTTTGATAAACCATTTTGCATAAGGTGACAAGAGATATAATTAGTTATTATATGACAAAAGATATAGCTAGTTATTTTCAGAGAAAAATCAGATCGTTACTGAGCATTGCTTGCTTGCTTGCGTTTGCTGGCTGTGAACTCCAGCGTGAAGTCCTGTATGTCGGATGAAGACATCCTGTTGTCCAACATCAGTGTGATGTCATACCGGACAGGTTTGCGTAAGTATCCATTGTCCCATGTCTGGCTTATTGGTGTGCAGACTGGTGGTTCCTCGCCGTGCAGGCAGATACTCTCCGACTTCGAAGGAATCGGTGATCCTACTGACATTAGCCAGGACACCGAAGGAACCTGTTGCCCAGGATGCGTGATTAGGACATGTCAGTAGGTCTTGGCCAGTATAGAACCTGGCCCTGGTGCCTTGGAAACACCTCTGCGTCCCACTAAGCATTGGAAGAAGAATGTTCTAGATCATTTGTATCAACTAATAAATGTCAAAGACAATGGCATACAAACAAAACAAAAAACTACTAATAAAAGTAGATCTTTTAATAAAGTTACCTTCTTGAAATTTAGAACGTTCAGTTTCACACAGAAGACACTGTTCATTGATGTGAAGATTTACTTCTATTAGTCAATCTTTAACATGAGTTAAACTGACAGAAGTCACATATTGAATTATTTTCCAAAATCAAGTAGGTCTAAAAATGTATAGGGAAAAGTCAAAGATAATAAGTACAAATCATGAAAATCATAACATGATCTCCCATGGTACAACCTCGCTTCAAAATGTGGAATCATGCACATGTTTAGGTAAACAATATAAAATTACACAAAGTAATGCAACTTTACAGAACAGAATTATGAAAGGACATATTTAGGTAGCAAAGTTCACAAGGATGGGCAAAAAAGATAGGAATATTAAAATAATACAAAAGGCACGAGGAGCTTTCATAAAACTAGAAAACGTAGGAAGTTTAGAAATTGAATCTAGTACCAAGAATAATATTGAACTTTAGTGTCAAATGAGTTTTGCTGTATGGATCAGAAATGTGAAGAATGCATAAAACAGTACTAGTAACAATAAATATTCATTAACTGCCGCCTGTGCAGAATAGGGCTAAATTGATATGGCAGAATTACTCATGTGGAGTGAATGGAGAAAACTACACAAATTCCAGCCAATCAAGTGCTAATGTTGGCACAGGTAGGATACACATTGAGAAAACCTGCTAACAGTGTAACTAGAAAATGCTTTCTCTGGAACTCACAGGACAAAAGAAATAAAGGGAGACCTATAAACACACACAAGAAGAGAATTATGAACAAAGATGATTAATGTGGACAGGATATAGAGGGCGTTGCTGGAGGTGGCAACAGATAAGAGGACTTGGTGTGTGCTCTTCTGAGTGATACAAGATAGCAACAGAAGCAGATTCATTATTACTATGTTATTTCTAACACTGTTTTGCAAAACATTTATGCGGCTTCAAGTTCCGGGGGTCGTCGCCAGAGCTTTTAAGACTTTAAGGTGAGGAAAAGGCAGGCCACCTCTTCCTCCATGCATTCAGGTCTACAAAATATGACCCCAACACTTCACTGACTGTTCGCAAGTTAGGGTTAAATATGACCCCCAACGCACAACACTTCACAGACTGATAGCAAGTTCCTACTTTGGGACTTTGTGCATGTGTGTGTGTGTGTAGAATGGCAGATTTTGTACATCTGTATGTATGTATGTCTGTGTGTGTGTGTGTGTGTGTAGAATGGCAGATTTTGTACATCCGTATGTATGTCTGTGTGTGTGTGTGTAGAATGGCAGATTTTGTACATCTGTATGTATGTATGTCTGTGTGTGTGTGTGTGTGTGTGTAGAATGGCAGATTTTGTACATCTGTATGTATGTATGTATGTCTGTGTGTGTGTGTGTGTGTAGAATGGCAGATTTTGTACATCTGTATGTATGTATGTCTGTGTGTGTGTGTGTAGAATGGCAGATTTTGTACATCTGTATGTATGTATGTATGTCTGTGTGTGTGTGTGTAGAATGGCAGATTTTGTACATCTGTATGTATGTATGTATGTTTGTGTGTGTGTGTGTAGAATGGCAGATTTTGTACATCTGTATGTATGTCTGTGTGTGTGTGTGTAGAATGGCAGATTTTGTACATCTGTATGTATGTATGTCTGTGTGTGTGTGTGTGTGTAGAATGGCAGATTTTGTACATCTGTATGTATGTATGTCTGTGTGTGTGTGTGATGTAAATTCCACATACATACTTTCAAAGTTTACTCTCTTGTAGAATGCTGTCAACGTTTACACAAAAGAAGAAATGATTAACAAGTACATCAGATCACCGATTCACGTCCGAGATCCCAGCAAGAGGATGATTCTGATCTTTCATTGTGAATTTTCCTCTGAGAGAGGACCAGGACTGTAAGCACATTGAACTGTATTCCACATCCTGTCTCGTGTACAAGTTTTTGTTGTGTTGTGTTTATAGCAGTAATATTCCGTTAGCCTTCTTGCTTCAACTGAGATATATAGTCTATTATTATTTCTGATAATGGATTATTTTTGTCTTATGCTTGTCTTTCTGGCAATTATATCCTAGTTCTCCTTCTGTTTTTGCTGTTAATAGTTATACGAGCTAGAATTCAAAACAATTAATCCCTTGGTGAATTTATAATGTGTGTGTTTAAATAAAGCTAGAATGTTAACAGTTGAGGAAATAATCAAACTACCAGAAATAAAGCTAGAATGTTAACAGTTGAGGAAATAATCAAACTACCAGAGCATAAGTCAGCATGGACAAATGGGTAAGAATGTGTGTTCTTAAACATCCGGTGTGCTGATGCCGAGGTAAGGGGTTCAACCCCTACACTGGACAGTTGGACTAAAATGTTGACCTATCGTCCTTGGCTTGGGGATGTAAATTACAAGTACCTCTGAAGTCAGAGTGGGTTCGTCTGATGGCGAGGAACACTGTTAATTAAGGGAAGCTAATCCACATGCAAAATTCAATCCAGCACTAATATAGTGTGGATGGACTACGCTTGAATTCAAAGCGAGCAAATGCCCAAAAAATTTTAAAAACTACCAGAGCAACTAAACATTGATGGCTAAGATCTTTGAATAATAAAGAACAATATATTGGCAGCAAACAGCAGCCATCAGATCAACAACCTTTTAGGAACATTTCAGTGTTTTAAGAAGGGTGTTAGACAAGGTAGTGTTATGTCTCCTGAATTGTTCTCATTGTACAGGGAACATATAATGAGATCTACAGATAATATGCCAGGAATCCTGATTGGTGGACATTATATAAATAACTTGTGTCACACTGATGACATGAAAGACATGAGGAGTTTCCGGTTTGGGTCCAAGATGGCAGGACATGTTTTCTTCTAGCTTGGTTTAAGACGGTTGATCGACGGCTTGACAATCCATCATAAAACTTCCCATTGTTTCAGAATCAGTTTTCTGGCTCTAAATGTTAGACGCTCGCTCGAACTTGTTGGAACTATATCGGCCATGTACTCAGAATGGACAAGACAAGACTCCCCTACCAAGCCCTCATATGGTCACCAGTAGGGAAAACAAAACTGGGAAGACCAAGAGAGACCCTGCATAGAACCATCATCAGAGAAGGCTCATTCAATGGCCAAGTGAACATCCAAGATCTACAACAGGTAGCAGCGAACCGCCAGACATGGAGAGCCATGACTTCTGCCCTATGTGCCGACTTAGGCTCAAGAGGAAAGACTAACACTGATGACACCATCTTGATAGCAACAAGTCTGAAGCAAGTACAGGAAATCATAGATACAGTGGTTCGGGAAAGTGATAAAAATGGGCCTTAGCTTGAATAATAGAAAGACAGACGTCATTGTGATATCAAAGAAACAGATTGTGCCTAAATGTACTATTAAAGTAAATTATGTTATTTAGCGTCAAGTGCAGAAATTCAAATATCCAGACACATGGATAACATCAGATGGAAGATGTATCACAGAGATAAAGAACAGAATAAGACAAGCAAAAACTGCATTCTATCACATGAAGAACATTTTATGCAAAACTCCTTGCCATTGGAAGTTAGAAAAAGAATTCTTGCGAATCCTGCGCAATTAGTAAACAAGTGAAAAAATCCGCAGAATTCTTACAGATGTGGTTTTTTAGAAGAATATTGAAAATTCATTAGACGGCTAAAATGAGTAATCTGTACATTTTGAGGGAGGTTGTCACATAGACAATTTCTCACAAACATCAGAAAGCGGCATTCATCATCTTTGGGCCACATTATGAGAAGACAAAAATGGGAACATGTTGTGACAACAAGATATGTGGGAAAATCTTCTTGAGTTTTGTGTCATGACACGGAAATCATCACATGAATTGATCACATGACGTTGGAGATCGTAGTTTGTGGATAAGCATGATCACTCATGCCAGTCGGCAAGGCACTTGTGATGATAGTTAACAGTTACAATTATTTCATTTAGTTGAGTATTGAAAAACTACAACAACATGTTTGCTTGTCACTTGACTATTTTTATAACAGAACAAAATAAGGGGATTTATTTTGAACAGATCTGGACTGAAATGATTCTGTTTTCAGGTGCAGATTTTTGCGCAGGCAGGATCGTGAAACTAATAAGGAGTGCTATCCTTTTCTTCATTATCCAGAAATGTATCTCTTAGAGGGCGGCTACAAGCAGTTTTTTGAACATTATTCAGTAAGACATTTTTGTGACGTACAGAACTCTCTGTGTGTGTATGTGATATACCTTTATATTTTACTTCAACTTGTTTTGTTCTTTGCAATCTGTTTGTGTCTTCATAGACTGGTCAATATTATTTATATTACCTTTCTCTTGTGGTTAGATCAGGACATTAGCAACAATTTGAACAGTGATTGAAAACCAAATGACAGAATATGAAAACAAACTCACGACCTTCAGAGTGCAAGGAAGGCAGCTTAACTGCTTCATCACTGGGAACCCCTCTAAAGTCTTAGCTCATAAAGATCATGAGGATTTGTTTCAGGATTTTACTTTCTGTTTTTAATAGACTGTTAAAGATTCAGGGGTAATTATTGTCATGGTTTTCAAAACTATATTGTCATTCTTCTTCTTCTTCTTCAGCATTCCGAGCCATTGAGGTTCTTTGCTGCAGATACAATCCGTCTCTGTTTGTCTCTCTGGTGGACCTTCTCTTGCCAGTTGTTGTTTCCAAGTGCTTGTAGGTCTGTATATGTATTATCTCTCCACCGTCTTCTTGGTCTACCTCGGGGTCTATTTCTTGAGTGTAAGCGAGTTTTGTTTCCCTATTATCTTCCATTCTTTCTATATGCCCCAGCCATTGTATTCTATTAGACTTCATGATACCAGTGATTAGCGGGGACTTAAATAGATCATAAATGTCTTTATTACTTCTTCTTTTCCACTCTCCACTTTGTGTATCCCTAATGGGTCCAAATATGCGTCTAATGTTGTTCTCAAAGGTTTGTAACAAGGTTTCGTCTCCTTTCGTTGTACTCCAGGTGTCAGAGCCATACAGCACAACTGGTCTGATCAGTGTTTTGTATATTGTGATTTTGGTGTTACGAGATAGCGCATTTGATTTTAGTAGATGTAGTGCATGGTATATCTTATTTCCAGAGTTGATTCTAGTTTGTATTTCTTCCCTTATGAGGTTGGAGCAGTTGAATATTGTACCCAGGTATTTGTATGTTTCCGTTCTTTTAATGGTCATATTATCTATTTGTATGTGGCCAGAGTTTTTAGCCATTCCGTCTCTTGAAATTACCATATATTCTGTCTTATCTTGGTTGATAACCAGCCACATCTGTTGGGCTTTTTCCTTTAAGTGAGTCAATATTTCCAATGTTTTTTGTTCATTTTGCCCTATAATATCTAAATCATCTGCATAACCAAGCAGCTTGGATGTTCCTCCAATATCACATTCCTCCTTTACCTTCCTTACAACTTTCTCCAGAGCCAGATTGAAGAGTAGCGGCGATAGTGCATCACCCTGTTTCAAGCCAAATGTTATTTGGAAAGGGTCTGATTTCCTGCCTTTATATGTTACTATATTATAAGTATCTTCCATGCATAGTCTGGTCATGTTGATTAACTTCCTTGGTATTCCATATTCCTGCATAGCATTCCATAAACTATTCCTATGGACACTATCATAAGCCTTTTTAAAATCCACAAAAATGTTATGGAGATCTCTTTTATATTCCCAATTTTTCTCGGCTATTTTTCATAAGATAAATATCTGATCTGTTGTTGATCTGTTTTGTCTAAAACCCGCCTGGTAGTCACCTAATATGTCTTCTGAATATATTGTCATTATAAGTGTTAATTAAGGAGATGTTGAAAATGTATAACCAGGGCAGAACGAAACAAAAAGTTCAGAGAAGTTCATAAGCACTTGGAGATATGAGCCCCTAATGCTCATTACTTGGTCTCTGTTTGTTGAATACTGTGTGGAACGGCACACAATATATTAAGAGTTAAAGAATGGATTTGCTATAGCATTGTCACAGTTTCTGAAGGTAGGGAGCAGTGGAAGGCATGGCAAGAAACACATCCATAGACTGGTATATGAGATAGATGACGATCATTTAATATGTCTTTCTAAAACAATGCAAGTAATTCATACTTTTCAATATTACAAATACAAATTGGTTCTACTTTAATTCAAAGTAATGTTTTCCTCTTAGTAAATCTTTAAAAAAAAAATAGATACAAACAATAGATTGTACGATTTATTGCCCGACATATTTCCCTGCATCTCGTCAGACACATACTGCAGAAATCACACAACATAAACTAAAGTAACAAGATAAATCCTTCAAGTTAAAATATACAACACACATATCCACACAGTAATTTGGCTTGCCTACCATGGTAATTTTAAATTAACTATCATGTCTACTTTAACTGTATATTTTTTTATGTATTGTCTGTAATTGATTTGATTGATTGTGAATCTTTAACTCTGAAGTTTTGATGCATTGACATTCCTGTTGTCTAAGCCCTGAAAAAAGGTCAGTTGAGGTTGGTATAAAGTCTTTCCTCCCATTCCGGCTCCAAAGTACTAACTCCACCAGAACTGCTACAGAACTTCTTCCCCATTCCAAGTTTGGGAACCAGCAGTGACTGCGAGACTGTTACTGGCACTTCACATCTGTGGAGAGGCATACTGGAATGTAGTCAGAGAATAATTTGGCCATTCACAGACGTTTTTACTGAAATGAGGCCTATTTGTATTTGAATGTTTCCACCACAAGTTTGAGGTATTTCCTGTCACAAGTTTGAGGTATTTCCTGTCACGAGTTTGAGGTATTTCCTGTAAAGTACTGCCATAAGATAGCAACATAAAAATGACTAAATACCAGCCATGGTACACAGCTTGTGGCGCTATTGACAGATGCAAAATCAGTACTTGAGGCACTCCTGTCTGGGAAATTGCCAGCACTATGATCACAACTTTCTGAACTTGGCAGCCAGCGTAAAGTCACCATACAGTGGATACCATCTCACTGTGGAGTACACAGAAACGAGAGAGCTGACCGATTAGCTTAGGAAGGAGCAATATAAGAATAACTTCCGGGAAGGTTAACCCGGTCAACAAATGCCCGCAGAAGTCGGATGTGTTGGCCCAGCGGCGCAAGGGCGCAGCTCTACTGTAAACAGGCACAACGCAATTACGTCCGACGAACGCAGAAGAAGAAGAATAACTTGATGTACCAATTACATACTACCAAAAGAAAAGAATGACAAAATCAGTCAGAAAGCCACCAAAAACTGCTCAAGACGACTACCACGTTATGGACAGACCAGAGCAAACCATTATTCTCCGCCTCAAAACAGGACATCAAAAACTGCTCAAGGAGACTGCCGCGTTATGGACAGACCAGAACAAACCATTATACTCCGTCTCAGAACAGGACATAATAGATTACGCAACCACATCATCATCATCAAGTGCTGGAATAGGCATTCATGACTCTCCACAGATCTTGGTCTCTGGTTTTCTGAATTAACTCTGCTGATGATATTCCTTCATGCCATTGTCTCAATCCATCCAGCATTATTTCTCTTTGTCTGCCTCTGCTTCTCTTCTTATCACATGACCAAAGAAAGCTGTTTGTTTTTTTCTAATTGTTGTGTATAATGGTCTAGTATCATTACGCAACCACATGTATACAAAATTTAAGATTGGCAAATCAGCCATATGCACATGTGGCTTGGCGCCACAGACAGCAGATGACATGTTCCAAGACTGCCCAAAATAGACAAATCAAGGCAAACGTTCTGGCCTGGAGAACAACAGTGGAAGATAAACTTTGTGGACCACTGAGTGAACTAAAAACGACAGTTAAAATTTATACAAGAGACAACATTGCAGTTATAGACAAATTTCAAGTGAATGAAAGAAGAAAGTATGTCACAAGTTTGAGGTATTTCTTGTCATAAGTTTGGGGTATTTCACTATCAACAGACAATACCCAGAGAGAAATTATTGATTAAACATTTTCTGTTAAAGCTCATCATTGACTCTTTTTATCCTCTTTCTTATTTTCCATTTTAGCACATGTGTGAACCCAGAAAATACAAAACTATGCTAGATAAAAATCACTCGGAAGATCTGCGCAAGTGTCGGGCCAAATGCAAATTATGGTGGGACGACAGGGCACAATTCAGAACCGGCGTCAGGAATCTCAGGTTCTAAATATAGCGGTTTTATTTACGTTAAACTCGTTAACTGCCAGATTAAAATAACCTGAATCAGAATTAACTAATTTGTATATTTCAACAAGAAGTGATGGTTATTTCAGCTACAGTTTGACAGTTTCCAGTACACCATTTTGTCTCTGGGATATGTTTGACAAATTTAAAGGCCAACTTCTAATTTTAAATTGTGTATTAAACTGCATAAAGTCTGGCATTGCCACTTGCTTTAGGTAATGAGTGTGTGGTTATGAAAAAAGTGCCATGAACTTTGGGATAAAGTTCTTGTTTCCTTTAGTGAACTACCTTCGTGAAAAGTCTTAATAAGAAAATGTTATATATTGTCTTATGCTGTCCATTGTTCTTTTTTATTTGCTCCTTGTGATTCCTTTAGATGAGACAGATTTTGCTATGAAATTGATGTTTGCTATGACTAATTTAATTTAAGCGTGAATACCCGGTTATAAATGGAAGCCGCGATAACACAGTGGCTGGCATGCAAGCCTCATGGCCTGACGGCCATTATTTTGAATCTCCATTAAGGCAGGGATGATTTGACTGACTTGGGTTCCTAGGTTGATCCAGCCTAAAATACCAGAAAATGTCCTGAGAAATAAAATCTACTTGTCTCATGTTGACCACATGCCTTGTCGTTTGACACTCAGTCTAAAAATAAAATTGGGCTAGAAAGCTGATGTGATATGCCTCATGGCATGAAGAGGTGTACTTTACTTCTTTCACTTTTGCTTATACGTATATAAATATTGAACAGAAACATATGCCCAATTATTCACCTCGAAGGCTGGAAGAAGTTTTTGAGCATGTATGTAAATCTACCTTTTTATTGTGTGGAAATTAATGTGGTAGTTTCCCCTTCCACAACGATATATATAAGATTTACATACTACTTATATTCTGTTGTGGGTAACTTTTATAATGTGTGAAATTATTTCTAGAGCAGTTAAAGATTGCTCATTACAATTTCCAACTTTCAAAATGAGATCTTAAAAGTGTGCTGCACAGACTTGGGACTTCTTATTGTCATGTTCTTATGTGAGTAGTGGAATTGTGGTGATATAGTTGCTAGTGTGATTGCCTGCAAAGACAATGATATGGGTCCTCAACAACAACAAAAGAATGATAATCTCTCAGACGTGTATAGTTCTGGGATCTACCCAGCATCTAAAAAATTGATGCAAGACAATTGTCAAAATTGTATGGAATCTGACTGGGACGGAAAAGTGACAAGACGATTAGTATTGTGACTTTGCTGGCTGTATAAAATGAGGAAGGAGCCCGCATGGGGATGTCCCGAGTGCTGTAATGTCAATTCTTGACTCAACTCAACTCTAAATGTGTAGTCTGGGCATTGGATCTATCACTCCAGTTCTAGACTCAACTCAACTCTAAATGTGTAGTCTGGGCATTGGATCTATCACTCCAGTTCTAGACTCAACTCAACTCTAAATGTGTAGTCTGGGCATTGGATCTATCACTCTAGTTCTTGACTCAACTCAACTCTAAATGTGTAGTCTGGGCATTGGATCTATCACTCCAGTTCTTGACTCAACTCTAAATGTGTAGACTAGGCATTGGATCCATCACTCCAGGTTAATTAGAAAAAAATTCTGCCTCGATGGGAATTCAAATACATGATCAACAGGGAGGAGGCCACTGTGTTATGACGGCTTCCGTAATGAGAGCACTATACAGCAATTAGTGTCGTGTAAAAATATCTTTTAATAAATCTTTGTTTCTGCTTGTGTATAATTTGTGTAGCATTATTTTATTGGGATTCTGGTTTATTTGTATAAATACATTCTTATGTTAGCGCTGTTTGTCCATAATGAACTTTTTATTCTGTTGAAATTGTAATTATTTGACATCATGGCCAAATGGATAAGAAAGCTTGCTCTTAAACTTCCGGTGTGCTGATGCTGAGGTAGCAGGTTCAACTCCTACACCGATCAGTTAAATTAAAATGTTGACTTCTCATCCTTGAATTTGACGTAAATTACAAGTACCTCAGAAGTGGGAGTGGGTTCACCTGATGGTGACAGACATTGGTAATAGGGGAAGCTAATCCACATGTAAAAATCAGTCCAGTGCTACTACAAGTAGTAACGCCTGTATGGACTATGCTTGAATTCAAAGTGTGTGAATGCAACAGAATTATTTTAAAAAAACTGTTGAGAACAAGCGGACAGAAACTAAACAAAATAGTTTGCTAGAAAAGATTTGTCAGTTCAAATGACTGTCACTTGCAGATGCTTGGGGGATTCTAAGAGCTAAAATTAAACATATACACATATATGCTTAACAAAAGAGTGAAAATTGCTATTTTTTTCTATTGTATGCACATTGTGTTATAATAATTGCTTGCACTTCATAGATCACTATCATTATTGCGTTATGTCTATCTAGAACTAAGACTCTTTGAAGGTGGATTGAAGATACAATCTTACACCATCCAGAAACTGAGGCACAGTGGAGGTGAATTGAAGATAGTATCTTACACCATCCAGAAACTGAGGCTCAGTGAAGGTGGATTTAAGATATTGTTATTATCTTAAATTACCCAGAAACTTGAGGCACAGTGGAGGTGAATTGAAAATATATTATCCAGAAACTGAGGCTTAGTGAAGGAGGTGAATTGGAGGTATTGTTATTTAACATCACCCAGAAACTGAGACTCGGTGAAGGTGAATTGAAGGTATTATATTATCCAGAAACTGAGGCTCAGTGAAGGTGGATTTGTGACATTATTACCTTTATTTTTATCTTTTGTTTCTGATGAACAGTCTGGTATTTTGATGGAGTTGAAGTCATTACATTTCACAGAGGTAAAATGAAAAAAGAAATTCAAATCCCGACCACTTTGGCAAGCGGCATTTATTGTCTCAGCCATTATTGGAACTTTCTAGCATACACCAATAAGTTCTGCAGCGATAGTTTTTGTTTATTTAGCAACATAAACAACAATCTTCATTTGTAGACACGGTCAACATGAGTACTTTTGGACTAGTCAGTGGGTCAGAACCCATATACCCATCTGCTTGGATGTTTTCCTCTAAAAACAGCACCCATGTCATTATTTCCTGATGACTACCTAGAACTGAGACTCTTTGAAGGTGAATTGACGATACTAACTTACACCACCCACCACCCACACTAAAAACATTTTTAAAATATGACCCGAAGCAGGAATCTGGTATGGGTGGGTCTCTGATGTGATTGGGCCACTGTATTTTGTAGGCATTAATGTACAGAGGAAGAGGTGGCCTGTCTTTTCTACTGTTGGCGCACAACAAACATGCAATGAACCCTTGTCCAACCAGGCTTATGACATTATTGGCATAGACTTATGAACTACATTAACACATCCATCATGTAATGATACTCTTGGTTGTTACTCTATCTGCATCCATGTTATGGCACGAATTAGTCGGTACTGCATCTATCTAATGGTATTCCTAGTTATTTCTCTAGCTGCATGCATTTAATGGTGCTCCTAGTTGTTATTCTAACTGTATCTGTGTAGTGGTACTCCTTCTTCTTGTTACTGTAAGATTGCACCCATGTAATGGTACTCCTAGTTTTTGTTACTGTAAGACTGCACCCATTTAATGGTACTCCTAATTGTTGTTACTATAAGACTGCACCCATGTAATGGTACTGCAGTTGTTACTCAAGCTGCATCCACGTAATGGTATACCTTAGTTATTATCTAAGGCTGTATATTCAGCTGCAGAAAGTACTGTATTCAGATTTGCTTCCTTACATGTACTGGGAATTAAATAACTTTATAAAAATAATCGCTGAGAGTGTGTATTTTAATTTGTCTGCCAGTGGCATAAAAGAGAATACACTGGGACACTTCGTTGAGTTTTGTGTCGTCAGATAGAGTTGCCGTTTTTATTTTTGTTAACTATTTGTATAATTCCTGATCATGCTGCCATTGGCACTGCTGGAATATTTAACTACAGCCTGCTTGAGGTTACGATTTTCATGTAAAAGGACATTAATTGAGGTCAATTTTTCACTTGGATTGAAGTCTGTGGTCTCCACTTTCTGTTGATTTAAAACAAGCATGAGACACCTCATCATACGGGCAGATAAAGAAATTCTTTCACTAGGTCTGGTACCTTGTGTATGTCTCTCTTCCTTCTCTCTGTCTCTCCTTTCTTTCCACCTCTCCTCTTCTCTGTTTGGCAAATCTATGTGTATGTGTGTCTCAATTCCCCTGACTTACTATGACTCTACCTCCCTCCTTTCTTTGGCAGATCTGTATTTCTCTCTTATCCTTCCACCTCATCTTTGTCTCTCTCTTTCCCACTTGTCTGTCTGTCTCTAAAATATGTAGGGTTGTGGTACACATGGTTTTGTCAAATGTCTGTAGTATATCTGCTAGTTCTCTTCAATTCTGTAATGTTATTAGTTTGAAGTCAGCCCAACAAGACATAACTTCAACACAACATCTAACATTTACATGTGCTTCTTTTTCTTCATACGTAACATGTTTTCCTTGCTATCACTGTCAATGATGATGGCTGGTTGGTTGGCCGTGAACCGTCTAAATGGCTGTGAGTTGTGATGAGTCAAGAACCGACATCCTAGCACTCAGGACATTCCCATATGCTCTTTGTCCCCATCTTCAACAACCAGCCAAGAGTCCCAATATTAATTGTACCAGTTGCAGTCAGATTATATGTACTCTGGTCTTTCCTCAAAATCCTGATTGTATCTGCCAGATCCTCGGGTCACTTCCTGCCACACCATTCTCTCCAAACTGAGTTGTCACTCTTAAGTTTGATGCATTGCCGTTCAAGTCATCTAAGGCTTGCACCTATCGCAGTTCGGTTGGTGTAGTATCACAGTGAGGTTGGTGTAGTATCACAGTGAGGTTGGTGTAGTATCACAGTGAGGTTGGTGTAGTATCACAGTGAGGTTGGTGTAGTATCACAGTGAGGTTGGTGTAGTAACTTTTGTCTGACCCATTGTTTCCATGTGGACCGTGATCCAGAGTTATGCTTCCCCTCTGAAAGCCCCAAAACCATTGGGATGTGCACGACCAGTACTGGAACTTCCCATCTGTGGAGAGGCATAGAATGTAACCGGGTCATGGTGCAGCACAGCACACTTGACTGGGATCAGACCTGGGTGGGTCATGTCTCCTCCACAGCACACCTGACTGGGATCAGACCTGGGTGGGTCATGTCTCCTCCACAGCACACCTGACTGGGATCAGACCTGGGTGGCTCATGTCTCCTCCACAGCACACCTGACTGGGATCAGACCTGGGTGGGTCATGTCTCCTCCACAGCACACCTGACTGGGATCAGACCTGGGTGGGTCATGTCTCCTCCACAGCACACCTGGGTGGGCCATGTCTCCACAGCACACCTGGGTAGGTCATGTCTCCACAGCACACCTGACTGGGATCAGACCTGAGTGGGACATGTCTCCTCCACAGCACACCTGACTGGGATCAGACCTGAGTGGGACATGTCTCCTCCACAGCACACCTGGGTGGGTCATGTCTCCTCCACAGCATACCTGACTGGGATCAGACCTGGGTGGGTCATGTCTCCACAGCACACCTGGGTGGATCATGTCTCCTCCACAGCACACCTGGGTGGGTCATGTCTCCTCCACAGCACACCTGGGTGGGTCATGTCTCCACAGCACACCTGACTGGGATCAGACCTGAGTGGGACATGTCTCCTCCACAGCACACCTGACTGGGATCAGACCTGGGTGGGCCATGTCTCCTCCACAGCACACCTGGGTGGGCCATGTCTCCTCCACAGCACACCTGGGTGGGCCATGTCTCCACAGCACACCTGGGTGGGTCATGTCTCCACAGCACACCTGGGTGGGCCATGTCTCCACAGCACACCTGACTGGGATCAGACCTGAGTGGGACATGTCTCCTCCACAGCACACCTGACTGGGATCAGACCTGGGTGGGTCATGTCTCCTCCACAGCACACCTGGGTGGGTCATGTCTCCTCCACAGCACACCTGACTGGGATCAGACCTGGGTGGGTCATGTCTCCTCCACAGCACACCTGACTGAGATCAGACCTGGGTGGGTCATGTCTCCTCCACAGCACACCTGACTGAGATCAGACCTGGGTGGGTCATGTCTCCTCCACAGCACACCTGACTGGGATCAGACCTGAGTGGGTCATGTCTCCTCCACAGCACACCTGACTGGGATCAGACCTGGGTGGGTCATGTCTCCTCCACAGCACACCTGGGTGGGTCATGTCTTCTTCACAGCACACCTGACTGGGATCAGACCTGGGTGGGTCATGTCTCCTCCACAGCACACCTGACTGGGATCACAACTGGGTGGGTCATGTATCCTCTACAGCACACCTGACTGGGATCAGACCTGTGTGGGTCATGTCACCTCCATAGCACACCTGACTGGGATCAGACCTGGGTGGGTCATGTCTCCTCTACAGCACACCTGACTGGGATCAGACCTGGATGGGTCATGTCTCCTCCACAGCACACCTGACTGGGATCAGACTTGGGTGGATCATGTCTCCACCGCACACCTGACTGGGATCAGACCTGTGTGGGTCATGTCTCCTCCACAGCACACCTGACTGGGATTACACCTGGGTGGGTCATGCCTCCTCAACAGCACACCTGACTGGGATCAGACCTGGGTGGGTCATGTCTCCTCCACAGGTTTGAGGTATTTCATTGTCATCAGACTCCAACCCATCCACAGGGCAATGGTCAAGTGTAAGGTACTCTCTCACACGCAGCTTGCCAAACATTCTCACACTTATAAAATATTTCCAAGGCCATTTCAAGAATCTTAAACCATCTGTACATGATAGGTAACAGATGGCCACCATGGAAGAGACCGGGATGTCGCCATGTGATGCTCTAAAGACAGCAATGGAAATAACATAGAGAAACAACAAAATGGGTAATTCTTTACCCCTGGAGAGAAGCATGCTGTAAATATACTCAAGGAAGAGACAACTACTCCAGTGGATAAGGCAGTGAATGATAAAAGCATCTGAAATCCTCGTGACAGGGTGCATTCTGACAATACTGACCTGAAAATAGAAAGAGGTGTCTAAAAATTGGCACATGGAATTATTAAGCAGAAAAATTTGACATTCTAATTTCAGAATTGAATAATATGAATTTGTATATTCTAAAAGAAGAAATAATGTAGGCAAACCTTCTAGTCTGGAGACACAACAGTGGAGGATAAACTATATGGACCACTGAGTAAACTGAAAAAATAAGACAGTGTAGTTCATACAAGAGACAAAATTGCAGTTACAGGCACATTTCAAGTGAACAAAAGAAGAAAAACAAAAACAGTACACAGACACTACCTACAAAAAGAGAGAGGATTCCTTATATAATAACTCTGGACAAGACTATCACGAGAGAGGGGTAGGAATTTTGGTAAGAGGAAATTTAGAGTAAAGTGTTAGTGGACGCTGAGCTCATAAAGATAGAATAATAATATTCGAAATTAAGGCAAGACCATTTGACAGCAATTGACACATGCTCCAACAACGGATTGTAGTGATGAACAGCCTGAGGAATATGAAAACCTACAACAAACACCGGAAGTAGAAATACCATCAGAGGTCTTAATAATACTACTGTAATAGCCAAAATAACCGTTGTGTCAGGTCTTAGTCAGATATGACTGAGCTACCGTATAACAGTAGACAGTACTACCTGCTTTCTGTTAACGCCGAACGTTGGGCGGCGCTTACCAAACCCGACACCCCACATTGTGCCAACGGCTTCGGGCGGAAGAGCGCAATTGGGAGGATACAAGCCTTACCCTGGTACGAGGAAATGCAACCTAAAGACAAAGTGTCATGGCAGGGCAGACCAGGCCCTAAGCCTTGGTTGGCGGCTGGTCTAGGATCGAAGCTCCGACAGGCGGACAATTAGAGCATTGCTTTGCTGATCCGGCAGCTTCTGCAGCTTGTCTTGTTCCAGATGTAAAGGTGTTACCTTTCCTCTGGAGTGAACTAGGCAGGCCGAGAGAGGAATCATGCTGCATGGGCAACACATGGTCTCTATATTTTAGCCCAGGCTTTGTACTATGGAGAGGCAATAACTCCATCCCTGACAAACTATCGACTGTCAAGACGGCAAGGTGCCAATGGAAAAAAATGATAGTAATATACTCCTTTAGTCCCACATAGAAGATATGTTAGTTCATATCCTTTACAGAACGTCGCAGTCAACCCTGGCATTTGTGGCTGTTTGTGATTTCTTGGCAAGTTCACGTTCAGTAGTTTATTGTTTTCTAAACGACTGACACTCATACCATTTTATTAAAGAAAAAGTGCACGGCGGTCTGCTTCCAAATCTCCCGCAGCTGTTTGGAGCGCGGTATGCAGGATTACGAATTGCGTCCGTAACCTCTTCACCACAAAGCTGGCTAGCAATCATGACCACAGCTAAATTAAGTAAAATAAAATGAAGGCATATATATATATATATATATATATATATATATATATATATATATATATATATATATATATATATATATATATATATACTGGGTTAACCTTCCCGGGGATCTTGCCATTTAATACCAAGTATTCTTCGCAGACACCGCATATTAAAGCTGTTTAAACGTTTCTCTTGGTGTAAATTGACTAGGCTTCACTGCCATAAAGAAGAGTACACTAAGGACACACGATTGCTAGACAAGGACTTTTGTTTTGGCAGTAAGCTTCCTATTCTCCGAGACTCATTTTGTTAACCTGTTCATTGTTGTTGCTGCCTTACCAATTCTGAAGTTGATTTCCTGATCTAGGCATAATGTGTTCTTATTGGTAAATACATAAATATTTAACATAAACTTTTGCCAAATTATTCACTTCGAAGGCTGGAAGACATTTTTGAGCTCGTCAATAAATCGACCTTTTTATCAAGATCAAGAAATTCTTTCACTACGTCTGGCAGATGTATATGTCTCTCCAATCTGTCCACCCCCCCCCTCCCCCCCCCCCCCTACTCTCTCTCAGTTTTGCAAATCTGTGTGTTTTGTGTCTTCTTCGTTCATCTGGAGTTTTAGTTCCGGACGTGATTGTGTTTTGTCTGTTTACAGCAGAGCTGCGCTCATGCGCCGTTAGGCCGACATATCCGACTTCTGCGAGTGTTTGTTGACCGAATTAACGTGCCCGGGTCTCAGATGTGACTCTGCCTCCCTTCTTTCTCTGGCATAGTTGTATTTCCCCCCTTTTCGTCCACCTAATCTCTCTCTCTCTCTCTCTCTCTCTCTCTCTCTCTCTCTCTCTCTCTCTCTCTCTCTCTCTCTCTCTCTCTCTCTCTCTCTCTCTCTCTCTCTTCTCTCTCTCTCACTAACAAATTTGCAGAGTTGTGGTTTTGGCCAAATGACTGCAGTATATGCTTTCCACACCAGGTGCCCATAAAAAGTTACGAGTGCATGATATTTATAAAAAAATGCTAAATACACGGGGGATGGGGTCATTAGGCATTAGGGAATCCATATTTCTCCAGTATGTTCAGACCAAATGTAAACGATAAGAGAGTTTTAATCGATAGTTATAATTCAAGATGAAGAGCAAAGTTTAGTTTAGTCGACGGATCAACATCACGGCACACGGGTGTAACCCATAAGTTAGTTTAGCTTAGTTTAGTCGACGGATCAACATCACGGCACACGGGTGTAACCCATAAGTGCTCTGTTCTACACCTAACTCAAGCCTGAGTCCGGAGAATCTCAGCTCAGTGCACGAACTCCGTAGCACCGGCGAGGATCCTGAAATACTTTGGGTAGATTTTTAACTCGAAATTTTGCCCGGGCCAAGTACAAATCATAAGTTCTCTGGGCGTGACATAGTTTGAGATGTCAGTCCTGAATTTCTTGTACCACCTCTTCCCTGCTGGTCTCAATCAGTATGTACAGTAAAGGCTCTTTTCACGCTTTGGTGAGTGTTATCTATATGGTGCTATGCCATATTTTTAGGTGGATTGGCGTTGGTGAGTGATGAGGTCGATATCACGCCGCCGTTCGCCTTCATTTCCCAGGAACTGTCCTGATAATTGTGCCGACCTGGAAGGCCAGATCAGTGGGGGAAATGCCCACCTCGATGAAGATTTAAACATACGACCACCAATCCTAACCACTGCCACTGCCCGCCTTGATCAGTAAACAAAACACTGCACTTCTTTTGCCAGCGTTGCGATAAACTCAGTGGTTCTCAACCGGTGGGGATTTCCCTCCCAGGGGGGGGGGGGGGGGGGGGGGGGGGAATTTAGGGTTTCCAAGGGGGGAATTAAGATTATTTCAAGATCGCGCTAATACAAGAACCGATTACTTGATATTGTTTTTCCCTCCATACTTTACGGTTCTGTACTTCTCGCTCTTCTGAAATTCATTTTATAATCGTAAGTAGACCTGAAAATCACGTTTTATGTAGGTGTCTAGAGTTGTCCTAGTATGCATTATTAAATTAAGCTTCAATTTTTACGTATATTGTGTAGGGGAGGGGGGAATTTATTGGGAGGAAATACGAAAGGATGGGAGGGGGGGGGGGGGGGGGTGACATTCTGAACATATGGTGAAGGGGTGCATGGGCCGAAAACGGTTGAGAACCACTGTTCTTGGTAATTGTACATTCAGTAGTTTTCCATGGCTTTTCGACCAAGAAATTAGCGTTGAAGTCCAACTTAATACCGGTGCAGGGGTTGAACCTCATACATCGCCATCAGCGTACAAGTAGTTTAAGAGCGAGTACGCTTACCTTTAAGAACAAACTCATTTATTTGGGGGGTGGGGGAGAGAAGGAGAGAATGTTAACAATCCAACCAGTTGCAAATCGCAAAGAGGCTTTAAAGTCACTCCCTAGCTAACCATGGGATAGAAACCACACACGCGGGTAGATTAAGCCCGTTATCATGGGTGGAATTTGCCTCGAGGATGCAAATCTTACACATATGCATGTCGAACTTTGTCGCTTTGACCTTTGAGTTGCTTAACTAAGTGTGACGCACTTCCCCGAAAGAAGAACAAAGAAGGAAAAGCAAACTAGAATCTTTTCGTTCATTTACATCATTTTTTTGGAGAATATACGAGCTCGTATATAGTGAAAAAGAGGCGCACAATCGTAACGTAGGCGTTGCAACTTTTTTAAAGGAAGTCATGGCAAGCGACGAGCAGGTCAACCGAGGAAAGTACTCATGTAGACACTTGCCAAATGCCGGACATTCAGGATTCAGCTTTACACACATTCAGAACTGGAATTCTGAAGGTCGTCATCGTCGTCACCATGTGCCCTGCCAAATGGTACCGGCGTTCATGTATCTCCACAGACTTCGGTCCCTGGATCAACTCTATTGATGCCATTCCTCCAGCATCACTTCCCTGATGTCACTTCTCCACAGACTTCGGTCCCTGGATCAAGTCTATTGATGCCATTCCTCCAGCATCACTTCCCTGATGTCACTTCTCCACAGACTTCGGTCCCTGGATCAAGTCTATTGATGCCATTCCTCCAGCATCACTTCCCTGATGTCACTTCTCCACAGACTTCGGTCCCTGGATCAACTCTATTGATGCCATTCCTCCACAGACTTCGATGCCTGGATCAAATCTATGCCATTCCTCCACAGACTTCGGCCCCTGGATCAACTCTATTGATGCCATTCCTCCACAGACTTCGGCCACTGGATCAAATCTATTGATGCCATTCCTCCACAGACTTCGATCCCTGGATCAACTCTGTTGATGTCACTTCTCCACAGACTTCAATCCCTGGATCAACTCTGTTGATGTCACTTCTCCACAGACTTCGGTCCCTGGATCAACTCTATTGATGTCATTCCTCCATCTGAGACCCTCCAGGATCACTTTTCCCATGCCACTTCTACTGCTATTTCCAGCCATCGCAATATTTGTTCATATCGATTTTCCGCGCTGGTTCGCTTTGAACTAGAGCGTTGTCAATCCACGCTACCTCTAGTAGCACTGGTCTAATGTTTGCGTGTGGATTAGCTTTTCCTATTACCAATGTCCCTCGACATTTGGCGAACCCACTCCGACTTCAGAGGTACTTGTAATTTGCGTCCCAAAGTCAAGATTTTAGTCCAACTGACCGGTGTAGGGTTTACCTGATGGAGAGGGACACTGTTAATAGGGGAAGCAAAATTCAGTTCATCACTACTGTAGTGTGTATGGACTATTCTAGAGTTAAAAGCGAGCGAGTGCAAAAAAAAAAAAAAAAAATCACGTGACATAAGTAGTTATAAATGTGGGATTCGGGTAGCATTTGCCGGAGCCTCCGGCAATTGACCTTGACCTCGGCTCATTTTCACTCCCCCTCGGTCATATAGTTGGGTGGGGTAAGGGGTGGTATCTAGGTTATATCTAAGGGCGATAATTCTAAGATTTTATGTTTCTAAGGGCAGATAACTATTGAGTGGGTGTATAAAAATTTTAATTAATTATTAAAAAATAAAATAAAATAAATAAAAAATAAAAATAAATAACGACGGGGTGTGGGGTGGTGGCGAGGGGGTGGCCGCGTGTGGTGAGACTAGACGGTTCGGGTTTAAACACTATCAGGTATATAATAATGTTTTATTAAATCATGTATAAACAATACAATGCATATTAAATAAGTAGCGGCATAGTGGAAAATTCTGGAAGGTAGTACCGGGGAGTTATACGTCGGCAAGTGTGGGAAAATCTCCGGCGGGTGTGACGGTGGTCGGTTCATAACAGGAGGGGGTGCATACGGAAAAGTAATTAAGTAAAGGGTTGTAAAAACGTGGGTGAGTGGTGTGTTTTGAACTGTTAGCGCATTGGTGGTGTACATTAGTACGAATAGAAGGAATAGGTGCGGTGGGGATAGTAGTGGGTATGGGTTAGTGAAATTAGTTGATAAGGGTGGTTATTAATGCTATGTAGATGTTCATAGTAGCTTATTCACTAACATAACACGTGTTACAAATGAAACATTGAAAGCTAAAGATCGCTGATTGTAATGGATATAGTGTAGTATCATTCGGTGGTAAGGGGTGGGTACCAGGTATTAGTGGTCAACAGATGGTCAAGCAGTGGTCAAGTAAGGAAAATTTTAGGGAAAATTGGTCATAGCGACACGGTGATGGTTAAAGGATGGTAAATTAGTGGTAAAGCAGTGGTCAAGTAAGGAAAATTTTAGGGAAAATTAGTCGTAGCGACATGGTGATGGTTAAAGGATGGTAAATTAGTGGTCAAGTAGTGGTCAAGCAGTGGTCAAGTAGTGGTCACGTGAGGAAATTTTAGGGAAAAGTGGTTATATTGATATGGTGATGATTAAAGGGTGGTAAATTAGTGGTCAAATAGTGGTCAACCAATGGTCAAGTAGTGGTCAAGTGAGGAAATTTTAGGGGAAAGTGGTTATAATGATATGGTGATGATTAAAGGGTGGTCAAGTAGTGGTCAACCAATGGTCAAGTAGTGGTCAAGTGGTCGAGTGACCACTTAAATTGTAGAGGACGATGTCCCTAAGATTATGGTAGTGGTTAAAGTGATCGATGACATGGTCAAGTAGCGGTCAACCAGTGGTCAAGTGGTCGAATGAACACTTAAAAGGTAGAGAAAAGTACGTATATTGAAACGGTGATGGTAAAATGGTCGACGGTCAAGCAGTGGTCAAGTAGTGCTCAACCAGTGGTCAACCGCTCAAGTGAGAAAATTGTAGGGTATGGTACGTGTAGTGAAACAGAGATGGATAAATTAAGTAGTGACGTTGTCAAGTAGTGATCAAGTAGCAGGCAAGTACTGGTCAAATGGTCGAGTGACCACTTAAATTGTAAGGGAAAGTACGTGTAGTGAACCTCTATTGGTTAAAGTGATCGATGACGTGCTCAAGTAGTGGCCAAGTAGTGGTAAATGGTCGAGTGACTACTTAAATTGTCGGTGAAAGTAGGTATAGTGACATGGTGATGATCAAGAGTTGGTCAAGTGGTGCTCAAATAGCGGTCAAGTAGTGGTCAAGTAGTTGAATGACCACTTAAATTATAGGGTATGGTACGTGTAGTGAAACGGTGATGGTAAAATAAGTAACGACATAGTCAAATAGTGGTCAAGTACTGGTGAAGTAGTGATCAAGTGGTCGAAGGATCACTTAAATTGTAGGGTATGGTACGTGTAGTGACATGGTGATGGTTAAAGTGATCGATGACATGATCAAGACGTTATGCCGGCTGCTAAGTTCAGAAAGTAGTGTCCTTAGTATTGGTAATTTCCCTGACAGATAGTCGAATGACCACTTAAAGTATAGGGTATGGTACGTGTAGTGAAACGGTGATGGTAAAATAAGTAAGGACATAGTCAAATAGTGGTCAAGTACTGGTGAAGTAGTGATCAAGTGGTCGAAGGATCACTTAAATTGTAGGGTATGGTATGTGTAGTGACATGATGATGGTTAAAGTGATCGATGAAATGATCAAGACGTTATGCCGACTGCTAAGATCAGAAAGTAATGTCCTTACTATCGGCAATTTCCCTGACAGGAGCGCCTCGAGCACTGATTTTGTATTGATCAATAGCACCTAGTGGTACAGTCAACACACATGGACAATAGTTACATCCGGTCAAAGATGGCGTCGCACCCTATCACACATGGGTAATTGCTACAACCAAACTACGTCTCATTCACTAAAACTGGTCAAATATGGTGGCACATCCGGTCACAGGGGTAATGGGACATCTGAGACACGTGGTTAAGAGGGAAACTATAGAAAAAGGGTGTCCTATCGGTTGTCGAGTCAGGGAACCTAACGTATGATGATCACTGTGTATAGGAGTGAATACACGGCATCATCAATACTGCATCATCAACACTGCATCCGAAGGGTAAAATGGTCACCCCCTTCTCTCTCTTTTCTATAACCGTGTAGTCCTAGTGTTATCCGGTTACACCAAAGGACACCCGAGCATCAACACAACAAACTGCCCCGATTCAACCTTAGGCAATGCACGTAACATGACAGGTCACATGTCCGCCGTCATAACCAGTGACGTTATCACGTATCAAATTAGACATCCACACTTTTCATTTCCTTTCTATGTGGCCATAGTGTCTTTACATCTTTCTCCAGAAAGCCATTTCCAAGACCAATATATGTTTTTTCAGTGTACCTGCTCAGTGCCACACTTCACAACCAGACAAAAGTACACCTTCTATGTACCAATTCAACCGTCAAATAAGAAAATATGTTAAACAAAATATTAAAATTATTGGTCAAATACAGAAATATCGCAACCAAACTTATAAAAAGAAGGAAAATATTGACCAAGTAACGAAATATCTCGTCGAAACTTATAAAAATGTAGAAAACTTTGTTAAGCAAGTATGAAAAGGTATCGTCCAAACAGAGAAATATATCACCTAAACTTATAAAAAGTAGGAACATATGTTAACCAAATGGAAAATATCTTGGGCAAATAGGAAAATTTGTTAGCCAAATGGGGAAAATATTGTCCAAGTAACGAAATATCCCCCAACAAAACTTAGGAAAAGTACGAAATTTTGTTAAGCAAGTATGAAAAGGTATCGACCAAGTAGAGAAATATATCACCCAAACTTATAAAAAGTAGCAACATATGTTAACCACAGAGAAAATACCTTGGCCAAATAGGAAAATTTGTTAGCCAAATGAGAAAAAAGATTGACCAAGTAACGAAATTCCCCAACCAAACTTATGAAAAGTACGAAACTTTGTTAAGCAAGTATGAAAAGGTATCGTCCAAACAGAGAAATATATCACCTAAACTTATAAAAAGTAGGAACATATGTTAACCAAATGGAAAATATCTTGGGCAAATAGGAACATTTGTTAGCCAAAGGGGGAAAATATTGTCCAAGTAACGAAATATCCCCCAACAAACTTAGGAAAAGTACGAAACTTTGTTAAGCAAGTATGAAAAGGTATCGACCAAGTAGAGAAATATATCACCCAAACTTATAAAAAGTAGCAACATATGTTAACCACAGAGAAAATACCTTGGCCAAATAGGAAAATTTGTTAGCCAAATGAGAAAAAAGATTGACCAAGTAACGAAATACCCCCCAACAAACTTATGAAAAGTACGAAACTTTGTTAAGCAAGTATGAAAAGGTATCGTCCAAACAGAGAAATATATCACCTAAACTTATAAAAAGTAGGAACATATGTTAATCAAATGGAAAATATCTTGGGCAAATAGGAAAATTTGTTAGCCAAATGGGGAAAATATTGTCCAAGTAACGAAATATCCCCCAACAAACTTAGGAAAAGTACGAAATTTTGTTAAGCAAGTATGAAAAGGTATCGACCAAGTAGAGAAATATATCACCCAAACTTATAAAAAGTAGGAACATATGTTAACCAAACGGAAAATAGCTTGGCCAAATAGGAAAATTTGTTAGCCAAATAGAAAAAATATTGACCACGTAACGATATATCTTGTCCACACTTATGAAAAGTAGGGAAATTTGTTAGTCAAATGGGGAAAATATTGACCACGTAACGAAATACCCCCCAACAAACTTAGGAAAAGTACGAAACTTTGTTAAACAAGTATGAAAAGGTATCGGCCAAACAGAGAAATATAACACCCAAACTTATGAGAAAAAAAACTCAGAAAAAAAAAAAAAAAAAAAAAGAAATAAAAATATAACTTCTGTAGTCTTGGTCGACTTACTTTTCCATACCTATTTCTTAGACTGGCTGACAGCCTTTCTTTGTTTTTTATCACTTTGGACGACAAGTTTATAAGTTTGATTGATATATGTCTGTACTTGGTCAATATGTTTTCCTATTTGGTTATTTTTATAAGTTTGGATTTATAACTTTAGTCAGCCTTTTAGTTGTGTTGGGTACTATTTTTTCCTAGAGTTTTATAAATTTGGTCGAGATATTTCTGTATTTGGTCTAACTTTTTCCCCTTTGGCCGACAATTTTCCTACTTTTTATACGTTGGGGAGAGCTATTTCTCTCTTTGAGTGATATTTTTCACATTTGGTTATCAAGGCTTCCTACTTTTCATAAGTTTGAATGATATATTTCATTACTTGTTCAATATTATTCTTCTTTGACTATTACATTTTCCTAGTTGTTCAATAGCTTTCCCGTTTGAATAACAATTTTCCTACGTTTTATAAGTTTGGTTGAGCTATTTCTGTATTTGGCCGACACTTTTCACATTTGGCTATCAGAATTTTCTTACTTTGCCTAGGTTTTTTCACTTTGGCTAACAAAGTTTCCTACTTTTCATAAGTTTGGGTGTTATATTTCTCTGTTTGGCCAATACCTTTTCATACTTGTTTAACAAAGTTTCGTACTTTTCCTAAGTTTGTTTGGGGGGGGGGGGGGGGGGGGGGGGGGGGGGGGGTATTTCGTTACTGTGGTCAATATTTTCCCCATTTGACTAACAAATTTCCCTACTTTTCATAAGTGTGGACAAGATATATCGTTACGTGGTCAATATTTTTTCTATTTGGCTAACAAATTTTCCTATTTGGCCAAGCTATTTTCCGTTTGGTTAACATATGTTCCTACTTTTTATAAGTTTGGGTGATATATTTCTCTACTTGGTCGATACCTTTTCATACTTGCTTAACAAAATTTCGTACTTTTCCTAAGTTTGTTGGGGGATATTTCGTTACTTGGACAATATTTTCCCCATTTGGCTAACAATTTTTCTATTTGCCCAAGATATTTTCCATTTGATTAACATATGTTCCTACTTTTTATAAGTTTAGGTGATATATTTCTCTGTTTGGACGATACCTTTTCATACTTGCTTAACAAAGTTTCGTACTTTTCATAAGTTTGTTGGGGGGTATTTCGTTACTTGGTCAATCTTCTTTCTTATTTGGCTAACAAAATTTTCCTATTTGGCCAAGGTATTTTCTCTGTGGTTAACATATGTTGCTACTTTTTATAAGTTTTGGGTGATATATTTCTCTACTTGGTCGATACCTTTTCATACTTGCTTAACAAAGTTTCGTACTTTTCCTAAGTTTGTTGGGGGATATTTCGTTACTTGGACAATATTTTCCCCCTTTGGCTAACAAATGTTCCTATTTGCCCAAGATATTTTCCATTTGGTTAACATATGTTTCCTACTTTTTTATAAGTTTAGGTGATATATTTCTCTGTTTGGACGATACCTTTTCATACTTGCTTAACAAAGTTTCGTACTTTTCATAAGTTTGGTTGGGGAATTTCGTTACTTGGTCAATCTTTTTTCTCATTTGGCTAACAAATTTTCCTATTTGGCCAAGGTATTTTCTCTGTGGTTAACATATGTTGCTACTTTTTATAAGTTTGGGTGATATATTTCTCTACTTGGTCGATACCTTTTCATACTTGCTTAACAAAATTTCGTACTTTTCCTAAGTTTTGTTGGGGGATATTTCGTTACTTGGACAATATTTTCCCCATTTGGCTAACAAATTTTCCTATTTGCCCAAGATATTTCCATTTGGTTAACATATGTTCCTACTTTTTATAAGTTTAGGTGATATATTTCTCTGTTAGGACGATACCTTTTCATACTTGCTTAACAAAGTTTCCTACATTTACATCTTTCTCCAGAAAGCCATTTCCAAGACCAATATATGTTTTTTCAGTGTACCTGCTCAGTGCCACACTTCACAACCAGACAAAAGTACACCTTCTATGTACCAATTCAACCGTCAAATAAGAAAATATTTTAAACAAAATATTAAAATTATTGGTCAAATACAGAAATATCGCAACCCAAACTTATAAAAAGAAGGAAAATATTGACCAAGTAACGAAATATCTCGTCGAAACTTATTTTCGACGAGATATTTCGTTACTTGGTCAATATTTTCCTTCTTTTTATAAGTTTGGTTGCGATATTTCTGTATTTGACCAATAATTTTAATTATTTTGTTTAACATATTTTCTTATTGACGGTTGAATTGGTACATAGAAGGTGTACTTTTGTCTGGTTGTGAAGTGTGGCACTGAGCAGGTACACTGAAAAAACATATATTGGTCTTGGAAATGGCTTTCTGGAGAAAGATGTAAAGACACTATGGCCACATAGAAAGGAAATGAAAAGTGTGGATGTCTAATTTGATACGTGATAACGTCGCTGGTTATGACGGCGGACATGTGACCTGTCATGTTACGTGCATTGCCTAAGGTTGAATCGGGGCAGTTTGTTGTGTTGATGCTCGGGTGTCCTTTGGTGTAACCGGATAACACTAGGACTACACGGTTATAGAAAAGAGAGAGAAGGGGGTGACCATTTTACCCTTCGGATGCAGTGTTGATGATGCAGTGTATTCACTCCTATACACAGTGATCATCATACGTTAGGTTCCCTGACTCGACAACCGATAGGACACCCTTTTTCTATAGTTTCCCTCTTAACCACGTGTCTCAGATGTCCCATTACCCCTGTGACCGGATGTGCCACCATATTTGACCAGTTTTAGTGAATGAGACGTAGTTTGGTTGTAGCAATTACCCATGTGTGATAGGGTGCGACGCCATCTTTGACCGGATGTAACTATTGTCCATGTGTGTTGACTGTACCACTAGGTGCTATTGATCAATACAAAATCAGTGCTCGAGGCGCTCCTGTCAGGGAAATTGCCGATAGTAAGGACATTACTTTCTGATCTTAGCAGTCGGCATAACGTCTTGATCATTTCATCGATCACTTTAACCATCATCATGTCACTACACATACCATACCCTACAATTTAAGTGATCCTTCGACCACTTGATCACTACTTCACCAGTACTTGACCACTATTTGACTATGTCGTTACTTATTTTACCATCACCGTTTCACTACACGTACCATACCCTATAATTTAAGTGGTCATTCGACTATCTGTCAGGGAAATTACCAATACTAAGGACACTACTTTCTGAACTTAGCAGCCGGCATAACGTCTTGATCATGTCATCGATCACTTTAACCATCACCATGTCACTACACGTACCATACCCTACAATTTAAGTGATCCTTCGACCACTTGATCACTACTTCACCAGTACTTGACCACTATTTGACTATGTCGTACTTATTTTACCATCACCGTTTCACTACACGTACCATACCCTATAATTTAAGTGGTCATTCGACTACTTGACCACTACTTGACCGCTATTTGAGCACCACTTGACCAACTCTTGATCATCACCATGTCACTATACCTACTTTCACCGACAATTTAAGTAGTCACTCGACCATTTACCACTACTTGGCCACTACTTGAGCACGTCATCGATCACTTTAACCAATACAGGTTCACTACACGTACTTTCCCTTACAATTTAAGTGGTCACTCGACCATTTGACCAGTACTTGCCCGCTACTTGATCACTACTTGACAACGTCACTACTTAATTTATCCATCTCTGTTTCACTACACGTACCATACCCTACAATTTTCTCACTTGAGCGGTTGACCACTGGTTGAGCACTACTTGACCACTGCTTGACCGTCGACCATTTTACCATCACCGTTTCAATATACGTACTTTTCTCTACCTTTTAAGTGTTCATTCGACCACTTGACCACTACTTGACCATGTCATCGATCACTTTAACCACTACCATAATCTTAGGGACATCGTCCTCTACAATTTAAGTGGTCACTCGACCACTTGACCACTACTTGACCATTGGTTGACCACTACTTGACCACCCTTTAATCATCACCATATCATTATAACCACTTTTCCCTAAAATTTCCTCACTTGACCACTACTTGACCATTGGTTGACCACTATTTGACCACTAATTTACCACCCTTTAATCATCACCATATCATTATAACCACTTTTCCCTAAAATTTCCTCACGTGACCACTACTTGACCACTGCTTGACCACTACTTGACCACTAATTTACCATCCTTTAACCATCACCATGTCGCTACGACTAATTTTCCCTAAAATTTTCCTTACTTGACCACTGCTTTACCACTAATTTACCATCCTTTAACCATCACCGTGTCGCTATGACCAATTTTCCCTAAAATTTTCCTTACTTGACCACTGCTTGACCATCTGTTGACCACTAATACCTGGTACCACCCCCTTACCACCGAATGATACTACACTATATCCATTACAATCAGCGATCTTTAGCTTTCAATGTTTCATTTGTAACACGTGTTATGTTAGTGAATAAGCTACTATGAACATCTACATAGCATTAATAACCACCCTTATCAACTAATTTCACTAACCCATACCCACTACTATCCCCACCGCACCTATTCCTTCTATTCGTACTAATGTACACCACCAATGCGCTAACAGTTCAAAACACACCACTCACCCACGTTTTTACAACCCTTTACTTAATTACTTTTCCGTATGCACCCCCTCCTGTTATGAACCGACCACCGTCACACCCGCCGGAGATTTTCCCACACTTGCCGACGTATAACTCCCCGGTACTACCTTCCAGAATTTTCCACTATGCCGCTACTTATTTAATATGCATTGTATTGTTTATACATGCTTTAATAAAACATTATTATATACCTGATAGTGTTTAAACCCGAACTGTCTAGTCTCACCCCACGCGGCCACCCCCTCGCCACCACCCCGCCGTTATTTATTTTTATTTTTATTTATTTTTTAATAATTAATTAAAAGTTTTATACACCCACTTAAACCCGAACCGTCTAGTCTCACCCCACGCGGCCACCCCCTCGCCACCACCCCACACCCCGTCGTTATTTATTTTTATTTTTTATTTATTTTATTTTATTTTTTAATAATTAATTAAAATTTTTATACACCCACTCAATAGTTATCTGCCCTTAGAAACATAAAATCTTAGAATTATCGCCCTTAGATATAACCTAGATACCACCCCTTACCCCACCCAACTATATGACCGAGGGGGAGTGAAAATCAGCTGAGGTCAAGGTCAATTGCCGGAGGCTCCCACATTTATAACTACTACTGACATACCAATAGTTTGCCATCTCACACGGTCACCAGTCTTGAATCACAGAAAAAGAAGAAGAAGAAGAAGAAGAAGAGGAAGAAGAAGATGAAGGAGCAGCAGCATCAGCAGAAGAAAGAACACAGCAGAAGAATATTACTATTTATCACACAACTGGTGATAAACGAACAACAAAAATCAAATCACAAATAACACAGGACAAACATGATACATTTTTATTTGCCTTGTTATCTGTAAATACCAATAAATGTGAATCTGTAATATTTGCATGAGGTGTGTTATTACAAGAGAAATTACAATAGCAATGCAGAAACTGCAACAATACAGCAACAAATCAACTACAAATCTTACTGTTTAAGCATGGCATCAAAATAGTAAAATCATGTAAGTCTCAGACTTCACAAAAAAACTAGAAGTGACCTGATGATAAACAATACAATTAGTCATCTGACTAAAATTAGTAGGGCTGTTTCTTAACATGAGCAATTTATGCATTCTGTAGAAATTAAAAGTAACTTTTCAAATCAAAGAGTTGAATAACATAAAATATCTTGGAAAACTACAACTCAAAGCAAAATTTAATTAACTTTCTTGTCTTTGTTTATTCCAAAACATGTTTTAGAGTTAATTTCCCAAACTGATACTTTGTCTCAATCAAAACTAACTTTGAAAAGAAAACGGCAACATTTGATTAGCTTGCTAATGACAAAGGAAGAAAATGAATCAACATAAAAACATATAACATAAGATGAAAACAATTTCAAATAAAACACTAGAAAATGAAAATATCAAAGCATAACAGAAGCAAAGTTAGCGCTACTCTACAGACTACATGGTACAGACATGTTTCATCTCAACTGTACACAATACTTCAGGCCATCTGTAGAGAAAAACAATGCGTAGTTACTGCAATCAGGCATGTTATTAATGACAGGCAATGTAAATGCACAAATACAATAAAGTAATAGACAGAACATTTCATCTGTTACATGAATTAAGTATGCTCAAAATGGATATTTAATAAAGTGAATAAACTGTTCTCCACCTTTCTCCCAACTAGAGGGCTAAGTGTAAACACCTTTCTCTCAGCTAGAGGGCTAAGTGTAAACACCTTTCTCCTAGATAGAGGGCCAAGTGCAGACACTTCTCTCAGTTAAAGTGCCAAGTGTAAACACTTCTCTCAGCTAAAGGGCCGAAAGTATACTTTTCTCTCAGCTGTAGGGCCAATTATGTACACTTTTCTCTCAGCTAAATATATAAACCTTTGTCTCTGCTATACCGCCAAAAAGTATTCACCTTTCTCGCAGCAAAATGTCAAAAATGTATACTTTTCTCTCAGCTGAAGGGTATACAATGTTCTCCCAGCAAAATGGTGAATTGAATGTATTCATCTCCCTTGTGGGTAGATTTGAACCGCTCTACTGATGATACCATTGCAGATCCATAATAAAAGTGCACACTTTGTTATAAACACAGAGCTAGGCAAAGCACATCAACGGTACTGACTAAATCATTCTGTAAACTGTGGCAAGCCATACAATTCTAGTGCATACTTGATTATGCAGTTTACGAGTTCAGATTATAGAAGCTTACAGTAGTAGCACTTCGACAGCAAATGGCACCTTAATATGACAGCCGTTTCCTTTCGTAGAAACTTTCATTCTCATACAAAATTCAAACAGGTTTGTTTTAAAATTTCAGGACGGGAAAATAAGAGAGGAAGTATTCATGTTCCGGAGACCACCAGAGCACCATAATCAAAGGCATGGACATCCATGCTTTAGCCCACTCTTTCTATTGGAGTAAGTATATCATCTGAAGCTTTATCAGGTTTTATGAGATGCAATTCCTAGCCCATCTACTTCAGGTGTGAATAATTCCAGAACCTGACAAGGTGCACTGTCCATGGTCCATGTGAAATAACAGAGTACATTCAACAGGCTTATTCCAGTCCATCTCCATGTTATCCTCACGTTCCTAAATAATGGTGAACAAAAAAGAGGCTCCACATAAATTATTGGCTTATAACAAATCCCTTGACAGCTGGAAATAAAAAAGAGTAAGCCAAACAGGTGGTTTGCCCAGAATAAATTAGAAACTGAGAAAACCTAGCCACAAAAAAGTATGTTTCTAGCATGTGTGATTGTGATGTACCTACATTTCCTTGCTCCCTGAAACTGTAGAATCTGTGCACAGTTCTGAGATCTTGTTTGATCTGTGGGACGAGAGTAGCTCACTTATATAGTTACCTGAGTGCGCAATATAGGATTCCCTTGATCCCACTCTCACAGCATTCTACTGCATTAGCTCAAACAGTTCCTTAACTGACATTTGTTACGCTTCATGGCCTGTGACATCATTAGTCGAACACACGTGAGTGATGGAATTTCAACCAGATTTACCACCAGTTGTCTATTTCCCTTGTGATCACATGTTTAGCAGCTGGAAGAGTAAACTGACAAATACAGTGCAGTCCGATTCTTGCGGCATTTTCTATGTACATGACACAAGCAGTTGTCACTTTTGGCAATAAACAAGGAAAGCATCCATCCTGCTAGCTCTAGGATACACACTGAACATGATGGTATCGAAAACAGGGCGGTTGTCTGCTGCTGAACTGATACTGGGGTCCAAATTTTAAAAAAAAAAATGTGACTATGATGTCTGATAACAGGAAAAATACCCACAGATAGAGGCAAATGTTTTGACTGAAGTCATTATCAATGAAAATGAAAATAAAAAATAGACAAAGATGCATTTATTTCATAATCTTAAAAGTAATCCGGTCAACACAAATCTTGGCTCCCAAGTTGTTTTGACTGGACTACTTTTCAGATCCTGAGTTAAGGATTCTTGTTTTTCTAGTTTGCTGATAACGACTTAGCTGAAATGTTTGCCTGTATCTGTGGTCGCCTGTTGTAGAGCTTCCTGGTTACATTGTTCGATTCGGACACTGCTCATAAGGATATCTTTATGTAAGGATATCTTTATGTGTCTAGCAATTGTGTTTCCTGATGTGAACAAAAGCATGGTAGATGTGGTGGGCTAGCTGAAATCAATCAAACAACAGTCAACATGTAATATTCTCTCATTACACTGCTCCTTTGTTTTTAATAGGAAAGGAATCTGCTAGCCACACTCACACATTCACACAAAAATCAACAGACAATAAACAGTAATTTGAACATGCAAAAAGCTACAAATAGAGAAAAAGTAAGATAAAAATGAAAATAATATAAATTTGGAAATCTGTGACTAACACAAAATATGTACAACATTAATGTTAACATATATTTCAACACATTGTTTTGTACATGAATATAAACTCTTTTCTCAAAACAAAGCAAATTAACAAAACATGAAAGGACAGCTGAAATACTGTACAAAATTACAGGAACAATAAAGCTTATGTTGAAATTTGTGGAAATAATGATCAAAGCTGTAATGTAACCATGTGAACTGAACCATAACTCAACAAGTTAATGTACCATTGTAATAACTTTTTAGAAAAAATTTCTTGAAGTCATAAAATACTTGGTATGTAAAGAATAAATATAGAGAAATAAAGAAGAGAAATAAAATAGAGCAGATGCAGAGGCATAAAACAGAGATTAGAGACTGAAGAAGTTCTGATATCATCAAGATGTGTATTTCTCAAAATGTTAGTTAACAATATGTATAACTGAACAAGCAGTTCAGAGACAGCAAGTTGGGAAACAACAAGTTGGAAGGCAGACAGAGAGGAACAGGAACAGATGGACAGCAAAAACCCAGCCTAATCATACCAGTATGTCTGCTAATTCTCAGAGACTGTTCATTACAAAATGCTAAAAATGCTAGCAGTCAACCACTTGATCTGGCTACGGTTTTGCTTGGTTTAATTTGTAAAAGATCACATTCATTATACACTCAAAAACCTCCATAAGTGCCCCGGCCTCCTGCCATGGGAAATCAGAACAAACTCTTTAACCAGCGGAGACCAATAACCTCATCAAAACCATGCATGCTATAAATAGTCTGTTGTGGGTAGCCTTTATAATGTTGAAATGTAGCCTGAGCAGGGATTTGTAATGTGTACAGCATGCACACAGGTCCCTGTGGTTGTCCACCCATATCCAAGAAAGCTAGATCTTCTTCTTCTGCGTTCATCTGGAGTTTTTTTTTCGGACGTGATTGCGTTGTGCCTGTTTACAGCAGAGCTGCATTCTTGAGCCGTTAGGCCGACACATCCGACTTCTGCAGACATTTGTTGACCGGGTTAACCTTCCCGGGGAGCTAGATGTTCAATTCACGCCAATCCCCCAGAGGATGATGGTATTCTTGGGTTTATTATTTCATAATAATGATAATCATAAATTGCACCTGGTCTTCTTCAGCAAGAGGCAGAGATCATAGCTCTAAGTCACTTCACCCCCAGCGGCGCTCACCAAACTGGACACCCCACATTGTGCCAATGGCTTTGGGCAGAGAAGTGCAATTGGGTGGGTACAAGCCTTACCCTAGTGCGAAGAAATGCAACCTAAAAACTAAATATCATGGCAGGGCAGACCAGGCCCTAAGATTTGGTTAACAACTGGTCTAGGATGGAAGGTCTGACAGGCGGACAGGTAGAGACTGCTTTGCTGAACTGGAAGCTTCTGCAGCTTATCTTGTTCCAGACACAATGGGGTTACCGTTCCTCTGCACTAAAATAAGGATCTAAAGAGAGGAATTATGCTGCATGGGCAACATATGGTCTCTAAACTCAGCCCAGGCTTTGTGCTATGAAGAGGTATAACTCTGTTTTACGAACTATCATATATCAAGATAGCAAGGTGCCACTTACATTTCTAAGAAATTCAACATATTCGCAGAAACCAGAGTAGGCAGACATGTCCTCAAACATTCTGGATCATGCCAATGAAGCTATGCTGGCATGCCACATAAGAAACTGTTTGTTGATCCTCAAGTGGTTGATTTTAAGATCTCTGGGAGAGTGAAGGACAGCAAGAATAGATGACACATTAACAAATGGTGGAAAGTTTATTAGTTGTAGTAGATGTGCCTGTTTAATTTCTTAAAGTAAACTCATGAACAAATTATAACATCACCTATGAACACTTAAACAAAAAATTGTAAAACCTGTTAAAAAAAAATAATTCCACCAAAAAAGGGAAATTACTCTAATTGAAAACTTTATTGCAAACCTATCTGAAGAACTCGTAACTGCAGTTCTATACATCTCTCTGGAAAAACTCACAGCCTTCGCTGATGTTCATAAATGCAATTAACTGTTTAAATTAAGCCACCCGCATAGAAAAAGCACATATTGCTAGTGAATATTTCAAGTCAATAACTGATTTCTCTATGTCAGAAATAACTGAATAATTTCACACTCTACTTCAATTCTTGCATATTGAATAAACACCCTGTAGCCATCTGTGATATCATGAAGGTAATTATCCCCTCTCTCTCTGTCTGAAGTTCATAAAAAAATGACTGCAATTACCTCGACAAATGATTGATGAACAATCAGTATAGGCACGACAGCAACTAGCCTCTTTGTAAATTTGATAATACCAAACAACTTCACATAGTTGTACTTGCTTTAACAAATGTATGACGAACAAACATCTGTTTCAACATGAAAGTAACAATTATCTTATGTTATCTGTTTCATCATGACAATAACAATTATCCTAAGTCTAAATGAACTAAACAGTAACTGTACTGACTTCACCAAACATGGTGAATAATGTATATCTAACTGATTTCATTTATGTAATTATCTTCTTGAAGACTGAAATACCAGAACAATAACTACACTTACTGTTATATGATTAACAACCGTTATTTGATAGCAGTTATTCTAAACAAGTGAACAATGCCTGTACTTACTGAAATGATCAACAACCCTTATCAGAGTACATAATGATAGTAATCATAATTATCAAGAACTGAAAATGACAGTACTTCAACAAACATATGATGAACAACTGTTATCTGTTTTATCGTGCCTGTAATAAAAATCTCCAAGTCTGGAGAAACAGAACAATGATTGTACTTACTTCAACAAACATATGACGAACAACTGTTACTGGATTCATAATAACAACAATCACCAAGAACTGAACAATGAATGTACCTACTTCAACAAACATTACAAACAACCTTTATCTGTTTTATCGCGGTAGTAATTATCCTTTCTAAGCCTGAAAAAGCTTAACAATAACTGAACATGAATCAGCAAACATATGATGAACAACATTTATCTGGAATCATCATGACATCACCATAATCATCAAGAACTGAATAATGACTGTACCTGCTCCAATAACCATTGCGAACAACCATTATCCTTTTTATTATGCTAATAAAGATCCTCTCTAAGCCTGAAGAAAGTGAACAATGACTATAGTTACTTCAACAAACATATGACGAACAAGTGTTGTCTGTTTTATCATGCTAGTAATTATCCTCTTTAAACCTGAAAAAGCATAACAATAACTGAACTTCAACAATCATATGACGACCAACCGTCAACTGTTTTATCATGCCTGCAACTATTCTCTATAAGCCTGAAGAAACTGAACAACGACTGCAGTTACTTCAACAAACATATGACGACCAACCGTCAACTGTTTTGTCATGCCTGCAACTATTCTCTATAAGCCTGAAGAAACTGAACAACGCCTGCAGTTACTTCAACAAACATATGACGACCAACCGTCAACTGTTTTGTCATGCCTGTAACTATTATCTTTAAGACTGTGAAGAAGCAGAACAGTGTCTGTAGCACCCATTATTAAAAAGAAAACACCTAAAAAACCTAATTATAATAAGAGAAATTTTAGTGATCATATTTGCTGACTGTTATTCAAGTGAAACATAAATGCGCAGAAGAAACATATGAAACTAAGATAAAGATTTCTACTATATTAGGTATGGCATCTATTTACATGCATGTAGTATAATGGAAGACTGACATTACAATGTGTGATTGAAATGACGAGAAAGTTATAATCAAAGTTAACACATTGTGTCCAGAAATACCATACCATGTTTTATTCATGTGATGTCTTGTTATGCAATAAGCTAAAAACATTTTTGGGTTACCTGTCTATGAACTTTTACATTCAATACTGTGTTAAGTAAAGCAAAATAAACATATATATAACAAACAACACCCAGACAAGCATCTAAAATCAAATGAAACTTTGTTTACAAAACGTACAATACAGAATTGAGAACTGAATGATTCATGTCATGAAATAAGTACAGTGTGAAATGTGCAACATATCAAACCAGGGATTAACGCTTACTCTTTGGTAACACACGTGAGTTAACAAAATCAAGCAAATAATAATATACACAAGCACAAAACAGACAGACTGAGCAGCAACAAAAACAAAAACTGATGTTTCTTACGTCTCCAGAGTCCTACCGTTGACACGGTGAGGATGCCCTATCACTATGAAATCACGTGTGATGACATATTCATAATATCACTTTCTTGAAAAATAACTATATATGATAATTATCACCTTACTTATTTATCTCCTGTTCTGCTGAAGTATGAGGCAAAATAACAATGGTAAAATCAGAAACAAAACAAAAATATAACATATATGAAGATTTAACAAAATGGATAAAAATTAAACAAAAGTTAAATACACTGTGTAGTGCAAGTATATATATAACAGTTTGTCACAGAAAAAAGGTGTTATTCGATTCATCTATACATTAATTACTAGGCAATAGAACTCCCCCTGTAGTGTTGACAACTGTTATGAATATCACATACAATTTTATGGCTACGGAATCACAACATAGAATAAGATCATTCTGAAGGTGAGCTTGGAGAAAGATATAAAGAGTGCTGTGTGGGCTTTCTGTGGTCAAGGATCAGATCTGGACTCAATCTGCTGTGTGGGCTTTCTGTGGTCAAGGATCAGATCTGGACTCAATCTGATGTAAGCAGTAAACATTAGTGTTGAAACCTTCCTAAACTCAAACAGCTGTATAATAATAATAAAAAAAAAACAACAACCAAAGTTTACCACAGTAAGCAACCACTGGTGCAGGCTTTCATAGTGTCAAAGTGATATTTCCCATTTTACATGTTAAAGTGATATTTCCCATGTCAAAAGTGATATTTCACAAGTAGTATTTCAAGGTCCCTGAAATTTGTCCCTGTCATTTCAGTGAATGAATGCACTGGTTCACAGATGATGCACAAAATTTTAAAAATATACGCATCACATAAAAAAAATATGAACCTCACATGGCTATAGCAAACATACAACATTTTTATAATGACTGCAACCGCTGATTATGTGACCCTGATAAAATTACTGCTGTGTCATTATAAGTATTACTGTTAGTAAGTTCAGTCAAAATTTAAAAAAAACTTGTATTATCTAAATTGTTTAAAAAGTATTCCATATTACAGCTCTCAACCAGAACAATGTAACAGGCAGCCACAAACAGGAACAATGTAACAGACAGCCACACAACAGGAACAATGTAACAGACAGCCACACAACCAGAACAATGTAACAGACAGCCACACAACAGGTACAATGTAACAGACAGACACACAACAGGAACAATGTAACAGACACACACACAACCAGAACAATGTAACAGGCAGCCACACAACCGGAACAATGTAACAGACAGCAACACAACCGGAACAATGTAACAGACAGCCACACAACCAGAACAATGCAACAGACAGCCACACAACAGGAACAATGTAACAGACAGCCACACAACCATAACAATGTAACAGACAGCAACACAACCGGAACAATGTAACAGACAGCCACACAACCAGAACAATGCAACAGACAGCCACACAATAAGAACAATGTAACAGACAGCCACACAACCATAACAATGTAACAGACAGCCACACAACCAGAACAATGTAACAGACAGCCACATAATCAGAACAATGCAACAGACAGCCACATAATCAGAACAATGCAACAGACAGCCACATAATCAGAACAATGTAACAGACAGCCACATAATCAGAACAATGCAACAGACAGCCACATAATCAGAACAATGCAACAGACAGCCACATAATCAGAACAATGTAACAGACAGCCACATAATCAGAACAATGTAACAGACAGCCACATAATCAGAACAATGCAACAGACAGCCACACAATCAGAACAACGCAACAGACAGCCACACAACTGGAACAATGTAACAGACAGCCACACAACCAGAACAATGCAACAGACAGCCACACAACAGGAACAATGTAACAGACAGCCACACAACCAGAACAATGTAACAGACAGACACACAACCAGAACAATGTAACAGACAGCCACACAACCAGAACAATGTAACAGACAGCCACACAATAGGAACAATGTAACAGACAGCCACACAACCAGAACAATGTAACAGACAGCCACATAATCAGAACATTGCAACAGACAGCCACACAACAGGAACAATGTAACAGACAGCCACACAACCATAACAATGTAACAGACAGCCACACAACCAGAACAATGTAACAGACAGCCACACAACCAGAACAATGTAACAGACAGCCACACAACCAGAACAATGTAACAGACAGCCACACAATAGGAACAATGTAACAGACAGCCACACAACCATAACAATGTAACAGATAGCCACACAACCAGAACAATGTAACAGACAGCCACACAACCAGAACAATGTAACAGACAGCCACACAACAGGAACAATGTAACAGACAGCCACATAACCATAACAATGAAACAGACAGCCACACAACCAGAACAATGTAACAGACAGCCACACAACAGGAACAATGTAACAGACAGCCACATAACCATAACAATGTAACAGACAGCCACACAACCGGAACAATGTACCAGTAAAAACACATCATTACATGTAACAGACAAGGCACATGAAGATGATGTCTCACACAATGCATTGTTCTATACCACATGCAACAGAACTTACCATTGTGAGATGTAAACTCAGCCGGGACGTGTATTCAGGCAATATTTCTCATAAACCATTAACAAAAACAAAGCAAAAAAGACACCATGAAACAGAGCTAAATGCACATCACAATCACATACCTATGCCAATCTCACACCAGCAATATTTGTGTACAGAGCCACAAAGACACGAAACAGTCCTTAACTACTCAAAGTAATCTGATGATGACGTAACTCTAAAACCCTCATAAATCATACACTGGTCTGAAACATTTACAAGATGGGAATCACACTGAAAACTAGCCACAAGCAGGAAACAAAGTTCACAAGACTATGTTCATTAGTCTGGACAATACATTAAAGAATCAAGCATTTACTGATAAATGGTACAGGGTTATTGCCATGTGTATTTCCAGCGAAAATAAAAGTCTCTTTAAATATCACACAAACAGTTATTAGTGAGGTTTGTATTCATCCCACTCCACACAGCCCTATAGGTGCTCTGGTCTCCTCCTTAACATGCCTGCCAGCATATAGTGTTCATGTCTGGCAGCTCCCAGCTTCACTCCCTTTTCCCTCACTCAGGCCAAGGAAGCAGATCAGATCACATGTAATACACTCTGGTTGTGATGCAGTGTGCTATTGAAAATCACATGCATGACACTCTGGTTGTGTTGCAGTGTGCTATGTGTAGGTGTTGAAGATCACATACATTACACTCTGGTTGTGTTGCAGTATGCTATTTGCAATATTGAAGATCACATGCAACAACACTCTTCTCAAGTTATATTCAGCGGCTCTTGCGTACCACACACCAAGCCTTTTCAGCCAAAAAATACCAGAAGTCTGTTGGCTATACTTTGACATTGAAAATATTTCATGTTTTCACACAATTATGGCAATTCTGACCAAATGTACGTTTATTTTTGGATTCCATGTAAATTTTATATAAAAGACAAAAGTAACAAAGCATTGGTTACGCCCTTAAATGTATTCAAATTAGCACAAAAGATGTGGGTTTCCATCGAAGGAGTGGCATACAAAATTGGAGTAGCATATATAACCTATGAATAGTATAACACGGGAGTCGCAAAAACAAAAAAAACTAACTAAAGGACCATTTTACACAATTAAAATGGCATATTGGGTATATGGTTCGATCCCCACATTTGTATAAGCTGGTCAGCTTAAATCTGACTGCCTTTACTTATCAGGAGAATACCTGATTGCTTTTTAGGTTGAATCGACCTGGGAGCTTAGGACACTTTAACAAATCTGTCTTAATGCTAGCCACTAAGCTACAAAGAATTAATATAACACAGTAATGGCAGAACAACAAAGAGGCATAATATAACAAATATCATGAAGAAATGGCATAAAGAAGGAGTAACACAACAAGGAAATAATGTGAGAGTGGCATAACAATTGTATGACATAAGACAAGGAGCAGCATAACCAAGATATGGCATGACAATTGTATGACATAAGACAAGGAGCAGCATAACAAAGATATAGCATGACAATTGTATGACATAACACAAGGAGCAGCATAACAAAGATATGGCATGACAATTGTATGACATAACACAAGGAGCAGCATAACAAAGATATAGCATGACAATTGTATGACATAAGAAAAGGAGCAGCATAACAAAGATATAGCATGACATAGTGTGGTGTAACAAAGAAGTAACATGGTACAGAAGTGGCAATCCATAAACAACTTTCAAAGAAGCAACATAATAAATGAGTATCTCTGATGGCTATAAGAACGCCAGATAATATGGTTAGGAGTCCAACCATTGATACAATGCCCCTGATAAATGCTGTTATATGCATTCAATATTTTATTAAGGTTAGCAGAAAATGGCCAAATAGAAGATTATAATCTAAACAAGTTCTACACGTTGCCACTACAACATTAAAACAACAAAGTAAGAAAAGTAAAGCACCCCCTTTTAAGCCATGAGGTGTATGCTGCTAGCTACATATGGTTAGACTGATTGGCACTTGGAGCGTGATATGGTGAATAGCACGCAGGTTGCCTTTACTCCCCGAGTAATTTACTAGTACTGACTTTAAGCTGGGTCAACCTAGCAGTCCAGGTCACGACACAACCCCCCCCCCCCCCCCCTCCCCTATTTGAACACATGACCAATAGGCCAGCAGGCAAACATGCTCCTCACTGCGGCACCCGCTGAAACAATGCTACCAGTAACGATGTATCATTACACATGGATCTGACAGACATGACACAGACATCGCGGTAACAAAGGAATGCTATTGGGAATTGCTTGTCAAATTTGGTTCTCTTTCTTCCCTTACGGTCAAGTCAGGGCAAATTATTTTCATGTACATAATGTAGATCCATCCATCCATCATGTGCCATGCCGGTAAGCGTGGGCGGTCATGTTCTGCCATCTCACTCGATCACCAGAGTCGTGGATCAGCTCCGTGTTTCTGTCTCGACCATGCCACAAGGCCAAGCCATCCAGGTACTTGCTTCTAGGTCTTCCCCTTGGTCTGTTCCCCTCGTTCATACCAGTTGTCACCAAATTCTCCAATCCATTTCTTCTCATAACATGTCCAAAAAATTTTGACTGTCTACGTCTAATTTCTCTAATCAATTTACGATCTTCATTTGTTTCTTGAAGGACTTGTTCATTGGTCTTTCTGGCTGTCCATGGTATTCTTTGCATTTTCCTCAGAAACCACATCTCTACAGCCATCAGATGTTTTTCAGCCTGACTGCTCATTGTCCACGCTTCACATCCATATAAAAGTACAGGTTCAATGTAGCATCTCAACACTCTTTTTCTCGCTTCAATTGACATCTTTTTATTGGTCAATATGTTTTTCATCTTGCTAAAGGCTACTTTTGCCATGGCGATTCTTGTTCTAATCTCTTCAAGGCATCTCCCATCAGATGTTATGACTGTTCCGAGATAATTGTACCTGCTCACTTGTTGAAGAATATTCCCATTTACTTGTATATTACATTGTGGTATTTTGTCCTTCCTAGTGACGACCATAATCTGTGTCTTTTTACAATTTAATTCTAACCCTAGTTGTTCACTGTGTGTAACAATCGCATCTACTAAATTTTGCAGGTCCTGTTCATTGTCTGCAATCAAGACTGTATCATCTGCATATCTAATGTTATTGATGCATCGTCCCCCAATGTCGATTCCTTCCATATCTTCAATATTTCTGAAAATACTTTCACTGTACAGGGAAAACAGATCTGGAGACATTACACATCCCTGTCTCACACCCCTTTTAATAGGCTGATATTGGCTTACTTCATTATCAACTCTTATGGCAGCTTGTTGTTTCCAATATATGTTTTTTACAAGTCTAAGATCTTTTCCATCAATTTGTAGATCTTCAAGCATCCTTATCATGTTGACATGTCTCACATAATGTAGATGCCTGTGGCATATCAGAAAGGGCAGAAAAAATAGTGGACACTGTAACCTACCATGCAAATCATAATAGGTAACTAAGGGTTAGTGGCAAAAATCTGGCTAACTCATCCCATAGACAACTTTCGCTGCAGTTGGTTGAGAAGATATACTCAAGTGGGAGATGGAAGGCAGAAGCATAAGTAGCAGCAGCAGAGGAGGAGGAGGAAGATGATGATGATGAAAATACTGTAGTCATGAAGTATTGCTTTCAGTACCCCCATCTGAGATCTGTGATGAATGAGTTTAAAGTTCTCTACAACAGGGTTACTGATCTCATACCCAGGGACTTTTCTTCACGTTGTCTTACTTAATAAGGAACCTGAAACCCTGCCTCTCTCAACAAATATCTGTTACTGTCACTTGTCTAAAATACATTCTTATTTCATTATGTATCACTCCTCTGAAATTTACATCACTCCTCTGATCAGAAAGAAAAATACACTTCTGTATGCATACAATCTAAACAGTGAACAGGATTATTTGAGAAAATAAAAGGCCAAGACCTCTACCATTCTAAACATAAAAAGAAAGGTATTGATTGCAGCAAGGTTTGGTAATTAAAACAATGCAATGCAAAGGGTAGGATGTGATCGTGAAGAGATGCAACAAAGACATTCAATATACTTAAGCCCACCAACCAGACTTGCTCCATTTCCATCACGCTTTGTTGATGTTAGTGAGACAAACAAACACAACCAACAGATGGAATTTACTGCTATGCATAATATCTAACTGTTGCTAGTGGTGCATAAATCAATAACAATCGTAACAAAAATTATGTTAGTGTTAACATATGTTAGATTATGGATGAAAGATTTTGCAGAAATCTGATGTTCATAAACAGATGGCAGGAAAGTGACACAAACATCCCTTATCCTGCATCAAATGTATATACTATATGCTTGCTATTACCAATATGATAGTTATGATAATTCTTTGATATCTATGCTTTCTTTACCACAGCAGGTGATGACACACTGGTTGTACATTACACACAACTGGAAATATTGTTATACTTCATAACTAGTTGTATATCTAACAACACAACTGATTACATATTAAAACATATAACAGGTTGTGTACTGAAACACAACTGGTTGCATACTAAAATATACACCAGGTTACTTATCAAAACACAAAACTGGTTGCATATTGCAACACACAACTGTTTGTATACTGAAACATACAACTGGTTGTACATAAAACACACAGGTGATTGTATTTTACAACATATAATTGGTTGTACATTGAAACACAGATCTTTAAACACACAACTGGTTGCATATTAAAACACAACCGGTTGTTTATTACAAAACCCAACTGGTTGTATATTACAACATACAATTAGTTGTTTATTACAACACACAACTGGTTGTGCATTACAAAACACAACTGGTTGCATATCACAACATAGAACCTGTTGAATATTACAGCGTATAACCTGTTGCATTTTACAACATATAACTGACAACACACAACTGGTTGCATCTGACAGAGAAACAAACGCACACATGGGAATATTATTACTATTTTTCCCAACAGTATCAATATTGAATTGACTAATGCAAATAGTCTACACATTTGCATATCTTTACAACATAAGAATTATTCATAAAGTGTGAAGTCAAAAGGAAACTGGAGTCAGTCCCTCAAAGTTTCCACCACATGTTGCTACAAATAACATAAACACAACTCCTAATGTGTTATATGGCAGTCTTGAGCAATGAAGATGAAGGAACAATAATAACATACAAAAAACAAGTCAGCTTTACCAACAGTATACTATACAGATCAATCACACATGTTGTCAAGTGATTTATATGTATACATATATATTTTCTTCACACTGGCCAGGATTTTGAATTTCAGGCAGCCAAAAAGCAAAACTATAATACACTTTTATCATATGATATCTGCTGTATTACCCAGTAACAGATTAATTAGGAGGCTGCAAAAACAAACAGTCTGCAGTGGCAGACATAACTACTGTGACACATCTCCCAGCTTGGATCAAATAACTATGTATGTAATTATCAGTAGCAGAACAATGACAGCTCATTAATATCTATGCTGTCTTTACCACAGCAATAACAACTCATTGATATCTATACTTTTTTAATTTAACAATGTCAGCTCATTTATTATAAACTTTGTTTTAAACCACATTAAGAGCATCTCATTTATATCTTCACTATCTTTACCACAGCTCACTGATATCTGTTTTCTTTACCACAGCAATAACAGGTCGTTAATGTAAGCGCTGTCATTATCACAGTATTGACTGCTCATTAAGCAATGACAGCTCATTGATAACCGCTTTCTTGACCACAGCAATGATAGCTCATTTACATCTATACTTTCCTTACCACAGCAATAATAGTTAATTTATATCTATACTTTACCACAGCAATGACAGCTCATTGATAACTGTCTTCTTTACCACAGCAATGATGGCTCATTAATAACTACGCTTTCTTTACCATAGCAATTGCGGCTCAGTGATATCTACATTTTTTAGTGGGGAAGAGGTGGATTTGTTAACATCTTTCCATCTTTAACAGCCTTATTATTAACAGCCATTTATTAACAGCCTTCCATCTTAAATGGGTACCAAGAAATGTTGTGGGAAGTAAGGGCCACACCACCTTTTGAGTACCTATAGGTCTACATATATATATATATATATATATATATATATATATATATATATATATATATATATATATATATATATATATATATATATATATATAAAGCTGTTTTCCTTTTGCTGATCTTCTACAACCAATAAGTTTCACTGTTCACACACTACTAAGAGATTCTACCTAGAGATTAATAATGCCTGCCAGTCATAAATGGATTTTTTGCATTTCTGTGTTAAAATGAAATAGGGAAAACAGTTTCACCCTCAATCAATCATGTGCCAAGCTGGAAAGCGTGGGCGGTCATGACTCGCCATTTCACTCGATCACCAGAGTCGTGGATCAGCTCAGTGTTCCTGTCTCGTCCATGCCATGTGGCCAAGCCATCCAGGTATTTTCCTCTCGGTCTTCCCCTTGGTCTGTTCCCTTCGATCTTGCCAGTTGTCACTAAGTTCTCCAATCCATTTCTTCTCATAACATGTCCAAAACATGTTGACTGTCTACGTCTAATTTCTCTAATCAATTTACGATTTTCATTTGTCTCCTGTAGTACTTGGTCATTGGTTTTTCTGTCTGTCCATGCATTTTCCTCAGAAATCACATTTCTGCAGCCATGAGATGTTTTTCAGCTTGACTGCACATTGTCCAAGTTTCACATCCATGCAAAAGAACAGGCTCTGTGTATCCCCTCAACACTCTTTTTCTCGTTTCAATTAACATCTTTTTATTGGTCAGAATGTTTTTCATCTTGCTAAAGGCTACTTTCGCCATGGCGATTCTTGTTCTAATCTCTTCAAGGCATCTCCCATCAGATGTTATGACTGTTCAAAGATAATTGTACCGATTCACTTGTTGAAGAATATTCCCATTTACTTGTATATTACATTGTGGTACTTCGTTCTTCCTAGTCACGACCATAACCTGTGTCTTCTTACAATTTTTTCAAAAGTTGCACCCTGTTTATGCACAAATAATCATTTGGAAATAAGATTTTCAGACAAGTGCCTAAATTCTATAGACGGACTTCTCAAACAAAACTATGATGATAATGAATGTTTAGCAACATTTACTGCAGACAAGTGGATGCTTCTGTGCCTCGGGTGACAAGACATTACAAAACAAGTTAAGAGTTAACAACTGTCCATGTTCTAAAGAAAGTCTTTCGCTAAAGAATTTTGTGAGAGTTGAGAAATAAACGCCATTAGAGGAATCTGAAGTCATATTAAATCTTTCACCCTGTTTCATAGTAATTATCAATTTTGGTTAATTTCATGAGCGGGAATTGAAACTTAACCTATTTATCTTGTCACAGATGTCAGAATTCAAAGAACATAAAGTGATAATCCCTGGCATGTTAAAGCATAGACTAATAATAAACTTACTTATTACGTTTATTAGGCTAATTCCAATAATTATAAAAGCTACCAATAACATAATATTTGTAGCATATAAATCATGTATGCGGACCTGGAAGGGATGAAGATACCACCACATACACAACTCAAGAATAAGTTTGTGGGAAGTCACAAGGCAAAATTTATGGTAGTGTGAAAAAAAAGAAGAAGAAAACTTAATGCCATTCTTTGGATTGTAAAACCTGATATATGTTTCAGGCTTAAGCTCTACACTCAGTAGTGTAGACATAAGTACAAAGTAGATACATCAGATACCACAAGCATTATTGTTATTTTTTAAAGTGAACAATTCCATATGTCTGTTGGTTTATTTCCACACACAACGAAAAAATCCACATCAGAAATATTATTCCTTTTCAGAATTTGTGATTCTAAGTTCCCCGATATCTAGAAAGTCTGAAACATTTCACAGTGTTAGTTTCCACAACTAGAAATCCTGCCAAGATATGGGTTGGAACTCTCCAGTGTCCAATTTTTAAATTATTCTGTGCAGCAGGCAGTGGCATCCTGCCTGCATATCGGACAAGTACGGTTTGTCTGAAATATGACAAAGATACATTCTTTAAAAGTGAATTGCAAGTGTGGCTTTTATAAAGCATGTCTATTTTATTTTAAATTTGTGATTACTACATTTCCAATTATATTTTGATAATTCTGTGTCAGTTCATAATACTGTGTCAGATGCAAAAATAAAAGCATTTCAATAAAATCTGATTTTACTATTTTAATTTATTGATTGTTTCTTCTTTTTGGTTTCTTGTGAATGTTTAAGATTTTAAAATATACATTTCTGTTCACTAAAGATTTAAAGTTTTACAAATAAAAAATATAATGTATTATTTATTCATAAACTGAACTTATCTTCCGTAAGACCTACAGCCCAGTGCATCCTGTTCTGAGAGACATTTCCTTCTTCCCTATCCTTTCATCGTCCCCAACCTACATGAAAATCTGCAGGTTTATGTCTCATAGTAAGGTTCCTACTTTTCGATCTTTCTATCTTCAACGACCAAGTAGTAGCTTGCTTGTGTTCGTTGGCTTGAGCTCCAATGCGAAGTCCTGTATGTCGGATGAAGACATCCTGTTGTCCAACATCAGTGTGATGTCATACAGGACTTGAGGTATGCGTGAGTATCCATTGTCCCATATCTGGCTTATTGGTGTGCAGACTGGTGGTTCCTCGCCGTACAGGCAGACACTCTCCGACTTTGGAGGAATCGGCGATCCTATTGACTTTAGCCAGGACCCTGAAGGGACCTGTTGCCCAGGACGCTCGACGAGGACGCGTCAATAAGTCTTGGCCAGTATATAACCTGGCCCTGGTGCCTTGGAAACACCTCTGCGCCCCACCAAGTAGTAGCTATGCAATAGCTGGCTTTACTCTCCAGTTCATGGAGCCCCACAAGTTCCTCAAGTGCTTCAAGATGTAACATGGCAGAAGAACAATAAGGTTCAGTGTTGGTATAATGGTTAGGGCACTACGTTCACAATGGTTTGAGCATAGTCAGACAAGGATTTGATGTCACCCCTTTAAATTTGCTATGGGAGGGAATGACACTTATTCCTCCGTGCACTCAGGCCTAAAAAAATGTGATGGTCCTAACACTTCACATTCCGCAGTGAGTTCTGTGTTTTGGAATAAGAAGACACAAACAATAGATTGCACGATTTATTGCCTGGCTTATTTCGTTGCATCTCGTCATGTACATACTGTAGAAATCACACAACATAAAGTGAAGTTACTAGATAAATCCTTCAAATATCACCACAGATGAGCTACAAGCAACGTCGTTCCAGGCCACAATGAACGGGACTCATAGTAATCATCTCTCTATCTATGGAACACGAACACAACGAAGCGTTGCCGTTTCTAGATATCCTAATGAGACGTAGAGCAGACGGCATAATTCAAAGATCGGTGTACCGTAAAGAAACATAGACTGGCCAATACTTAAATTTTCAGAGCTTCGCACCTGTCCAGTACAAACGGGGCTTAGTATGGACCCTGTTTGACCAGTGCTAGGAAGATATGCTGACAGAGGAATTTGAAACTCTGAAGAATGCCTTAAACCTGAATGGGTACTCCACAGGATTTATAAAGCGCCACTGCCAACAGCCCAAACGGAAACCAGAAGAAACTAGTCCCTCAACTCATCCATATTCATCAGTTAACCCTCCGAGGAGATGACGTAATGCAACGTCTGCAGGACCGGCTCATCACAGCAATCGGGCAAACATTCTGTGCTGCAACTCCAATTAGGTACAGAACCACACCAATCTCCACACCAGCAGTAAAAGAACCTGTAGCTTTGTACGCCAAATCATATTGTATTTACCAATTTACATGCAGGTGCGAGGCCATCTACATAGGTAGAACAGAGTGACAGTTACATTGCAGGGTTTCGGAACACATTCCGAACTGGGTCGACAAGATACTACACACAGACGATGATAGCCTAGGCAGGCAGACACACAGGAACAGTCCTGCTTCATCGGTCACGAGACATGTGCTCGAGAGCGGTCACGTGTTTGAAAGAGACTGCCTTCCGTGTGTTGTTCAACACATGAAGTAGTTGCTTGTTAAAGTTTGCAGAAGCTTTAACAATTAACCAACGTAAGCCGTCCTTGTGCAAGCAGAAAGACATGTTAGTCAGTTTAATCCTTTACAGGGCAGAACGTCCTTTTGCGGCCGGTCGCGTAAACGAGCAGATCGGCCGATTCCGTCCGATACATATGATGCATTATAAAAACGCGATCTCTCAGCTTTCCGACACTCCCGACGGCTACTTTTGCTTTCACCGATAGCTTGACAACGTGGCCGCCATTTGTAAACACCTACTATGAATTTGAACGGACGTTTACTGACTTTAAAAAAAAATAGTTTTCGGGGTTTTTACGCTTAGTTTTTCAAAACGGATTTCGGCGATTCTTCAAGTGATAGCCGAGATTTCGCTAGGTTCAATTTAAGTGACATTAAAGGGCACGAAGTTGACTATTAATCGGAGCTAGATATCAGTGAAAAGCGTTACTTTGCATTAGCAGTCTGAGTCGGACTTTAAAGAAAGTGATTATGATTCTGAAAATGTGTTTGTAAATTGCCGTATAGATGACAGAAAATCACAAACAACATGCTGTATTTCATAAATATTTGTGTTTATATATGGATTACCGACAACAATCATGTGAGTAACATATTCTGCATGCTTTTCCCTTCATTATGTTGTTTATTTAACTAAAATCAGTTGACTAACACCTTATTTGTGATGTTTTTACTAACGAACCCGAAATTTTACAGAACCTGAAAAAATCTTGCCCATTCAGGGCTAAAAAACGGACAAGCGTCTGCCCTGTAAAGGGTTAAAATTACCATGGTAGACAAGTGACATTACTGTGCGAACATGTGTATATTTCAGTTAGAAGGGTTTATCTAGCAATTTCACTTTATGTTGTGTAATTTCTGCACCATGCACCTGACGAGATGCAGCGAAATATGCCAGGCAATAAATCGTGCTTGTTTGTGTCTTCGTTATTCAAATTCACCACAGGAAAACATTGTTTTGAATTTCTGTGTTTTTGTTTGTTTGTTTTAAAGAATTGCATACTCACCTTGAGCCACTTATCAACACACTTGGCATGAAACTCATGAGAGCAGGGTAATACTCGCAGAAGTTGTTTGGCTTCAAAATCACACATGCAAACAACGCATGACGTCTGGTCTGACTCGGACCGAACCGCTTCGCTGCTGAACCGGTAAGCTGGCAGCTGGTCGATGTCACTCTTAGTAAGTCCTTTCTGCTTGGCTTCTCCTAATCTTTCAGCCAATGACAACAAAGCCTACACAGAAGGAAATCATGATCTGGTTATCTCATCAGTACACTACAGAAGGAAACCATTAACTCATCAATGCACTACAGAAGGAAATCATCTGGTTATCTCATCAACACACATCATAGAAGTAAATCATCAGCTTATCATTTCTATAACACACACTACAGAAGTAAATCATTATCTTATCTGATCAACACTCACTACAGAAGTAAATCATTATCTTATCTGATCAACACTCACTACAGAAGTAAATCATTATCTTATCTGATCAACACTCACTACAGAAGGAAATCAGCTGGTTATTTCATCAACACACACCATAGAAGTAAATCATTAACTTATCATCTCATCAACACTCACTACAGAAGGAAATCATTCATTACCTGGTTATCTGATCAACACTCACTACAGAAGTAAATCATCATCTGATAATCTGAATTTGTGGTGAACAAATTATGGACAATCCTGCATTCGAAACATACATGCAGGTCATTTGGCATCAGACCACCTTACGTTATTTTTTATAAAATGGTATGAGTGCAGATAATTCAGAAAGCAATGGCAAACTACTGAATGTAAAATTACCAAGAAATCACAAACAGCCAAAACATACTAGGGTCGACTGCGGTGTCCTGTAAAGGATATGCAACTAACTTAATCTGATCTACCGCACGATCAGTGAAGAGGATTATAATGTTGATTGTGTGTACAACAAATACACAAATATCTCCATTAACCCTTTACAGGTCATAGCGGCCAATTCCGGCCGATGCCATAAAACGATCGTAGCGGCCGATTCCGGCCGATACTATTATGCATTGTAAAATCGCGATCTCTCGGCTTTCCGACACTTCCGACGGCTACTTTCGCTTTCGCCGACAGCTTGACAACGTGGCCGCCATTTGTAAACGCGATAGTATGAATTTGAACGGACTTTTACGGACAATTTTTGATAGTTTTCGGGATTTTTACGCTGTTTTTCAAAACGGATTTCGGCGATTCTTCAAGTGATAGCCGAGATTTCGCTAGGTTCAATTTAAATGACATTAAAGGGCACGAAGTTGACTATTAATCGGAGCTAGATATCAGTGCAAAGCGTTACTTTGCATTAGCAGTCTGAGTCGGACTTTAAATAAAGTGATTATGATTCTGAAAATGTGTTTGTAAATTGCCGTATAGATGACGGAAAATCACAAGCAACATGCCGTATTTCGTAAATATTTGTGTTCATATATGGATTACCGACAACAATCACGTGAGTAACATATTCTGCATGCTTTTCCCTTCATTGTGTTGTTTATTTAACTAAAATCGGTTGACTAACACCTTATTTGTGATGTTTTTACTAACGCGACCCGAAATTTTACCGAACCTGAAAAAATCTTGCCCGTTCAGGGCTAGAAAACGGACAAACGTCTGCCCTGTAAAGGGTTAAGTGCTTCAGTATCCTACATACAGATTACACAAGGAGAATCGCAGCACAGTGCACAAATTCCACTGAGGACCCAAATGTGTGTATACTAGAACCAGACATTCTATAAACATTCATTTTGTGGGCAGCTTTTATAATTTTGAAATTGAGCCATTTTAGCCTGCTCATTTAATTTTTCAGTTGGGAAATTTGTAACATTCAAATCCTATTAATCCTTTCGCCTTGTCCACGATGGCTAGGCATCCAATATACTACCCAACGGTCAGAGTGGATATTCCATCATTTTCTTATTTAAAAAAAAAAAAGCCCACACATAATCCAATCCACTCTGTGAACTGCATCAGGTCTGTACAGGCCAGAGACGTACATTCAATACACTCCCAGAATGTGTACTAAAGGAACACAGTATTACCTCATAATTCTCCACTTCTTCAGGACTGTCCAGGTCTCTGCCATAAGGAGGGATAGGTGGACCACCCAACATGGCCCTGTAGAATATATGTATAGTTATCTTTTCAGTAACAAACATGGCTCTACGGACTATACATAGTGTTTTTTAAATGACAAATACAATTCATTCTGTAAGCTATTTGTAGTGTTTTTTTAATGACAAACGCAGTTCTTTTAACTATATGCATAGTTTTGTTTTCAAATTATAAACATGGCTCTGCAGAATATACATATAGTTATCTTTTCAATGACAATGTCTCTGTAGACTATATGTATAGTTTTCAATGACCAACAATACCTCTATAGACTATATGTATAGCTTTCTATTCAATGACAATGTCTTTATAGACTATATGTATAGTTTTCTTTTCAATGACCAACATGCCCCTGGAGACAATATTTATTGTGTCTCCAACAACAAACATAGCTCTGTAGTCTATATGTATAGTTATCTATTCTTCTTCTTCTTCTGCGTTAATCCAGAGTTTTTTTTGTTTGGATGTGATTGCGTTGTGCCTGTTTACAGCAGAGCTGCGTTCTTGCGCCGTTAGGCCGACACATCCGACTTCTGCGGGCATTTGTTGACCGGGTTAACCTTCCCGGTAGTTATCTATTCAATGACAGACATGGCGCTGTAAAATATATAGTTCTCTTTTCAGTGACAAATGGCTGTGTGAATTATATGTACAGTTAATTCCTTAATGATAAATGCTTAAAGTGCCGGTCTCCGCGGCGAAGACGTTATGGACGTAGTTCGTAATCCTGTTTACCTGCGTTTTAAGACAGCTGCGTGCGATTTGGTAGCAGACTGTGCTGCGCTGGGTTTTAACAAATTGATATGGGAGCCGGTCGTTCAGAAAGCAATGACAAACTACTGAACATAAACTTGCCAAGACATCAACAACAGCAATAAAATGCTGGTGTTGACAGCAAAAAGGATATGCAAAAAAAACAAAACATCCTTAAAGTAGAAAAAACAATATGCATTTTATGTTTCCCCATCTATTTAAAACATGACTGGTGATGAGATTTTTAATATAAGCTCCTTTTGTAATAATATTATAATTTCCTTAACAATGACACGCAAAAGAATTGATGAATTTTCTGTGTCTTATTTCCAACTGATTTAATCTTAAGTGTCTTGCTTCTTTCCAAATACCAGTTAGTAACAAGGAAACAAGTGGTTCTATCAACCATTCACTTCATTCTGCAACTGAAGAAATACAGCGAAATATGCCAGGCAATAAATCATGCAAACTCTTGTTTGTGTGTAAATAATTGACTATCTTAAAACAGTTCACTATAAGTTCATGTTCATCACTCGTGAAATGTAACAAGAAACTCACAAGAAATGTAATAAGTAACTCACAAGAACTGCAGTAAGAATCCAGGACTGTAATGTTGCTGTTGTACACGTACTCGACTCCGTGTGTTAGACCGTCTTGAGTAGTAGTGGGAAATAGAGCCCTGTGCAATATATTTACAAAACATAACAGGTAAACATGTTTACTTCTAGTTAGTTAATCAACAAATCATCCTCATTGCACATCGAACCATTCAGTCCATACAAACTCGGATCTCCTCCTCAGCAAATCCCGCAGCGTTTAGCGGCTAACACCACCAGTTCTGTGTTGGTTTATCAATCTTCTTTGGCTTCCTGCGTAATGTTCTTGTTTGGCCACCTCTTTTAATTTGCTCATGTTTATTACTCAAAGACAAAATTCAACTGAATTTCTAGCGGTTATAGAACCAAGTGGGAATCAGAGCATCCAGGTCACCAGAAAGATGATGTATATTACCAACTTGGCCAAAGTGATCAATTAGCCATCTTCAGACTCCACACAGGATAAAAACAGGCAGAAATACTTGTTCAATTAACTAAAGCTAGGAGACAGATGAATGTAATTGTGGAACTGGTAAAATGATAGCTAAACATTTGCTGCAAGAGTGTCCAAAATATGCAGGATAGAAAAGATGGAATTGGCCTACATCAACTATATTTTATGACACTCCATGAAGGTGTCAATGACCGTAAGTTGACAGCTGCCGTCTTAAAATATACTAAGGATGAAATCTTCCTGTGTGCAACAAAGATGAAATAATTAATGTCCCGGGAAGGTTAACCCGGTCAACAAATGCCCACAGAAGTCGGATGTGTCGGCCTAACGGCGCAAGAACGCATCTCTGCTGTAAACAGGCACAACGCAATCACATCTGAAAAAAAACTCCGGATGAACGAAGAAGAAGAAATAATTAATGTTAGGTAGCATTGTATTGGTGACAAACAAAACAGTAAATTTTGTAAAGAAATTAGAAGTAGACAGCCATGATTGTCTTGGGAACATTATGAACAGAAATAAACTTGAAAACCTAGTCCTGGGAAGGTTAACCCGGTCAACAAATGGCTGAAGAAGTCAGATGTGTCTGTCAAAAAGTGCAAACATTGCAGTTCTGCTGTAAACAATCAGAATGAGAATGCAATTACGTCCAAAACAAACATTCTGGATGAACGAAGAAGAAAACTTAGTGACAACAGCCAAATTTATTACAAAAGAGCAAAGAGATAAATACCTAAATGGCTTGACCACATGACATAAATGGGACAAAAACACACAATGATGATTGTGTGAGATAGTAGTGCTGCCTATATTATTGGCACGGCACACAATGATGATCATGTGAGATAGTGGTACTGCCCATATTGGCACGGCACATGATGATGATCATGTGAGATAGTGGTACTGCCCATATTGGCACGGCACACGATGATGATCATGTGAGAAAGTGGTACTGCCCATATTGGCACGGCACACAATGATGATCATGTGAGATAGTGGTACTGCCCATATTGGCACGGCACACAATGATGATCATGTGAGATAGTGGTACTGCCCATATTGGCATGGCACACGATGATGATCATGTGAGATAGTGGTACTGCCCATATTGGCACGGCACACGATGATGATCATGTGAGATAGTGGTACTGCCCATATTGGCATGGCACATGATGATGATCATGATGCCAATGCATTGATGCTCTAGGTATTAACTATCTGTTACCATTCTGAAGTAAGGAAGACCCAGACAGGATAGAAATGGCTTTCTTATTACCCTCTCTCATGGCATGATTCAGTATAAGTGAAATCTTTAATATTTCACATGTTTTCTTCACTAGAGGATTTTCTTCCTTTTCTGCTTGCTAGTATCCTCAACTGGAGCATTGACTCTTAACCATGTCATACACAAATGATCTATTCTTTCCTGTCTCTTGAAGTTTCTTCTCTTCTCAATCTCTACTTCTCATCCCTTCATGTTTTTATCTCTAACTCATCTTGTCCCCATGTGTTCTTTGATTCCTATCTCATTCCCCCACGTTCTTTGAACTCTATCTCAATGCCATGTATTCTTTGATCCCTATCTCATCCCGTGTTCTTTGATCCCTATCTCATCCCCATATGTTCTTTGATCCCTATCTCATCCTTATGTGTTCTTAGATCCCTATCTCATCCTCGTGTGTTCTTTGATCTATATCGTTCTTTTTGTCTTGTGGATTTCAAAGGAATGATCGCCCATAAAAAACTGCATGTGTAAATGTCAAAGTAAAAAACAGCACTCTGCAAGATATGACAAGCTACTTGTGAAATCTTGCACTGAATACAAAACAATATCAGTTAAAAACTGTAGCACTGAGAAAAGGTAAGATTTAAACATGTAACAAAGTACTTTAAAGAAAAACCTCCTTACATAAAAGTCTGGAGGAGTGGGGTGAACTGCAGGTTCCTGGAGTATAACAGACTGAGACGAGCTGATTGGGTGGGGAAGGCTGTGTGGATGACCACCATGGGAAGGGTGTGTGGAGGCCACAGCTGCTGCTGCTGCTGCGGCAGCCGCTGCTTGATGGTGGTGGTGGTGATGATGGTGGTGATGGTGAAAGCTTGGGTGGAGAGGGTAGACACCAGCACCTCTCTGATCTGCAAGTACTGAGTGTACATCATCCTCCTGAAATTGTATGAATACATGTGTTGTTAAATGTGTCTTCTTTAAGTGTAAACAGAAAGCTGTCAATCTAGTTGTATAAGTCTTATTTTGCAACACTCACTGGCACCTTACAGTCTTGACAGACGATTTATTACATTGTGCTTTTACAAGCAAACAAGGCTATTAACTACAACCAATGGTGAGGACTGGGGATGGGGGTTATACCTCTCCATAATACAAAGTCTGAGCTGAATTATGGAGATCATATTGCAAACATAAAAACCAGAGAGAGAGAGAGAGAGAGAGGAGAGAGAGAGAGAGAGAGAGAGAGAGAGACAGACAGACAGACAGACAGACAGACAGACAGAGAGACAGAGATGATATTCACAATGAACGATATAGGTATGGGTCCAGCCACTGTCTCCCTTGAAATATCTGGAAAGTATCAAACAAGAAGTGGCCTAACCTCATTCACAATTGAATTAAACAGAATCGGAAAATAAAACACATTTTCAATTGAAGATGAAAAATAAATGAAAGCTGAAAATGTTAGAGATAGCAAACTTAGAGATTGTTCTTAGCATTCTACTGAAAAACTAATCTGGGTGGCCTCTCTCTTTATTGTAAAATAAAAGGTAAAGGTAGTATCACAGCAGATAATGCTTTTGGTGTGTGAGGTGTTGGCCCTTCACAAGTTCTAGGTCACAATATATGAGGAGGGGAGGCCAATAACCTTCCTCATCACATTTCTGAAGGTCGGCATGGCTCTGTTGTGATGATGCGGAGGTTAGCAGTTCATCCCCTACACCAGACAGTTGGACTAAAATGTTGACCTGTCGTCCTTGACGTGGATACGTAAATTACAAGTATCTCTGAAGTCAGAGTGGGTTCACCTGATGGCGAGGGACACTGTTAATAGGGAAAGCTAACCCACACGCAAAATTCAGTCCATCACTACTATAAAAATACACTTGAGTTCAAAGCCAGCGAGCACACACACACACACCCCCCCCCCCCCCCCCCAAAAAAAAAATAATCAAAGTTCCCATGCCAATTTTAGATAATTCTGAAAATTATCTAGTACACTTTCATTTAGGCTGTGTTGATCACCCCCCTCCCCAAAAAAAATCTCATCCCCTCGTGTTGTTTGATCCCTTTCTCATCCCCATGTGTTGTATGATCCCTATCTCATCCCCTCTGTTGTTTAATCCCTGTCATCCCCTTGTGTTGTTTGATCCATATCTCATCCCTTTGTGTTGTTTGATCCCTATCATTCCCTTGTGTTGTTTGATCCCTATCATTCCCTTGTGTTGTTTGGTCCCTATCATTCCCTTGTGTTGTTTGATCCATATCTCATCCCTCATGTTCTTTGATCTCTATCTTATCTCCTCGTTTTCTTTGATCTCTATCTCACTTCCACTGTGTGTGAGGTGTTGGCCCTTCACAAGTTCTAGGCCACAATATGTGAGCAGGGGAGGCCAATACCCTTTCCCTCCCAATTTGTAGGCAATTTTGAAAATTATCTGGTACACTTTTATTTAGGCTGTGATGATCATCCCCCCCCCCCAAAAAAAAATAAATAAATAAATAAATCATATTTAATGCACACACAAAAAATCATCCTCCCTCTGCTAGGGATTGAACCCAGATTAAATTATTTGTCTAAATTACAGTCCGGTAAACAAACGAGGTAAATGTCATACTTGGGTTCCCTGTATATGCCGCTGTTGCTGGTGGTGGTATGGCCGATGTTGGTGCTGCAGGTGCAGTCCCGGGATGTGAGTAGGAAGTGGTATGTGAGGCTGGTGGGGCGGGGGAGGGGGCTGGTGCTGGGGATGGCTGGACGGTATGTACTGTGGGATGGGGTGGGGAAGGGTGCAGTGGGGCAAGGTGCAGGACTGGAGTCTGACAGGCAGGCTAGCCAGGGACCAGGAAGGCACAGCTGTTGAGCCCATGTGTATCTGAGGAACCGGGGCACACATACCCAGTGGGTGAGGGGTTGCAGTAGCACATAAGGGCACAAAATGACCCACTGGCATTGGCCCAGCCATGGACACCTGGAAGAAAGGTCACAGAAAGCATTAAGTATATATAGCATACTGACTAAATGAGGGCCTTAAAAACAAGCAACAAAATTTGTTATTCTTTTAAAATGCTAAGTTATTTGTGGATGTTTCTAGGGCTTGGCCAAATGTTTTGTATTTTCACAGCATTGTATCAGTGCCACCTTGTTGTCTTGACAGACGATAGTTTGTTATACTGTGCTTCAAAAAAAAAAAAAAAGGCAAAATAACTGCAACCCAAGGTGGTAGTGAATGTGGCTGATCAGTCCAATTTGAGAGGTAAATGTTCGTCAATGACACATGCCTGGGGTCATTGACATTAAGATCAGTGTCCTGGATAGCAAGGATACACATAAACTAGTTCACAAGATAAAATAGGGCGGGTAGTAAGACCCCCAGAGGGGGAAAATGACAGGAAAGTGATTGGAGGGGGAGATGAGAAGAGGTCAGCTGGCTAGGATAATTGTGAGGCAGACAGTTGGAGCAGTGAGATAGTGTTTGTGTGGAGCATTGTGAGGGATAGAATGATTTAAAAGACAGTGACAAACATTGACGGGGAAGAGTTGAGTTGAGACCGGACTAGGAGGAGGTCGTGGTCAGAGAAAGTGGAGAATTGTGACAGAGTTAGGAAGAGACTCCGCACTGTGGGTTCCAGGGATAGTGAGTGGAATTCGAGACCCAGAGTGGGTTACTTTGAGTCGGGCCTAGAGAGAGAGGTGAATATACCTGTCGTGTGGGACGAGATTTAGTAGGCCTTGAGAGGCAGTGTTATTCAAAGTGTTCCACTGGGATGGAGATATATTCTGAGAGAATTATTGTTCCTGGATTTATATGTTACGTGTAAATATATAATATACCTGTCGTGTGGGACGAGATTTAGTAGGCCTTGAGAGGCAGTGTTATTCAAAGTGTTCCACTGGGATGGAGATATATTCTGAGAGAATTATTGTTCCTGGATTTATATGTTACGTGTGTCCGTGTTAATTCAGAATTGAAGGAATATTATGTGCGCAAATTAACGCTTGTTCACTGACTGGTGTTTGGTTGTGATGCATCGTGGTTGATTGGTTGTTCAACAGACCATATACACTGACATTCCCCTAGACACAACCATAGCCACTCTATCTGTCACTCAGTCAACATTCACTTTGTGTCAGTCAACAATGAGTGAACCATGTGAACACATGGTCATTTCCACCATCTCACACCATCTGATGCCTCACGCCACCTGACGCCTTACCTTCTATCAGTTCTAGAGATCTCCATGGCAATGTGTTCAAGTCTTCTGTCTCGTGATCTGAAGGTCAAGTTCATTTTTGGACTGCATCGTTCAGACTATGCATGTGATATTCTCTGAAGACCCTGGGGTTCATTGCTGGAGTTATGAAGTTTGTGCTTTGTGCAATGCTTTTGGCAGATGGCTTGCTGTTCTGAATGGAGACACTGAAGGATATGATTCTACAGTGTAGATAGAGGATATGGTTCTACGGTGTAAATGATGGATATGGTTTACAGTGTAGATAGAAGATATGATTCTACAGTGTAGAAGGATACGATTCTACAGTGTAAATGAAGGATATGGTTCTAGTGTAAATGAAGGATATGGTTCTACAGTGTAAATGCAGGATATGATTCTACAGTGTAAATGAAGGATATGGTTATACATTGTAAATGAAGGATATGGTTATACAGTGTAAATGAAGGATATGGTAATAGTGTAAATGAAGGATATGGTTCTACAGTGTAAATGAAGGATATGGTTCTACAGTGTAAATGAAGGATATGGTAATAGTGTAAATGAAGGATATGGTTCTACAGTGTAAATGAAGGTATGGTTCTACAGTGTGAATGAAGGATATGGTCATACAGTGTGAATGAAGGATATGATTCTCCAGTGTATATGAAGGATATGATTCTACAGTGTAAATGAAGGATATGGTTCTACAGTGTAAATGAAGGGTATGGTTCTACAGTGTAAATGAAGGATATGATTCTACAGTGTAAATGAAGGATATGATTCTACAGTGTTTATGAAGGATATGATTCTACAGTGAAAGGTATGGTTCTACAGTGTAAATGAAGGTATGGTTCTACAGTGTAAATGAAGGATATGGTTCAACAGTGTAAATGAAGGTGTGGTTCTGCAGTGTAAATGAAGGTATGGTTCTACAGTGTAAATGAAAGATATGGTCATACAGTATGAATGAAGGATATGATTCTACAGTGTAAATGAAGGATATGATTCTACAGTGTTTATGAAGGTATGGTTCTACAGTGTAAATGAAGGATATGGTTCTACAGTGTAAATGAAGGATATGGTTCTACAGTGTAAATGAAGGTATGGTTCTACAGTGTAAATGAAGGATATGGTTCTACAGTGTAAATGAAGGATATGGTCATACAGTGTGAATGAAGGATATGATTCTACAGTGTAAATGAAGGTATGGTTCTACAGTGTAAATGAAGGATATGATTCTACAGTGTAAATGAAGGTATGGTTCTACAGTGTAAATGAAGGATATGGTCATACCGTGTAAATGAAGGATATGGTTCTACAGTGTAAATGAAGGATATGATTCTACAGTGTAAATGAAGGATATGGTTATACAGTGTAAATGAAGGATATGGTTCTACAGTGGAAATAAAGGATATGGTTCTAGTGTAAATGAAGGATATGGTTCTACAGTGTAAATGAAGGATATGGTCATACAGTTTAAATGAAGGATATGGTTCTTCTTCTTCTTCTTCTTCGTTCATCCGGAGTTTTTTTTTCGGATGTGATTGCGTTGTGCCTGTTTACAGCAGAGCTGCGTTCTTGCGCCGTTAGGCCGACACATCCGACTTCTGCGGGCATTTGTTGACCGGGTTAACCTTCCCGGGGGTTTCTTAGGACGTTTGACTCTCACTGTTGTGGTGTTATCCCCCATCCCAGCTGGTCCATATAGAACAGCCAAAGATCCTGGTCAGCCCTCAAGGGAAGGCAGGGGCAGACCATGGGCATTCCCCGCCATCCAAGGAGGCTTCCATACTTGCAGAGCCGATACATAGCGCTCTGGTACTGGGCTCACCCAAGGAATCGTCACGTCCTGCACATGGCTGCTTAGCCTCACTTCCGTATATTGGGCCTTCCGTTCACCATAGGCTGTTCTTCCGGAAACCAGAAGTATGCAGTCTGCAGATGACATCCACACAGTGAGCTTTCGATTCGGACTTTCCACGTAATGGATTTGCTATCCAAGCAATATTCCATTTCATGCCACTAGGACACACTTCCACCTTTTATGAAGCCCACACAATGGGCTTTTGATTCGGACTTTCCACGTAATGGATTTGCTATCAAGCAATATTCCATTTCGTGCCACTAGGACACTTTTCCACCTTTTATGAAGCCCACACAGCGAGCTTTCGATTTGGACTTTCCACATAATGGATTTGCTATCCAAGCAATATTTCATTTCATGCCTCTGGGTCTTCATGCACCTTTAAATGTCAACCTGTATGTAGTTAAAGTAAGCTGCGGTCAACTTGAGCTTGTTGATATCTCCATAGAGCTTGTCCTCAAATGAAGCAGGTGTGGGCCAAAATATCTTTCTCTGTTCTGCATACGTTGGGCAATCCTGCAGCAAATGTTTTGCTGTCATTTTTCCAGTTCTACAATTACATTCATCAGTATCTCCTATCTTTAGTTTATTGAACAAGTGGTATTTCAGCCTGTTATGTCCTGTGCGGAGTCTGAAGATTGCTACTTGTTCTCTTCGGTCGAGTTTGTAATATGCATCATCCTTCTGATGGCCTGGATGCTCAGATTCCCATTTGGTTCTATAAGTGCTTTTTATCAACCTCTTTGCCTCATTATAGGTTATGTCTATGTCAGGCTGTGGTAATTGTCCGCCCTCTTTTGCCAGTCTGTCAGCCTCTTCGTTTCCAGGTATACTGCAATGTGATGGGATCCACTGTATTACAACTTTTTTGGATTTCTGGCATAGACCATGGAGTGCTGCTCTTAGGTCAGTTAGTTCTGTGCTGTTATTGCTCTTGAGTATTGAGACAGCTGACTTTGCATCTGTGAAGATAGCTATTTGCTTCTCTTTATTTTCCTCCATCAGGAGCATTTCTGCTGCAGTTTTCAAAGCCTCTACCTCTGCTTTGAAGTTACTTGAAAATTTTCCAGTTGCCATTGAATGTGTTTTTTTTCACTCCATTTTTTAAATTTAGGAGAATTCCTCCTCCTCCATTCTCTATTGAATTTTTGGCTGATCCATCTGTATATGCATGGGTCCAATTCCTGCTTGGGTAATGTTCTTTTATGTAGTTTAGGGTTATTTCTCTTCTTTCGGTTTCATGCTGAGTGTTCTTTTTCTCAATACCAGGAATGTTTTCTATCATCTCAGGCAGTTGCTGCTGTCTCCAAGCTGGGAAGTTGTGTGCATTGTGTATGGGCTTGACTGTTGATATGTTAAGTATAGGATCGGCCCTAATCCTTCGTTTTGCAGTTTCTACAAAGTTGCTACGCTTCAGTCTTCCCTTTCCAAAACCATTAAATCTGTTGTACATAGGGTGGTCTGTCAATCTTCTAAATTTTTCTGCTTGTTGCTGGGCTCTGCTATCTCTTCTATCCTGCATTGGTTGTAAACAAGTGATCTTTTCTAGTTCATTAATAGGCGTTGTCTTCAGGCTTCCAGTTATGATTCGCATTCCTTGGTTTTGGACTCTACTTATTTTGTTAAAGTTTGACTTAGCTGCTGTTGCCCAAGCTGCAATGCCATATTCCAGTACTGGCCTCACCCGTCCAGTATATAACTTCTTGAGAACTTTCTCATCTGCTCCCCACGTTGTACCAGCAAGCTTTTTCATGATTGCCATTCTCTGCCTTGCTCTTGTTCGATTTTTCTCAACCTGTGTCTTCCATGTCAGGCGACGATCAAAGGTGACTCCTAGATAGTTTGGATTTTCTTCATGGCGCAATATTTTTCCATTCAATACCAGCTTAGGTTGCTGAGTTTTATTTGAGAGGGAGAACACTGTGCATGTTGTTTTCTCCTCACTTATCTTCACTAGCCATGATTTTGACCAGTCCTCTAGCGCTAATAAGGCTTGCTGTATTCTGCTGTTAGCTGTACTAATATATTCTTCAGATGTCCATATGGCTAGGTCATCTGCAAAGGAGGATGTGTGTACTCTGGCTGGAAAATTTTCTGTGATGTCATTTATATATGCTAGGAATAATGTTGGTGAAAGAACTCCTCCTTGGGGGACACCTTGCTCCAGCAGCATCATTTTGCTTGTTTGTCCTTGTACTTTTGTCCTGGCAGTTCTGTTCTCAAGGTAGTGGCTGATCCATTTATACATTTTTCCACAAACATGCATGTTTTGCAGTTTTACTTTCAGTCCTTCCTTCCATACTTTATCAAATGCTTTTTCTAAATCTATCCAGACTGCTAGTGTGTGCTTTTTCTCTTGGAAGGCATCCTCTATTTCCTGAGCTATATAGGTTATTTGATCTTCAGTGGATCTGTATTTTCTGAATCCTGCTTGGTGTGGTGTTAAGAGTTTGTTTTCTTCCAGATGCCATGTTAGCCTGCCATTGATAATGCGTTCCATTAATTTTCCTACACAGCTCAGTAGACTGATAGGTCGATAGCCATTTGGTTCTTCCAGGTCTTTTCCTTTCTTTGGGACTGGTATTAGTATAGCTTCCTTCCATGCCTGTGGGACTATTCCTCTCTTCCAGCTGTTATTTAGGACTGCTAGTAGTTTCTTCTTTGCCTTGGTGCCTAGTCCTATTAGCATTTCATTTGTGATTCCATCCTTTCCTGGTGATTTCTTCTTTTTTAGGGTATTCATTGCCTGTTCCATTTCTTCCATTGTTAGATTTGCCATCATATATTCTGCTGCTGTCTCTGTATTTCTATGATGTATCTGTTTGTCTTTGATTGCTTTCTTCTGTTCGGTTGTAATATCAATGTGGTTTGCATTTGCATAGTGTTCCATTAGTGCATTTGCAGCCTTTTTGCCTGTAAGCAAGGCATTTCCTTGTTTAATTGTTATTTGTTTGTTTCTAGGTCCTTCATTGTTCATGGCTTTCACTAGTTTCCATAGTTTGTTTCCATCCCTGTCAAAATTCAGGTTTTCTGTTTTTTCCCTCCAACAATCTCTTGTTGTTTGATTTACTGTTCTTTTATATTTTGCTGAGATGGCTTGGAGAGAGATGTTTGCTTCAATTGTTTGTTCTCTCTCTGTTGTCTTCCTGGCATCTTCAACTTTGTCCTCCAAACTTTGTAGTTCTTCAGTCCAGTATGGTTTGTAATTTTTCCTCGCTCCTCTTGGAATGGACTCAGTGGCTGCCTGTATTATCGCTCTGTTTAGACTTTCCACCATTTGCTTTATGTTGCCATATCGTGTATTTATGTTTTCACAATATTTGTCTGTTAGTATGGCAAATCTGTCCCAATCTGCTCGTTTGTAATTCCAGCGGGGCAAGGGCTTTTGCTCCTGTGGAACATACTCCATATTCATTTCAAGCTTGATTGGTCTGTGGTCACTACCTGCTAATTGGTCCAGCACATGGCGATCGATTTTGTGGAGGATGTCTCCTGTGCAGAAAGCTAAGTCTGGAGTAGAAGTGGTAAGCCATCTTCTGGAGTAGAAGCTCGGTGTGTCATCCGCTTTGTTGAGTAGATGGAGATTTGAGTCTATTTCCCAGTCCTCCAATTCATCTCCTCTTTTGTCAGTATCTGGGTATCCCCATCTTTCTGAACGGCTATTAAAGTCTCCGACAATAATGCAGTTTGTGTCAGTTATTTTCATGTTTGAGAGTGTAAGGTCCTTATCTGCTGGGCTATACAGATTGTAGATTCTTATTTTCACGTCCTTTATCATTATATCAACACCTATAATTTCCGTTTGGTTGTCAGAGATCACAGATACTTCGCTGCAAGGTATTGTATTTCGTGTAAGTATTAGAACTCCTCCTTTGTGTCCTTCGCGGTCGAAACGTGTGGCCTGATATCCTCTGACTGAGAATTTGTGATTGGCGTTGAGGTGTGTCTCTTGAATGCATGCCACATCTATTCTATCTTTATGAAGACGATGTGTTAGGGAGTCTTTCTTCTTGTAAACTCCTTCGGCATTCCACTGTAGTATGTTGAGTGTCCGGGGTATTTGGTCAATAGCTCTTAACCTACTCCTCTGTGCCTTGACTCCACAGCACAGGGGAAGGTGACCACCAGTAGTCATGGGTGGACCCCCTCGAGGCAGGGGGCCCGGCACTATCACCGCCTGATGGGACTTCACGGGATTAGCACCATATCGATTAATTTTGATTTGTGACATCATGGGATATGGTTCTACAAAGGATATGGTTCTACAGTGTAAATGAAGGATATGGTTCTACAGTGCAAATGAAGGATATGGTTCTACACTGTTTATGAAGGATATGATTCTACAGTGTTTATGAAGGATATGGTTCTACAGTGTAAATGAAGGATATGGTTCTACACTGTTTATGAAGAATATGATTCTACAGTGTTTATGAAGGATATGATTCCACAGTATAAATTAAGGTATGGTTCTACAGTGTTTATGAAGGATGTGATTCTACAGTGTTTATGAAGGTTATGATTCTACAGAAGAATTCTGAGAACGCCATGAGCAGGTATCTCTAATAAGACGTCTCTAAAGAAATGAACTCATAAAGAAACTGGACACAACTGGAAAGTGGGGAGATGAAGAAAGATAGGAAAATCTATAGGGAAGATGCTATTCAGCTTGACAAAGCGGAATGGGGAAAACATTTGTATTGGAAATTAATGTTAATATGCAAAACAGGGATGGGTACCAAGGTAATGCTGTGGTTAGCATACATGCCTGCTCAATCAGCGGTCAAAGGTTTGAATCTGCATCAAGACAGATGTTTAAAAACTGACTTGGCCGTCCAGGTCAGACCAGCATTAAAAAATGGGCATTAGGAAATGTTTTGTGAGGTAAAGTTGGCTTAAACTGATAATGACCACTTCATCCCTCAATTGCCAATTGGTCTATAAAAATATGGAGCCAGCACCGCATGCCTCAAGGCTTGTGAAAAGAATCCTTTACTGTATTTGGCAAGTCAAGGAGGCTGTGGGCATAAATGACGACCAACATTATACAGCATGAACTAGAAGACAACTAGATATCAGGTCAGCTTGTTGAAAAGTAGTCCCCTCAGCAAGTCAGGCCCTGTTACACGTACTTGAACAAAAGAAAGTGACCAACCTGTTCTACATGTTCCAGGACGGACGGTGGGTGCTGAGTTGACAGCACGGCCGGGTGGATCTGTCTGGCCAAGAATGCCGAGTTGGCCGCCACATGAAGATGAGATGGGTTAGGGGGCTGGAAAGCTCGGCGCTCCTCAGGCGTGGCCGTGGTGGAAGATGTCGGCGCTCTGTCACGTGTGCGGCGACGGGTGGAGTTGCTAGAAATGAAAAAAAAATGCTTTGTTAAAAACATTAGATTATAGCCATAACTGAAAATGATGTCTGGCATGGAGAGATGATTAATTCCACATTAAAGCTGCTGGAGGGGTGTTAAGTGGCAGGGATTCACATATAATAGGTTACAGCACCATCAGAAATGATATGCCTTGATGACCTGCTTCCTCCTGGTCATCTTCTAAACATTAAAAGATTTATGTTACTAGGCTGGGTTGGCAACTAGGCCATACCAATTAACTTGATTTAGTAACCTAATGCACTATTCATTTTAATACTGCGAGATTTACTGAGGAGGGATCTGAGCATATATGGACTGATTGGTTCCGATGTGCAATGAGGATGATCTGATGACTAACTATACCATTACACCAGTTAGTTATGTAAATCATCATCATGTGTCATCCTGGTAAGCATGGGTAGTTAGGTTCACGATCTGACACGATCACTCATTTACAAGGCCATGATCGATATGCACACAGTGAAGAATATAACAATGTCTTTTCACCTCCACCCTGAGTTTAAGACTTTGCTAAACCATTCAGCCTCTCCCCTTCTAACACAAGGTGTAGAATACCCTACTGTCAAGGTCTTTATTTTTGCATAATCACAAACGCACTGATTTCCCCACATCACTAGATCATATAGTAACAACCGGTCAGATTTTTGATAACAGAGTTTCTTGATGGCCTTGCATCACATTACAGGAAGTGAGAACTCGCACAGAATGGGCTTTGCAGAAAAGCATAATCACAATAGGTAGGCACTTGATAATGCTAATGAAAAAATGGGTTTGCAGCACTAGCAGCAAAACATTATTATTATTGTTGTTACCATGGTGTGTGTGTGTGTGTGCGCGCATGCGTGCGTGTGGTGTGTGTGTGGCAAAGTGGGCAAGCTGCTTATCTTGCACAATGACAGTTGTGGGTTTGTTTTCAGACTGTTATTCGGTTAATGAGTGTTATTTTTTCTAAGACCCAAGGGGGGTATGGCGCTAGAGCTACAGACTTCATGTGTGATGTTTTTGTCAGGCACTCTACAGAAAGAAAGCTGAGCCATATATAATAGGACCCGGTACAATGAAGTGGATCTTTTTTATTTTAAGTCACTGTTTGTTTGTTAGAGTCACTGCTTGTTCTGTTAGAGTCACTGCTTGTTTTGTTAGAGTCACTGCTTGTTTTGTTAGAGACATTGCCTGTTTTGCTAGAGTGACTGCTTGTTTTGTTAGAGACATTGCCTGTTCTGTTAGAGTCACTGCTTGTTTTGTTAGAGACACTGCTTGCTTTATTAGAGACATTGCCTGTTTTGCTAGAGACATTGCCTGTTTTGTTAGAGACATTGCCCGTTTTGTTAGAGGCAATACTTTTTTGTAGAGACATTGCCTATTTTGCTAGAGCATTGCCTGTTTTGTTAGAGCCACTGCTTGTTTTGTTAAGATTCACTGCTTGTTTTGATAGAGACAATGCTTGCTTTGTTAAGAGTAACTGTTTGTTTTGCCAGAATCACTGCTTGTTTTATTAGCAATAAATTCAAGGGGTTTGATCCAGTCTCACAAGGAAAAGAAGTACACTAGAAAACACACTAAGACTACAGAAGACCTGAATGCCATACAATAGAATGCTTATTATGCGTAAGCTAACAGTGACCAGCTATCAATCGATTTGAAGCCACTTTACTGTTTCTTTCATCCTCAAAACAAGTATCTAACTTAACTAAGTTTCACTTTAAGACTACAATGATGGATTCAAACCAGGCCAGGTCTTGGCTTCCACCTAACAAGTAGTGAAATGGGTGCTTGGCTTCAATCAGCCACTCAAGAACAACAAGCTGGAAAGTGAGCCAGTCACCCCATCTCACAATGTCACCTAATCTATGTGAAATCCTTAGCACTTCACACCCTCCCACCCCACATGATATTATCTGCTAGGACAATGCATTTACCCTTGCACCGTAAAGTGTCACCCTAATCCTGTATCAACCCAGGCAGGCGCCCAGGTGACAACGCTGTCAGGCCACACCAGTGGTTCATTGCTGCAGATGAAACAATCAATCTTCCAGCTTAGTCATCACCATCTGCCAGCCTACTTCACTTCACTACGCCCTGATCCCACGAGTAAATCAACAAACACAGAAAGTGGAACTGGTTAGCTGTACAAGAACACAACCACCAAGAGAGACATAATGGGTGTTGCAGCTAGAACGCTTTCGTCAGCACACAAGAAAAGAAAAAAAAACACTAAAACACTGATATACAACTACATGTTTTTAAACTGCCGAAAGGTTACTCAGTAAGGTCAGGTCACTCAGTAAGGTCGAGGAGACGTCTAAATATTAGGGCACCCGTGCAAACACGGGATCAAACAACAATGGGCATAACCTTTGAAGAAGAGGAACATGGAAGCACACAAGGAACATTGAACGACACACGCAACATGGTCAACTTCCAAACACAGTTGAAACAAAACACAAAGTCCTCAGACAATTGATGCTGTTGGGCTGTGATGTTCTCAGTCGTCACATATTCCAGGCCACAACATGATGAGATTGATTGACCAGTTGCGTTTATCCCCGCCCTTCCTTCCCAAACAATTTCCAGAAAATTGTATAGTACCCATTTTTATAAGGCTGGGTCCACCCCACAGCCGTACTGGTGGGGAATAATCCTGCCACTGTGTGGGTCAACTGTCTTGGTAGGCAAGCTAACTAACTATTATGCCACTGCTGTTCCTTCTGATCATAAAATATCTCTCTCTCTCTCTCTCTCTCTCCTCTCTCTCTCTCTCTCTCTCTCTCTCTCTCTCTCTCTCTCTCTCTCTGAAAACCAATATCTCACAAACAAACACTAATATAAAAGCTCTCTCTCTCTCTCCTCTCTCTCTCTCTCTCTCTCTCTCTCTCTCTCTCTCTCTCTCTCTCTCTCTCTCTCTCTCTCTCTGAAAACCAGTATCTCACATACATACACTAATATAAAAGCGCGCGACCTCTCCCGCTCGAAAACTAACATCTCCCAAACATAATACCGTATTACCACAAAACTCCCTTCACTGAACTGAACTTTCTTCCGGATCTCACATTACATCCCCAGTCCTCCTATCTGTGAGGTTTCTTCTATGAAACCAGTGGTCCCCAACTTATTCCCACGAAGCCACACTTTCAGAAAGAAAATCTTATTCTGCCACTCTTATCGTTTTGTTGAAATTCATACAATTTTATCTCTTAACTATGTCTGTCAGACACCAAGTATTGTCGGCTATTCTTCCCGTCGCTATTCTTCCCGTCTGCCAATCAACGCGCATTGTGTGTTTGTACTTATTACGTGTATAGCATTCTTAAGAAATCTGACAACCTATTCTCTCTCTCTCTCTCTCTCTCTCTCTCTCTCTCTCTCTCTCTCTCTCTCTCTCTCTCTGTGTGTGTTTTTTTTTTCTATGTGAATGTAACATGCACAACAGACAAATGATGCACAAACGACGAGTGATTGCAAGGGCCGAATGTAAGACGGGCCTGCATGCCCAATTTGTTAGATAACGTATGCGACTCATTTGTTCATTCGTTCTCTCCGCCGACGCATCACGCCAAAAATGATACACATCGTTTCATTAGATATATCTCCTCTTTCTCTCACTCCATCGGCACACCACGCAAAAAATGTTATACATCGTTTAATTATAATCTCTACTCTTTCTCTCACTCAGTCGGCACACCACGACAAAAAGTATACACATCGTTTAATTAGATTCTCCTCTTTCTCTCATTCCGTCGGCACACCACGACAAAAAGTATAAACATCGTTTAATTAGATTCTCCTCTTTCTCTCATTCCGTCGGCACACCACGCAAAAACTATATCACACATCTTTACATTATAGAAAGATACATTCGCCGACACGGAACAGAGAAAAATGATACGTATCTTTTCATATAAACGAACACGTTAGTCCATATACTTCTGTCGTCCCCCTATTCTCGCTTGCCTATCTGTCAATCCACCCACTCATTCTCACCCTTCATGGAGACATCAGCATCAAGTAAATGCTCACACATCTGTTTAGAATACTTGTCCTTTTCTATGTCATAAAAACGTCCGCCCTCCTTCCTCTCGTCTGTAGATACCAAAAGATATCACACGTATTTTGATAAATCACGCTATATAAAATACCAATCACATAAAATCGTGCTCTATCTCTGCCCAACTCTATTAACACCATGACATGCATCACACACGTTTTCATAACAAATTATTTCTCTCTCTCTCTACTAAAATGTTACTACACATCTGTTCGGAATACAGTTTTTCCTTCCTCCAATATATACGCGTGCTCTCTGTCCCTCCATCCAAACATCTGTTCATGGTACTTTTTTCCTTCCTCTAATATTACTCTCTCTCTCCATTACAAAAATACTACCACTACAATAAATACGTACTCTCTCTCTCTCTCTCTCTCTCTCTCTCTCTCATGCTTTGTTTCTCCGCCAACGACACACCAACAGAGAAATGCAATCAATTGACATACAACACACCAATGCCAATAGACCCCAGTTGCCGCTGCTGTGAAAGCAATCACGAACCCACCCCCACCCCGTTTCTAGCCACATCAACCCCCCACCCCGTTTCTAGCCACATCAAACCCCCCCCCCCCCCCCCCCCCCTAGAAATTGGTGGCTGCATTGACTGGCGGTACAGTACTGCAGCATCAAGCGCCTCCCTGAAGTTTGGACAGAACATTCGGAATGTAGATGTTTAAGGGCACTGGTGAAATATCGAAGGGTGAACACCTAATCTGTCTGTCTGTCTTTCTCTCTCTCTAATCTATCTATCTATCTACCTACCTACAACAAGTCGATCTGCCCCCCCCCCTTTCTCTGTTATATCGATAGGCCTACGGGCGGACTGGTAGGGAGGGAGGGAGAGAGGGAGGGAGAGAGAGAGAGAGAGAGAGAGAGAGAGAGAGAGAGAGAGACAGACAGACACACAGAGAGAGAGACTGTCACCGAGGACTGAATCAAGCCAACCAACTCCCCCATGATCACAGGTGGTCCAATGATATGTGTACCTACCACGTGTAACATACCGTAGTGTGGCCCCGTTATTGATCCAGGCAATCATACTGTCACTAAGGACCTTTTGCCGCGCCTGGAGTCTATCGAACATATGGTGCGAGTCTCATATGGTATCGACCAATCGGTACTCCTGGAGTCATGTGGTCAATAGCACACTAGCCATCCTTGCTTCCCAAAATAGTACCTGGTTCCAACTTAAGCTGGGCCTATTTTAATATCTGGCATCGATACGAATTCTAACCCGTGACTACGGCTCGGCAGACATGTTTCTAAAAATAGATACGTTATTTTAACACGGCAGACACATTTCTATACAGATACGTTACATTAACACAACAGACATATTTGTATAAAGATACGCTATTTTGAAGTACCCATATGTGTATAAAGAGATACGTTATATTAACGTAGCAGACAGCGTTCTATAAAGAGATACGTTATATTAACACAGCAGACAGCGTTCTATAAAGAGATACGTTATATTAACAATCAAACACTTATCCTTAGACTAGTGACCAACCCCTTAATATTTGCAGTATTCACAACAATTTCTGTCCTTAATCAGAAAAGTCTCTTCTCAGCCAACTCATGCCAAATTTTATTTTCTTTGCCATCTATTTTCTTAAGTTCGTTTCACGTCTTTTCAACATTTTTTGTTCAGCCCTGTCATCAATTCCATTCTGTTTATTTATTTAGTGGGGAGGGTGGGCTTCCTATATTCCCCCCTCCCCCCGTGAAGTGGAGAATTAGGCCTGCCTTTAATGCTATCGATTCCCCCCCCCCCCCCCCCACACCTTCCTCCCGCCCTGTGTGTCTTATGTACAGAAAAACCGCTCTGAACTGACAATGATGATGAAAGGACCCCCTGCACGCACCACAGCTGACTTACTTACAGACGTACTGACGAAAGCAACTAATAATCCCGAAACCTTAAAGAGATTGTGTGCACAGACGCATTAATAGTCAAGTTTTGAACCAATCCGTACAGCGGTGGACAAAACCATGAATATGTGGTCGCAGGACTCCACACAGAACACAACCGTAATCAAACGCTAGAAATTATTTTTAGCCACAAACGTGGGGGAAGACTGATGGAGTGACTCGTGTGTGTGTGTGGGGGGGGGGCATAACATGCCTCTGCTGAGGATTGAACCCAGACCACACACTCTATGTGTGTGTTTCTCCGTGAGAGAGAGAGAGAGAGAGAAAGAAAGAGAGAGAGAGAGAGAGAGAGAGAGAGAGAGAGAGAGAGAGAAAGAAAGAGAGAGACTCCGACAGGATAGGAACACTCCAAAAGAAAGTGCAACAAGTATGGTATTAAGCCTACAATGCAAAAAGAAGATAATAAAGGACATTTCCGATTTACATCATATTTGAGTAAACATAAAGAGTCAACCAACAGAGAAGAAACATGAAAACGATTGATTGATTGATTGATTGATTTAGGAACCAACATCACAGCATTCGGGACATTCCCATAAGCGCTCCGTCCCCATCCTCAGCAGCCAGCGAAGAGTTCCAACACTAATAGTTCCAGTAGCAATCTGATTATATGTCCGTCTCGCCTTTCCTCTGAGCGTCGAGCATCGGCCAGATCCCCTCGTCACACCTCGCTGTCTCATTCTTACCAGACTATGGTGATCCATTTGCTACTCCGAGGTGTAGACGTGCTCCCACAAGGCCGCAACCACATCTGTTTTGTCATACATCAATACTCCACCAAACGAAATGAAAACGATTAAGAAATAAACAGAGAAGTAACGTTAAATGAAATGAACTGTACATAAATAAATCTGGTTGAACCACCGGAGACTATGACAGGGAGCTATACTACTATAGACATATATGCAGATCTCCACCCAAAAGACAACATAAATCATCTGGCAACGAAGGACCAGAACACGATTTTCAGTCCTCAAACACGACACACACATATCACTCAACTTGCACCTGAACAGACCTCAGTCACAGCTCACCCCCGGAGTGACCAGGTTCCAGATGGTAGGAAATTGTTACTTCCGCCAAAGCCAGATAAAAGGAGCACTTTAAAAAGAACAACACTACGGCTAGCACTCGCGTGTATTATATCGCATGGCATTGGGCCAAAGAGCATTGGGCCAAAGAGCGCTGGTCCCGAGGCTAGAGGGCGGAAGTCCAGACACCACGGGATCGATATCAACAACAAGCGATAAGAACAAACAGAATGATGATATTCAAAACGATGGTTTCCAGTAGTGAATTTGAATACCGAAAACACAATAGATTGCACAACTGATTGCCTGGCATTCTCGCTGCATCTCGTCAGGTGCATAATGCAGAATTCACACAACATAAACTAAAGCAATGATATTAATCTTCCAAGCTGAAATATACAGCACACATATGCCCACAGTCATTTAAACTGTCTACTGTGGTAATTGGCTATCAGGTGCCTTTTTCTTTGCACAAAGTTGGCTTCTCTAAAATGATGATACTCTCTGGATAGACATTAACTGTGTACACATCATTCCAGACGTGTTCAAATCCATCTCCAGTGGGGATTGTAAACACAAACTGGTTTGATTCGCAGGTCGACGCAGCCAGCCTACAATAGTTATCAAGTGAAGCTTTGGGAAGTAAAAGATGTCGGTATAATATTGTCCTAATAGCCAAAGAACATTTCGAGCCAAAATAGGCCTTATCAGCCATCTTAGAACCCACGGCTCCATACCTTCAACCCCACTGGGTGAAATTTTCGATCTTTGGCAGGAGTCTCCCAAGTGTCGTGATGAATCCCAGAAGCTTTCAATTAGATCTTCAGTGTCGTTAGAAGCGTTTCCTTTGGCCGCCTTGAGGGTCTACTACAACGCAGCTCGCCGTAAAAAAAATTGTTTAGGGAGCCTGTGATCTGGCATGCGAGTCAAGTGACCAGCCCAGCGAATCTGATTCTTCATTAGAATAGTGTGTATACTGGGCATGGACGCTCTTTCTAGGACTTCAGTGTCTGGGATCTTGTCTTGCCATTTAATCTTCAATAGCTTCCTAAGGCAGACTGTGCGGAAGTGGTTTAATTTCCTAGCGTGCCGCTGATAAACAGTCCAGGTTTCACAAGCATATAGCAGTGTGGATAATACGACTGCTGTGTATGTAGACTTTCAGCTTTGTTTGCAGGCTTCTTCCATTTCTGTCCCACACATACTTGTGCACTAGAAGTAGTAGCGTGTGTATGGACTACGCTTGAGTTCAATCCGAGCGAACGCAACAACAACAACAATGTAAAGAAGTCACTGGGAATGGGAGCTAAAACATAAAACATGGATAACATCGGAAACTCTTAAAAATAAAAGAAAGGAAACATTTAAAAAAAAAAAAATTTAACAATAGCACAATCAGAGCTACTAAAATTAGAGACTGAAAATCACAGTAGCTAATAAAGAATTTACAACACGTCACCAGCTTAACTAGAAAGTTACCACTCAAGACTCCTATACGGCAAAAGAAAAATGAGACCTAAAACATATGGAGACGATAATTAGAATACTGCAGGGAGGTCATAGAGTTTATTGCAAGAGAGAAAGAGATATAAAAGCTTGGTGTGAGTTGGTTGTGGGCTTATGTTTCATTGGGGAATAACTGACAGAAGTAGAAGCGAAAACAGAAGACTCAAATAGAAGCCGCAAACAAATAGAAGTAGTAGCCGCAACTAAACTTTAAAAGAAACGGAGGGAGGGAGAAGGAACTGGAGAATAACTGTTCATCAATGGGCCATCTAAAAACGTATGGTAAACTTTGTATTGAATAATACAGCATTCATCCTGCACTCACAAATTGTAAATACACGTCAAAGTGGAGACCCATCCCGCCAAATACACACTTTTGACGTGTGTTCTTTGAAAATTTTCTACTACAAGTATGTGAGGTATTTCTCCACCAGTGTAGTCCAAATCTAAAGGGGGAAACAGCCTACCTGGCAGTGTGGATAGACGGGGAAAACGTATATTGGGCAGCCCTCAAACACAAAGACCGGGGGAATTGTGAAGTTTTCCCTCAAGACCTCAAAAGGCTATCTATATCTAGCGCGTTTGAGACGGCCTTTGTAGAGGACATCAGGGTCTCGTGTGTTGTTCCTGCATTCAGGAGGCTTTTCTCCAGAGACAGTGCTAGGCACATGCTACGAGCCAGATCCTGCGATTAGCTCAGACAGCAGCAGAATGTTGTTCTTTTGTTGTACCTTGTGAGAGAGTTTTCGTCACTTCCAATTTTTCAATTAAGTTTTATTTATATTGTGTGTGTGTGTGTGTGTGTGTGTGTGTGTGTGTGTGTGTGTGTGTGTGTGTGTGTGTGTGTGTCTCTCTCTCTCTCTCTCTCTCTCTCTCTGTCTGTCTGTCTGTCTGTCTCTCTCTCGTAGACTTGCCTGAAAAATCTACCCGAGGTTGGGACAGACACGTCATGCAAAGACCATGTAAACAATATAAAATATACACAAAGTAATGCAGCTTTTCAGAACAGAATTACAAACAAACTAAACAGATTTCAACAATAGTAAAACCAGAGCTACTAAAATTACAACCTGTGAAAAATCACGGTGCCTAATAAATAATGTAGAACGCGGATAAGGATAAATAAAGCGAATGGAAACTCAAGAGATCATTACAGCATTCGTAATTGCGTTCTGTTCTATAAATCTGCATTATTTTGTGCTATTTTATATTGTTTACATTTCCACAGCTTTACCGCAGTTTCACTGATTTTATGCAAAGAACGTGCAACATTAGACCCCCCCCCCCCCGCAAAAATATTGGAAAAAAAACACACACACACACACAAAACAACAACAACAAAACAGTGTAATGTCGTTTCTTATTGCCCACTACTAACTAGAATTAAATAATCTGTGTTCCTAGTTCTATTCTAATCATTTTTCTCATTTCACCTTTCAAGTGGCGATTGGTTAAAAAAATATGAGGCTTGAACCATATACCCAATACGCCGCACCGTGAGATAACAGGCCTTTAACTCTACATGTCAATTTAACATACGTGTGCAATATGTCAAGCAAAATTATGCTGGGTGGATTGAGGCGGTGGCATGGAGGAATATGCTCAAAAGAGTTGATCCACAAAACCAAAGACCGAGATCTGTGGAAAGTCATGAACACCTACGCCAGCAGGCATGTCACTTGATGATGATGATGATGATGATGTATAATGTGTAACCTACCGTTTCCTTCCATTAACCCCGCCACTCGTTCCACGCCTGGCTGGCATACCTGCCAGCCTCATATCGTCTTGCACAACCTGCTGGTTTCTGGGCTTGTAGAGGGGAGGACCAGCACCGTCAGCCAGTCCCCGTGAACATGGTGCTTTGGTGCCGGGAGAGGGAGAACTATCCTGACCACTAACCTCACTCTGCCGGTCTCCCTGGTCTAGGGGTTACACGAATTTCTCCGTAATCGCGAGTAACGTGACGTGCGCGAGAATCTGTAGCGGTTCTCTCCGCGTCGGTAACTTACGGGGTATGGGAGCCGGTCGCTCAGAAAGCAATGACAAACTACTGAGCGTAATCTTGCCAAGAAATCAACAATCAGCTGAAAGATGCTGATGTTGACAGCGATGTCCTGTAAAAAAAATGTGAACCAAAAAAACCTCACTTTGCGTGTGCCCCGGGCCCATTAGGGAGGCAATGAATAGTAACACTAATCTACCATGTATGGCGTAAGACGAGAGTGAGGGTTGGCGTAAGACGAGAGTGAGGGTTGGCGTAAGACGAGAGTGGGGGTTGGCGTAAGATGAGAGGGTTGGCGTAAGACGAGCGGGTTGACTTTCGGCTGGTCGCCCTGCGGTAAAAGACCGAGCCATGTGAGAAAACCCGGGTCAATGAGGTCTTTCTGGTGACTGCCGAGTCCACCGACGATGAACTGTGGTTTTCATGGAGGACTTTTGTGTTGGCATTCTAGCGGCGGCATTATGCACAGTGTACTTATGCGGGCTGTTGGATTGCCGAGACTCCTATCTATTCCACTTTTCACATTGGACAGTGGGGAGCATTTTGTGTGATGTTCACTGGCACAGGAATGGAGCAAAAAGGGGACGACCCATTAATTAACTAAGACGGCTGCTACACTATTCCGTAGAAAACTTTAGCTGCAAATCCCAACCAGTCGTGAACAGGCCTGCGAAGTGATTAAGTCCTTGCCTGATCTGGTTGGGGTTCCCTGCTCCACAGGGAAACAAAGTAAAAAGAAGAAAGACACGAGACAAACTGCAAACCGCAATCACACCGGATTCCAATTGCCACCTTCAAATCATCGTTTGCTGGCCAGTTACTTCATACATGATGAAAACACGCAACTTTCTGTAGAAACACGTGTGACGTACACAACATCCAGACATTGGGAGAGTTTAACGTGGGACAAGAAGCTCTGTTAGGTGGCAGAAATGGTTCAATGCATGATACCTTGGTTTATAATAAGCTAAGCAGTTCCCAGATTCACTACCAGCTGTCAATAAAGGCAAGTTATAACCGAACCTTTTGGGGAGGGGTAAAGAGTGGAGAAAAAGAAGGGGCCAAACAATTTCTTTCCCAGCTAGCGCCAGCATGCTACAGGTAGCTGATCCCTACACTCTGATCCCCCCTCTGACCTCTCAACTCTTGCCCTCATAAACCAGCAACGGCGGCCGGGAATACTTCAAAGCGCTGCGTCGGTGTGTGCGTGCGTCCACGGCACGACCCTGGAGTTTCCAACCCGAACCACGGTACAAGAGGCGTGTACTTGACAGTAAGGTCCCCAGCTGACGCCAGCCAGGTTCACCGCCAACCTTGTCGACGTTGATTCAGTAATTCAGACCACTAAACTTAATCTAAGTGCGTTACTGAAGTGTACGCTACTGCGATAATAATTAAGTGAATGCATACGTACTAACTGAAAGTGGAAAGGAAACATTATCCACAATCAGATTTGGTTACAAGAAGGACCAAGTGCATAGATGAATATAGACAGCGTCAACTGAACAGTGGAAAAGTCCGACAGCTAACTCAGTACGAAGGCATACTGAAACGTCAAATTTATAAAAGGATACATTTAAGACACTCGCATGTATAGAAGAGAAATACAGAAGAGCCAAGTTTATAAATGAGACATACTGGAGAAACACGCCTGTCAACGGGACCTTCCAGAATTAGTACGAGGATCGTCCAGTAAGTATCCGGACTGATGTAATCTCCAGATAATGATGTCATGTGAGATAAATTGAAATTACCTGTCCTATTTTTAGACTGCGTCACATGCGACTGCAACATATTTTACCCACCGGGCTACAAACTTCTTTCTGTACTCCGGCAGAACAAAATTCTTTGCGCTGGTCCTTGAGCCTTTGGCGAAATATCAGACGCACTTCTCCGTGTCAAACTTTTATCCTCCGAGATGTTTCAGTAGGCCAAAAAGTTGAAAAGAACTCGGGGCTAAGCCAGGACTGTAAGGCGGCTGTGGTAATACAATGCAATTAATTGGTCAATAATTGCCATAGTTTTAGCTGTATGGGGTCACGCGTTGTCGTGTTGAAGAATGACATTACTGGAAAGTCCTATACCCTTATGAGGAATAATCCTTCTGAACTAGATTACATTTGAGATGATCCCTGATGATAATGTCAACAAAACTTTTGCTAATGCCAGTAGCCATCGCATCGCGTCTTCGCTTACATTAATGCCGATCACCCAAAACAACCTTTTGACACTTTTAGGTCGACCTTCACTGGGCTCATCCTCCATGGATTCATTGACCTTAACGAAAATCCCAACACCATTCAAACACTGGTGAACGTGCATACAGTCTGTTCTCCAAACACACATGCCAGTCAACGATGCATTTCGACGAGTTTTGAACCTTCTTTCACCAATAATCTCATCAATACACACTCTTGCATGCACTGGAGTCAATTGGCCCGACGCCATTTTTAAAAACAAAGAGCGAGAGAACTGTTCATACTTGTTCATTGCATACCACGTAGTGTCAGATGTAGAAACGATCCTCGCATTTCAAACAGTGTAATTTTGAATACAAAGTCTGATCAGTAGGAGTAGTAATTTTTCGTTAGCTTGCAGTAGACTGTCTTTATCTGCAATGTTGTCGCTAGCAAAAATCGCACGGTCTTGTTTAGTTCACTGAGTGGTCAGAAAAATTTATCTTTTAACTGCTGCTTCCCTAGGCCAGAGTGTTTGCACAGATATGCCATATTCGGGGCAATCTTGGTGCTGTCTGGGATACCAATCCACATCTGCCACACTCTTTCAGGTTTCATGTTATGTTTAAATGCAAAACTGTGGTAAATAATACAGGTTAAATTACTGAAACCATTGAGGCTATTGACTTTAACCATCAAATGGCACGTTACTTTAGTAATTCAGCAACATATAGGTGAAGTTTGACATAAGATTTTAGGCGTCTCGAAATAGCTAAATGGAGAGCAATATGGCAAAACAGTTATCACACATACGAACCTGGTTTTTGCACTGAGTTTAGCGAATTCTCTATACAAATACTGAATATGTGTAAACCACCAACCATATTATAGAAACCTGTGTTCGGCCATTATGATGGTACTAATGGTGGCGTCCAGGTAGAAATGGCGGTGGCGTCCAGGTTGAAATGGTGGTAGATCCAGGTAGGAAGGGTGGCAGCGTCTAGTCACAATTATGACGACGGCGTCCAGCAACCATTTATGGTGGCAATGATGACAGCGTTGATATATTTCTGTCTTATTACTGCTGGGATAGTATTTCGTGTTACTGTGTCATGGAATGAAGAGGAAGGTACGGAACGATTAACCTGAGAATAAGACAGACCCAAATGACTTGATCTCATGTTTGCAGAATGCCCGAAAATCGGCACATCAAAGCTAGAACTCTATGACAACGCCAGGTAAAGGACCCAGGCAGCATTGGCTAAACGAACAAACAGCTCGACAACCCTTAGCTAATAACGCACACAAGTATTATAACCATTGCCTAGGCCTCCAACCAAATGTTCTGGCTGCATCCTCTCAGACCTAACAATGCTTGTGTGTTAATATGGAACATGAATCTTTGCCTTGTTCGCGGGCTAGCAATAATCTATAGAACAACACTCAGGCATTAACACACCCATACCTTTCCGCATAATGTGCCGTTTTTATGACGGCCAGCATATTCCTCCACAACTATACGTTTCCTTGTTCACGCAGATTTAGTTAGATGATTGTCTTAGGTGTCATTGTGCCAACAATTCTAACTTTCCCCCTCTGGTAAGAACCCCCCAGTGTGCTTGCTAGTGTGGAGTTTCTACTAGTTGCCGCTGTTGACCTAACATGTTCCTCTAAATTAACCTCTACCAGTCAATCTAACAGTTTCCTCCTCCGCCGTATCTACCAGCAGCCACCTCATTTAAAATGTACATCCTCTGTACTGAACAACAGCTGCCAATGCATTCTAGTGGGCCCTTCTGCAACAGCAAGAAATACTGAAGATATCAAACGTACTTGGCCACAGTATCTGCGGCGCCAGTGACCAGTGTGATTCCTCTAACTTCTTGACATTGTTCATCGTGAAGCAAAACAAGCGTCTTTATGTTCATTGTATGCGACACGGCGAACCCTAGCCTTCCCGGGACTTGGCTCTACTAGATCTTCATTGTATGCGACACGGCGAACCCTAGCCTTCCCGGGACTTGGCTCAAATAGATCTTCATTGTATGCGACACGGCGAACCCTAGCCTTCCCGGGACTTGGCTCTACTAGATCTTCATTGTATGCGACACGGCGAACCCTAGCCTTCCAGGGACTTGGCTCTACTAGATCTTCATTGTATGCGACACGGCGAGCCCGAGCCTTCCCGGGACTTGGCTCAAATAGATCTTCATTGTATGCGACACGGCGAACCCGAGCCTTCCCGGGACTTGGCTCTACTAGATCTTCATTGTATCCGACACGGCGAACCCTAGCCTTCCAGGGACTTGGCTCTACTAGATCTTCATTGTATGCGACACGGCGAACCCTAGCCTTCCCGGGACTTGGCTCTACTAGATCTTCATTGTATGCGACACGGCGAACCCTAGCCTTCCCGGGACTTGGCTCTACTAGATCTTCATTGTATGCGACACGGCGAACCCTAGCCTTCCAGGGACTTGGCTCTACTAGATCTTCATTGTATGCGACACGGCGAGCCCGAGCCTTCCAGGGACTTGGCTCAAATAGATCTTCATTGTATGCGACACGGCGAACCCTAGCCTTCCCGGGACTTGGCTCTACTAGATCTTCATTGTATGCGACACGGCGAACCCTAGCCTTCCCGGGACTTGGCTCAAATAGATCTTCATTGTATGCGACACGGCGAACCCTAGCCTTCCCGGGACTTGGCTCAAATAGATCTTCATTGTATGCGACACGGCGAACCCTAGCCTTCCCGGGACTTGGCTCTACTAGATCTTCATTGTATGCGACACGGCGAACCCTAGCCTTCCAGGGACTTGGCTCTACTAGATCTTCATTGTATGCAACACGGCGAGCCCGAGCCTTCCCGGGACTTGGCTCAAATAGATCTTCATTGTATGCGACACGGCGAACCCGAGCCTTCCCGGACTTGGCTCTACTAGATCTTCATTGTATCCGACACGGCGAACCTTAGCCTTCCAGGGACTTGGCTCTACTAGATCTTCATTGTATGCGACACGGCGAACCCCGAGCCTTCCCGGGACTTGGCTCTACTAGATCTTCATTGTATGTGACACGGCGAACCCTAGCCTTCCCGGGACTTGGCTCTACTAGATCTTCATTGTATGCTACACGGCGAGCCCGAGCCTTCCCGGGACTTGGCTCAAATAGATCTTCATTGTATGCGACACGGCGAACCCTAGCCTTCCCGGGACTTGGCTCTACTAGATCTTCATTGTATGCGACACGGCGAACCCTAGCCTTCCCGGGACTTGGCTCTACTAGATCTTCATTGTATGTGACACTGCGAACCTGAGCCTTCCAGGGACTTGGCTCTACTAGATCTTCATTGTATGCGACACGGCGAACCCTAGCCTTCCCGGGACTTGGCTCTACTAGATCTTCATTGTATGCGACACGGCGAACCCTAGCCTTCCCGGGACTTGGCTCAAATAGATCTTCATTGTATGCGACACGGCGAACCCTAGCCTTCCCGGGACTTGGCTCTACTAGATCTTCATTGTATCCGACACGGCGAACCCTAGCCTTCCCGGGACTTGGCTCAAATAGATCATTGTATGCGACACGGCGAACCCGAGCCTTCCCGGGACTTGGCTCTACTAGATCTTCATTGTATGCGACACGGCGAACCCTAGCCTTCCCGGGACTTGGCTCTACTAGATCTTCATTGTATGCGACACGGCGAACCCTAGCCTTCCCGGGACTTGGCTCAAATAGATCTTCATTGTATGCGACACGGCGAACCCTAGCCTTCCCGGGACTTGGCTCTACTAGATCTTCATTGTATGCGACACGGCGAACCCTAGCCTTCCAGGGACTTGGCTCTACTAGATCTTCATTGTATGCGACACGGCGAACCCTAGCCTTCCCGGACTTGGCTCAAATAGATCTTCATTGTATGCGACACGGCGAACCCGAGCCTTCCCGGGACTTGGCTCTACTAGATCTTCATTGTATCCGACACGGCGAACCCTAGCCTTCCAGGGACTTGGCTCTACTAGATCTTCATTGTATGCGACACGGCGAACCCTAGCCTTCCCGGGACTTGGCTCTACTAGATCTTCATTGTATGCGACACGGCGAACCCTAGCCTTCCCGGGACTTGGCTCTACTAGATCTTCATTGTATGCGACACGGCGAACCCTAGCCTTCCAGGGACTTGGCTCTACTAGATCTTCATTGTATGCGACACGGCGAGCCCGAGCCTTCCAGGGACTTGGCTCAAATAGATCTTCATTGTATGCGACACGGCGAACCCGAGCCTTCCCGGGACTTGGCTCTACTAGATCTTCATTGTATCCGACACGGCGAGCCCGAGCCTTCCCGGGACTTGGCTCAAATAGATCTTCATTGTATGCGACACGGCGAACCCTAGCCTTCCCGGGACTTGGCTCTACTAGATCTTCATTGTATGCGACACGGCGAACCCTAGCCTTCCCGGGACTTGGCTCAAATAGATCTTCATTGTATGCGACACGGCGAACCCTAGCCTTCCCGGGACTTGGCTCTACTAGATCTTCATTGTATGCGACACGGCGAACCCTAGCCTTCCCGGGACTTGGCTCAAATAGATCTTCATTGTATGCGACACGGCGAACCCTAGCCTTCCCGGGACTTGGCTCTACTAGATCTTCATTGTATGCGACACGGCGAACCCTAGCCTTCCAGGGACTTGGCTCTACTAGATCTTCATTGTATGCGACACGGCGAGCCCGAGCCTTCCCGGGACTTGGCTCAAATAGATCTTCATTGTATGCGACACGGCGAACCCGAGCCTTCCCGGGACTTGGCTCTACTAGATCTTCATTGTATCCGACACGGCGAACCTTAGCCTTCCAGGGACTTGGCTCTACTAGATCTTCATTGTATGCGACACGGCGAACCCGAGCCTTCCCGGGACTTGGCTCTACTAGATCTTCATTGTATGTGACACGGCGAACCCTAGCCTTCCCGGGACTTGGCTCTACTAGATCTTCATTGTATGCTACACGGCGAGCCCGAGCCTTCCCGGGACTAGGCTCAAATAGATCTTCATTGTATGCGACACGGCGAACCCTAGCCTTCCCGGGACTTGGCTCTACTAGATCTTCATTGTATGCGACACGGCGAACCCTAGCCTTCCCGGGACTTGGCTCTACTAGATCTTCATTGTATGTGACACTGCGAACCTGAGCCTTCCAGGGACTTGGCTCTACTAGATCTTCATTGTATGCGACACGGCGAACCCTAGCCTTCCCGGGACTTGGCTCTACTAGATCTTCATTGTATGCGACACGGCGAACCCTAGCCTTCCCGGGACTTGGCTCAAATAGATCTTCATTGTATGCGACACGGCGAACCCTAGCCTTCCCGGGACTTGGCTCTACTAGATCTTCATTGTATCCGACACGGCGAACCCTAGCCTTCCCGGGACTTGGCTCAAATAGATCATTGTATGCGACACGGCGAACCCGAGCCTTCCCGGGACTTGGCTCTACTAGATCTTCATTGTATCCGACACGGCGAACCCTAGCCTTCCCGGGACTTGGCTCTACTAGATCTTCATTGTATGCGACACGGCGAACCCGAGCCTTCCCGGGACTTGGCTCTATTAGATCTTCATTGTATGCGACACGGCGAACCCGAGCCTTCCCGGGACTTGGCTCTACTAGATCTTCATTGTATGCGACACGGCGAACCCGAGCCTTCCCGGGACTTGGCTCTACTAGATCTTCATTGTATGCGACACGGCGAACCCTAGCCTTCCCGGGACTTGGCTCTACTAGATCATTGTATGCGACACGGCGAACCCGAGCCTTCCCGGGACTTGGCTCTACTAGATCTTCATTGTCGTGTCCAGGAGCAGGAACCTGTCATGGGGTCTGTGACGTGATAGGGCCGTCACATTTTGTAGGCCCCAATGCAAGGAGGGGTCAGCTCTACAGAAGTGAAGACCCCGTAATATAATCATCAGCATCAAGTGCTTTACCAATTTGTGTACAGGACCCTGAAAAAATGGGTCCCGTGTGCTGGTTGAGCATTTCTCTGACAACACTCGTTAATAGTTATTCACCAATCAATGTTCCGGCAGTTTTCCAAGATATAATGTAAGTCTCTCTCTCTCTCTCTCTCTCTCTCTCTCTCTCTCTCTCTCTCTCTCTCTCTCTCTCTCTCTCTCTCTCTCTCTCTCTCTCACACACACACACATTTATAGATTGCCTAAATAATTACTTAACTAATTATCAATCCATCCATCTTCTCTCTTCACCCATCCACAGACCCAGCCCGCCCACTCCACTTTTCTATCACAGCGCGTTGTTCTACTTTCATCTCGCACGCGTTTCAGCTTTCTGCATTGATTTATACAATACACGCATGCATTTAAAAAACTAAGCGCGTGTCCCAGTTTTCTCAAGCACATAAAAACTATAATTTAACATCAAGCAACACACACGCACACAAAACCGCGCACACAATGCGTGCCTGTGAACACACTTAAAGCAACACGCCTGACCTAGCATCGATACAAACCCTGAGAGGATCGGGTAACCAAAATCAATACTCAATACAAGTACAGCCTGCCCGAGGACACGGACTGATGTGACGTGTGTTGCGTGTTGAGTCTATTCTCGCGTTTGACGATCCTTATAATCAATACGGACAGCTGGGAACATTCGGTGCATACACGCATGGCATACTTAACATCTAAGGGGTACACAACATCGCCCAGGAACACGCAAGGCCAATAAAACGCCAAGAAACGACGGGCGACAGCATCACACATGTGAGAAAGCTCCTCTCTAATTCATATTGCAAACACGCCCCAGCGACAAAATGCTGCCTCAAGTCTTGCACTGAAATAACCCAAGTCAGAACGTGGTGGATCTTTTAACCTTATATGATTTCACTTGCAGTAACTGCCACAACCGCTGATCAATGTAATCATAATCACTGCTACAGTGAAACATGTTTTCCGTGAGCATTTTTGGAACTTGTGTGTGTGTTTTTGTTCGCTCACTTTAAACTCAACCGCTGCCCATACACGTACTACTTCTAGAGCACTGGACTGATATTTTTCCTGTGGATTAGCTTTCCCCGTTACCAGTGTGCCTCGCCATCAGGTGAACCTACGCTGACTTCTGGGGTACTTATAATTTAGTCCCCAATTCAAGGACGAGAAGACTGTTAAGAATCCCAGGGACGGCGAAGAAGACAGCACTACAAGGGGGCCAAATCATAAGGACATCAAATTACTAATTTCAGCATGAGAGACCGGCCATTTATTTTTCATGTTTTGAAGTGATCCTGCGACGATTGGGACATTTGAGAAGTTCAAGAATGTTATAAACAGAGGTCAACAGAAGGGGGATATGCTGGAAGCGATGGCAAAGAATCCGTGGGTTGGCAGATGAAGAATTAAGAGCACAGATGTTTGTGGAGGCACCTAGTCACCTGAACCGTTTGGCATGGCACAAGGTGATGACAGTCAACTCCCAAAGCATTAACGCTCAGTCAAAAGCTGTCAACCCTGTCTCTGTTGGAGATCGAACTTCCACCCACTGACAAGCGACAGCATACACTAAACGCTCCCTCCCGAACATCAGGAAGTTCATATGGGAAACCCTGTCCGCTTTACAACTCAACAATCGCAGCCGTCATGGATTCACCCTGTATTTTCTTTACCTACAGGTGAACAGTACAACTGCCGCAGAAATGTGGGAAATTCCTGAAATACGGTACACACCCAATCAATCAATCCAAGAGGATTTGTTGTGGCGCCTCAACAGCGTCGAGCCATGGCGGTGTCTCGCTGGTGGTGGGACGCTCAATGTGTAAATGTACGGGATGTAGAAAACACGTGACTCAACTACTGAGTCACTACAGGCCTGTGGATGCCGTGCTCCACAGTTGGTAGGAAATAGACGACTAAGTGCAAGAACAGGGAGGGAGGTAATCGATCATTGTCGTCGTTTGACAACAATGGGCGGATGACAGTGCAGCCCAAGCTGACGTCATACAATGCCTGGGTACTGCACACTGAGGAGCACACGTGAGGTCATCGAAGTATCATATCATGGTGAACTCACGTAACTCATGGTGAACTCACGTAACTCATGGTGAACTCACTTAACTCATTGCAAACATATTCAACAAGAATGTTCTACCTATTTATATTTTAATATAAATGTATTGTTTTATTTTAACATTAATTTACTGATATTTGTGTTTGTATTGTTCCTGACAAAAGTATTTACAGAAACGTCAGGCAGTTATGGCGAGTTTTATTCATATTTGTTTTGTTTCATATTCGTATGTGTTTGTTTTTATTGGATCAACGCGGGAGCTAACATGCCTTGTTTCATATGGCGTGGCCTTAAAGTATCATGTGGGATGCTATCTTACAGAGAGGACTAGTAACTAACGATGTTATCAAACGAGCCAGTTGTGGAGACATAACCGTTATACTACAAGTAGTATGACCGGTGCTGGTAATCCTGCATACCGAGGTCGAACACGGTTGTGGGCGATTTAGCAGCAGACCACACTGCGTTGATTTTCATACAATGGTGCGAGTACCTGTCGTTGAGAAATCAGTGGCAAACCACAACGCTATTCATCATGTGTCACGCCGATAAGCGTTGGCGGTCATGTTACGCCATCTTACTCGATCACCAGAGTCGTGAATCAGCTCAGTGTTCTTGTCTCGACCATACCACGTGGCCAAGCCATCCAGGTATTTACTTCTCTGCCTACCTCTTGTTCTTTTCCCGTCGATGTTGCCAGTTGTCACCAAGTTCTCCAATTTATTTCTTCTCATAACATGCCCAAAAAATGTGACTGTCTACACCTAATTTCTCTAATCAATGTAAGATTTTCATTTGTTTCTTGTAGGACTTGTTCATTGGTTTTTCTGTCTGTCCATGGTTTTCTTTGCATTTTAATCAGAAACTTGCCAGGAAATCACAAACAGCCCAAAAATGACGGGGTTGACTGCGACGTGTTCTAAAGAATATACACATAACTTTAGTATTCCAGGTCTATCCCATTCCGAAAAACATTTTAACTGCAAAATACAATTAACCAAGGAGTTGGTTGAGGCCTACGCTTCAGTTATTGTGTTGACAATTGACTGAACATCATACACCCTCTCGCAAGTTGTCGGTCCGAACTCCTCCTCAATGCCCAATTGGCAGAAGAGAGGCTTCCCGTCTTCAAGTTCAACGATATTTTGGGCAACAGACACACTGACCAAGACAGTTTCGGCACAGTACAAACTTTGTAGCACCGGTCAGCATCTCAATGTGTGTATAAACAAAGGTAAAGCCTCACAGTAGATACTACATTTAGAGTGCCTTCACATATTCTAGACCACGACACATGAAGTGGAGAAGCCAGTTCCTTCCCTGTCGCCTTTCAACAGACAATTCCATGGACATTCTCAAAAGTGTCTTGTAGCTATTTTTACTATTAAAATAATAGTCTCGTTGACTACTGTTCCACACAAAAATGTCGGCTGTCGTTGGATGTGTATTGCGTATTGCTGTATGTGAGAGACAACAGAGACTCTCAAACAGTTTGTGTGTGTGTGTGAATGTGTGTGTGTGTGTGTGTTTGACGCATATGACAGCCTTGCAAAATATATTCAGCTGTCTTGTCTCATTGTTCACATGTGACGGAGCACACTTCACAATGTAAGTGAAGGTTCAGTCTTAACTCTGATGGGATTAAATGTGTATTACCTGCTGCAGCATATCTACACAATACAATCTGCCTTCTATGGCAGCAACCAGCTAATGTGCTTGTATTTTTTCATGTCATTCCAAAGGTGCCCCAGCGAGAGATCATCATTATCACGTGTCCCGCCAACAGGCGTAGGCGTCCATGTCTCTCCACAGATCTGGTTCCTTGGTTATCGGACCAAATAAGTTGATGGTATTCCTCCATGCAACCGTCCCAGTTCATTCAGTTTCTTTCGGTCTGCCTCTCCATCCTCTACCACCGATATTTTCAGCCGTCACAATGAATGCCAATGACTCTCTCTCTCGCGCTCTCTCGCTCTTTTCTCATTATGTGACCCCCAAAAACCGCTGTTTGTCTCTTTCTTTTAGTTGTATATAATGTACTACTTGCATTAGTAGCTTCCAAACAATCACTGTTAGTTATTTTGGCAGTCCATGGTATTGGCGACATTCATGAAACAAACCACATCTCCGCCGTCATGGAGTGAACGGCAGTGAATAGACATATTTAATGACGAGATACATTGTTGCGTTCAAATACAACAATGAAAGGAATGCCAAGATTCTAATTTTGTCATAGTGTTGAACTACAATATCCTGCTACAGTCAACTCCCTTTTACCTTTATGCATTAAGCTGTGAAATGTGAGCGTGCGATGAGAGAGAGAGAGAGAGAGAGAGAGAGAGAGAGAGAGAGAGAGAGAGAGAGAGAGAGAGAGAGAGAGAGAGAGAGAGAGAGAGAGAGAGAGAGAGAGCACATCAATAGAATGTTACTTCTATTTCACAGTCATCCTAGCACGCACAGCATTTAAAAGTACTTTCAGTGATTGGATCGTGTCAAACACAGTATCCGGAGGCGACTAAGCACAGAGAAAATGCCAAACACCACACCAATTACAACAGGCAAGAAACACAAAAATGTTCGAAGTCTGTTAGGACACATGCTTCAACATGACACGCCATCATCAATCTCTAATGCTATCGACAGAAGCTGCTGCCGAGCTTGACGGCAGTCGGCGTGAAGACAGAATATGACTGAGACACTTGACGGGTGGGAAAACACACACTTATATAACGGCGAACATGTCCATCGAAGTCTTCATCCACGGAATAACAATCTTGCCAGTTGTGAGCAAATTATCTAATTTATTTCTTCTTATAACATCATCTCCCCTGCAACTGCTCATAAATATTATTCTTGTAAATCTGAGCATCTGATGTGGTTGTCTCTGACTTCCACGGCCAGATGAAACATTTTAAAAGGTGGTCCCTTAGCCGATACAGCCGCTTGGGATGTGAGCTGTTAGGTCTTCACATATTCCAGGACAGCTCATGATGTGAGCTGTTAGGTCTTCACATATTCCAGGACAGCTCATGATGTGAGCTGTTAGGTCTTCACATATTCCAGGACAGCTCGTGATGTGAGCTGTTAGGTCTTCACATATTCCAGGACAGCTCATGATGTGAGCTGTTAGGTCTTCACATATTCCAGGACAGCTCATGATGTGAGCTGTTAGGTCTTCATATATTCCAGGCCGTCTCATGATGTGAGCTGTTAGGTCTTCATATATTCCACGACAGCTCATGATGTGAGGTGATCGGTTCCCTTCACATATTCCAGGCCAGCGCATGGTGTTTGGTGGTCGCTTCTTTTCCTCGTCGCTTGCGTTTCCCAGCAAATTATACACATTACCTGGTACTCATTCTTATTATACTGGGTAGCCTCCAGAGTCATACTGGTGGGGAAGAAGTAATCATGCCTATGCTAGGGATTGAATCCGAACCACTGGCTTGGCAGGGCAGAGCACTAACCATCGTGCCAGCTCAGCTCATGAAACATTTACGTGCTGTAAACATTCTTGCTTTTTTATTTTTAATTTTCGGTATTTTTTGGAATTCTGTCCAGGGGCAAATTAAAACCGATCCGTGTGATTTCTAACTGCCGAGAGGTCTTTAGCGTGCACAGGGAACCACATATTTTTCGCCCGTATCCAGACTGGGCTAGGTGTCAGATCCTTAACTCGAAGGGATAAAATATCCCTAGGGTAGTTTGTAAAAACTAAAACACAAATAACACCCGGCACTTTTCAGGTCGGAGATAGACGCCGTCCTGCTAAGCCCACTCCACCTCCGTTCAAAGATGTCATGTGCTTACAGTATGGAATCCTACACGCGGATCGTATGAAACGCGTGTCCAGCCCACAACTAGGATGCAGATAAATAACTTTTATAGTTATATTGCCATGTAGTGTTTTTCATGTAGTCGTGTTGGTTTATTGTTTTTCCTGTGTTGAAGAAGGCTTTGATCGTAACGCCCATTTTGTTGCTAAGCTTACAGTCTACTCGTTTTTTGGTGATTCATTCATTGCATGTACTAACATGCATTCCTTTGGCTTTTCCTTCTTCTTTATTCTTCCTCTCTCGTGCGCTAATATGAATGCTCCATGATTACACAATACGTTATCAGAAAGGAAGTTACGATACACTGTCAAGACAAGCGTGTGCCTCAGTCATCCGATTACAACAAGATCTTTTTCTTTTCAGGTTTGACTAGCCTTTGAATGTCCCCGGTCCACCTACAAGGCAGCAGGTTTGTGTATCTCTTCGTCTAGTCCCTACCACTTTACCTGTCCGATATGTGTTTGCACTTTTGTCGGTCTAACTCTGGGGGGGGGGGGGGGGGGGGGGTGTCAAAGGAACACGCAAGCCCCTCAACAACTTCAAGGTGGCGGCACAACAAATGGGGATTTAAAAAAGAAAACTAGTTGATTTCATTCAATGTACAGCGAACAACAACTAGTGGGTGGCCACCGCCCTTACACTCTGTTCTCTTTGTCTTTGGAAATCTATGTTTCGGGAATGCAAACAACACAGAGCTGATGACCCAGTTTCAACATTGTCTAGCTGCAAACGAACAGCGGGGGAGTCACCGGCAATAGTATGTGAAGTGGACAAGTTTACTGACCGGGTCACTTGGTTTGTAAAGGGGAAGGCAAACCAGGTACGTGGGCAAAACTTTGTGACTGATGGCTTCTGGCTAAGATCGAAGTGTAGTATTGCCCTCTCAGTACTGCAATTGGTCTGGCGGGGCCGAGATGATCAATCAAACTTCACAACTCCTCACAGTAGCTGTGGGCCTAGTGGACCACTGTGGGCCTGGTGGACCACTGTGGGCAATGGCTCACAGTGGGACTAAGGGCCCGCAATAAAAACAGGGGGACGCGGGGGCCTCAGTGTCACTCTATCCTCTGGGGGAACCGCTAGCTCTTATTTAAAACAACAAACAAAAAAAACTTTGTGACTGCACGCCGTCGGATTACTAGCAAATATAGTAGTTTGGATGTGCTCCTTGTTTTCTTCTGCTTTTTTCTTTTCTTATGCGTTTTGTTTACTAATACTAATAGTCAAGTGTCGGCCCACAACCACATATGCCAACCCCAGTATAGGTCAGTTCACGGTTGCCTGGTTGTGTTGTCAACCCTCTTTAATTGCCTTTTGTTACGACATGCTAATGAGGTCTACTATGTTACTATACTTCCCCTTTCTACAATGTTCCGTGTCCTTTGTACCTTGCGACCAACTCCAGACGTGATTTTTCTAGGCAAATTTACGTTCAGTAATTTGCTATGACTTTCTGATCGAGAAGTCTACGTTTAACTCCAACTGACCAGTGTGTGGAATTAACCCACTACTCTGCCGTCAGAGCACATGAAGTGTACACGCGAGCACATTAAACCTCTCGGCCACGCAGACACCTACTTTCCCTTTGTTGTCCCGGCAACACACGGGGCAGTTTGTAACTGCACTGAGCTAAATAAAGCGTGTTCTGGGCCCTGTACAAAGACTAAAATCGGTGTATTCCCGTACGTAACTTGGCGACTGCACCGAGTTAAACGCGTACAACGCCCCGCCAGCAAACTGCTGCACCGTGACCCGGTTTAAAGAACCGTCGCACTGATTATAATGTTTACTCGACTTAAACAACCCGTGCAGCCTGCTGTGACTCAAGCCGCTTCAATGCGGACGTATCGACCACGGCAGACCAGCCCATGAATCCTTAGAACTGCTGAAGCTTTACGACGACTGGAGGATGGCCGCATCATTATGAGCAGACGTGGTAGCGCTCTTCTCCTTCGCATTACTGCCAGAATGTCCTGTCAGATTTCTGCCATTATTGCCACACTCGCAAAGGGAACAATATTATGCGTGATATATAATATCGAAAATTCTGCTTCCGTCTTCTTTTTCTCGTTATCTTCGAATGGAGCATCGACCTTCAATCAACTCCCACCAAGCCGTCTTATTCTCTACCGTCTCTTTCAGTAACGTCCATGTCCTTTTCACATTATTCACCCCAGAATTCTCTTCTATCTGTGTTTTAGGTTTCATCTCTCGTTTCATTTCTTCTACACATGTGTTGTCCTTCCTAACTGCTACAGTTCTAACAATTCAGGTGATAATTCAGGAGATATTCCTAGACCAGTAGTTCCCAAGCTTTTCAAGTAGAGGGCCATAACTACTATTTTAGGTAGTTAAGCGGGCCACAACGTTATAAAATTATGATATTCTTACCTTTCTTAACTTAAATTTTAAATAAGTTTCGAAAATCACTACTGATGTAATTAACTTACAATTGTAACTGTTCTTCTTAACCAGTTACTTAAGTTGAGATGCCAGTTTATCAATGTCTGGGCAAAAATCTGTCGTGCCCAAAGTCATAAGCGCAGGGAAAGTTGCTTGTTTTTTTTTTTATAACGGTCATTGCGGAAAATGACTGCTCGAGGCCTCGCGTGCCACTTTCTGACAGCTGGCGGTCCACACGTGGCCCGCGGGCCGTGGTTTGGGAACCTCTGTTCTAGGCGAAAAGAAATGATTCGGCAATCCAGATCATCTGCATTGATGTATACGCCTTCTAGAACAAGAGCCTCTATTCTCTTTGGTTGACTTAATCCCCCACAGCCCTCCTCCTCCCCCCACCCTATCTTTAGACTTGTTCACGGTTGTCTGGATGTTGCAGCTGAAGTTGTCTACAGGACGGAATAGTCAATGTCAAGGAAAGTCCTTAGTTTTCTCTTACGACATGCATGACAGGCTAATGTGCTACTATTTCTTGCTTCCCCTGAGGGTCCCAGTAACACGGGGCCGTTAACTTGCTTAAACCCTCCCAAAATATTGAAATGAGTTCGGTACAGTTATACACGGACCCAGGGTAGTGAATCGGGTGAACAGCTTCCTCGGAAAAGGGGGGGGGGGGGATAAGAGATTCCGTCTATACGTCGCACTTTCTGGGTCCCTAAGTAGATAAAAATGGAAGAGAAAAATCACGGCCCTGGTAATATACCAAAAAATCAGTCAAGCTACCAACAATGAAATATTGTGTGGGCATCTCTTATGCGGGCGTTGAAGTAAAGGGGAAACCACGACATTAATTCCCCGCAAACAGTCTGGGCAGTCACTAGATTTACTCTTCCTACTGAATAACCTGACTAGACATGAAGCTGGCCTAAACAGTTTACTTCTTCACAAACCTTTAGATGTCAACATGCACACATCCAAAGACAGCAGCAGTCAACTTGAGGTTGCTGGCATCTCCACAGGGTGTGTCCTCGAATGGAGCGGGCGAGGCCAAAATAATTTTCTGTTCTGCATATGTTTGATACATGCAGGAAATATTTATCCGTTAAAAAAAAAAAAAAACAATTCCAGTTACACTCATCAGTATCTCTTATATTAAGTTTATTGAAACAGTGGTATCTCAGCCTGTTGTGGGCTCATAAGCTGAGTCTGAAATTTGCTACTTGCCTAGCCCCTAAAATGGCAACGTAACTCTTTGTAAGCCAAACAACGACTACGACCAAAAACTTCAAACTGCCCTAACTCCATATCACTAAGCTAAACACCATACGTCCTGGATCATGTCAAGCATCTCCAGCCTTGCGGTAATAAATTAGGAAAGAATAAGCTTTTGTTCATGTGGGCAGTAATTGTTCATGTGGGCTGTAATTGGTCAAGTGCGCGTCCATGAGCTTAGCACACAATGCGTTGAAATAACAGTTTCCACCAGAAGTCTGTAAACTAAGTACGGATATCTACTGTCTTCTTCTTTTTCGTTCGCCTGGAGTGTTTGTTTTTTGGACGTAATTGCGTTGTGTCTGTTTACAGCGGAATATTTGCGCCTTTCGTCCGACATCCGACTTCTTTGGGCATTTGTTAACCGGGTTAACCTTCCCAGGGTAACCACTGTCTAACTACTATTGGCGCCTGTGGTTTTGTGGTTAGGGAAACGCAGTTTCATAATTCCCCGACATACCGAGTTGAGAATCTGAAACCAGCCTTTTGCGGGCAATGTGGAAGCACATCGCCTTTGCGTTGATTTTGGTAGTATGAGGCGTCGGCCGTTCCGAAAGATATGGCAAACTACTGAACGTATGACTATCTAGTAAATCACAAACAACCAATAAATACTGGGAGATGACTGCAGCGTCATATAAAGGATATGCAACTAACTCTGCAACTAACACAGTATGGCACATGCCTTAACTCCGACTGTAGTTTGCACAGTAATCTACTTCATGTGAATTGTTGCGCCCCTAAATGTTATTTACCTCTTTCAGAGCCAATTGTTTGCCACTTTACATCCAACATTTTGGGATAGAACGCGTTAAAGAAACTACTGTATAGGACAACATAAACAGATAGAATAGAAATAGTGAACGTGTGTTCCTTTGCGAGTGTGTATTCTACTAAATTTTATTATCAGCACTGCTAACAAACCAAATATAAATCACCAATTTCCCTAGATTAATAGTTTACCCAACACACGACTCACGTATATACACATTGTCTATTTCTTTAGGTGAATAGTGTCCACACCACACGACTCGGTACGCATTGTCTATTTCTTCAGATGAATAGTTTCCCCAACACACGACTCACATATATACATCGCATACTTCTTGAATGAATAATTTCCCAAACACTCGACTCACATATACACTGTCTATTTCTTTAGATAAATAAATAGTTTCCCCAACACACGACTCAGAAAATACACTGTCTATTTCTTTATATGTATAGTTTTCCCAACCCACCAACACCTATACACTGTCTATTTCTTTACACGTATAGTTTCCACAACACACACTCACATATACATCGCCTACTTCTTGGATGAATAGTTTCCCCAAACACAAGACTCGCGTATACATCGCCTACTTCTTGGATGAATAGTTTCCCCAAACACAAGACTCGCGTATACATCGCCTACTTCTTAGATGAATAGTTTCCCCAAACACACGACTCGCGTATACATCGCCTACTTCTTAGATGAATAGTTTCCCCAAACACACGACTCGCGTATACATCGCCTACTTCTTAGATGAATAGATAATACGCAAGGGACTGGATCTAGGGACCCAGCTGCGCGTGTAACGTGTCAAGGCTATAGAAACGAGTTATATACCAGTTTTATACAGCGAGTTTTCAGAAGATGCATCGACATTTTCCGGGACTTCTTTGAAACCAATAATTAGCGGTATCTCTCAATTTGATGAGAACTTGGCATGGCTGCCTTATCATGTCTAGCCTGTGGCGCCGCTCTTCTTTAGTGCCTGTCATGACAGCCCTCCCCCTCCTTTTCTCTCTCTCTCTCTCTCTCTCTCTGTGTCTCTCCTGGGCAAAGCATATTCTCACCGGCTGGCTTCATTCTTGTTCTATAATCTTTGCCTTCAACAGGGCTCCCTGTGATTTTTCATAACGCAGACTATAGCTTTGCTCCAACAGCCTTGGCCCCTGTGTAAAGCTAATGTAGCTATCGCCCCCTGTGTATATACCCACTGTAGTTATCGCCCCTATGTGTATACCTAATGTAGCTATCACCCCTATGTGTATACCTAATGAAGTTATCACCCCCTATGTATATACCTACTGTAGTTTATAGCCCCTATGTGGATACCTAATGTAGTTATCACCCATATGTGTATACCTACTGTAGTTATAGCCCCTATGTGTATACCCACTGTAGTTATCGTCCCCATGTGTATACCTGCTGTAATTATCACCCCTATGTGTATACCTACTGTAGTTGTCACCCTTATATGTATACCTACTGTAGTTATCACCCCCCCCCCCCATGTGTATACCTGCTGTAATTATCGCCCCTATGTGTATACCTACTGTAGTTATCACCCTTATATGTATACCTACTGTAGTTATCACCCCCCCCCCCCATGTGTATACCTGCTGTAATTATCGCCCCTATGTGTATACCTACTGTAGTTGTCACCCTTATATGTATACCTACTGTAGTTATCACCCTTATATGTATACCTGCTGTAATTATCGCCCCTATGTGTATACCTACTGTAGTTGTCACCCTTATATGTATACCTACTGTAGTTATCACCCCCCCCCCCATGTGTATACCTGCTGTAATTATCGCCCCTATGTGTATACCTACTGTAGTTATCACCCTTATATGTATACCTACTGTAGTTGTCACCCTTATATGTATACCTGCTGTAATTATCGCCCCTATGTGTATACCTACTGTAGTTATCACCCTTATATGTATACCTACTGTAGTTGTCACCCTTATATGTATACCTACTGTAGTTATCACCCCCCCCCCCCCCATGTGTATACCTGCTGTAATTATCGCCCCTATGTGTATACCTACTGTAGTTATCACCCTTATATGTATACCTACTGTAGTTATCACCACTACGTGTATACCTACTGTAGTTATCGCCCATATGTGTATACGTATTGTAGTTATCGCCCTTATGTGTATACCTATTGTAGTTAGTTGCATGTCCTGTTACCGGATGTCACAATCAACCCCAGCATTTACTGGCTGTTTGTGATTTTATAGACACTTAAGTTCGTAGCTTGCTTTCTGTACGGCCGACCTCATACCATTGTCAAAATCAACGCAATGTGATCTGCTTCCAAATAGCCTGCGGCTGGCTTCGAGCCTGATATGACGGGTTTGTGAAAGTGCATTCACTAACCCCGAAGCTACAGACGCGTCATACAAAACAGTACTGAGATGAAGAACAGAGAGGACATGAAAGAAGCTGCAGAGGATGATACAAGATAGAAAAGCTTGGCGTTAATTGATCGAGGGCCTATGTCCAAGTATGGATGTTCGTCCATCATGAATGATGAGGACCATTCATTCATTGCATCTTTTAATTTGATGAAGAACGAATGACTTGCGCTTTAGATTGGATTATAGTGAGGAAGTGGTTGCTTAACTCCTTCGACTTCACTCTCTCGTCCACGTCCATCTGGTTCCCGTGGCGAGCATGGCAAGAAGACTGGAGACGGACACAGATGCAGTGGACGTTAGGCTGCCACAGACAGATGTATATATTGGCTCTCAAAAACAACTGGTAGCCTTGAGCCTCGTGCAAACAGGCCCTTCCGTCAATTCCTTTAATTTTCAGCCTTAAGACAAACAAGTGTAGTGACAAGCGTATGACTACTGATAGGATCAACCAGATATCTATCGGACAGACGGAACTATTCACGCAGCACACAGGCCAGGAGTAGCATCAGCTAAAGCCCGCCCTCCCGGTACAAGTAACCTACATATGGCAACACATTTACCAAACTCTGCTTAGAGTGGCCCCGGTGGTTAACTGATTCAGTGCCAGGCAAAAAGTAGGTTTGGACAACACATGGTACACGATCAAGTGAATAAGTACGAGGGTCGTTCAGAAAGTAATGCACCACATCGTTTTTCTCAGCTAATAATGAATATGGAGGCATGGAAATGTGCACATTTCAAATACAGCATGTGCTGATTGTGTGCACCAAATTGCAACCAAACCGGCCAAATAATATGGCTGTCCTAAACCGCTGGGGCGTATTAGCAACTTGCGTTATAAGCAGCGAATTGTGACAGAATTTGTCATTGCAGAGAAGTAAATGAACATTCACAAGCGTCTATGTGATGTGTATGGAAGTGTTGCAGTCCACAGAAGTAGTCAGTCAATCAAAAACTCAGGAAGTGGAGGAAGTGGTGATCGGCTGCACTGTGGACGTCCTGCTACATCTGCCAACCCAGAAACACTGAAATGCGCTGAGGGCATAATTTTTACTGGTAGGCGAATCACTACTCAACAATTGGCCTTACAGCTGTCAGTCAGCAATGGTAGTGCAAATGCAGTTATAAAAACTCGGATTTTTAAAAAAAAAGTTATCAGCAAGACGGGTTCCTCGAAGTCTCAGAAATGACCACCGATTGTAAAGGTAAAGCAAAGCAATTTCTTCTGAATTGTTGGAGAGTTTCAATGCTGATGGAGAGAACTTTCTGGCTAAGATCGTTACAAGTGACGAAACCTGGGCACGTCATTTTGAACCTGAGGCAAAAAGACAATGAATGGTGTGTCCTCACCGGTAATCACCACAAAGTAAGAAATTCAAGACAACTCCTTCAGCTGGAAAGGTCATGATCACTTGCCGAAACGACATATTTTCCCCCCTTTCTTTCTCATAATTTTAGTTTGTAAACCTATTCAAGATGACGTGTTCTTCTATTGTATACTAACTAAAGAAGATTCCCAAAAGTAGAGGAGAACAACAAATGCAAATGACACCCACCTCCTGCGCGGCCTAGGGGTCTGGACTCGCTCCCCAGAGGCACGACGTACGGGCACAGTCCGGCGTCGGTCAGTCCGTAACTCCGAGTAAGGATCCGCTGTACCTCGTGTGACCAAGAACGGTGGCGGGCTGCTGGCAATGGTCAGATCTTGCAGGGATGCTCCAATCTTGCGGCGCTTCCTGGCTGGACTCTCTGTCTGGAAAGTAATGGATGAACCTGAGTATGTATGCTTTTGAAAACCACGCTACCGAACAGAAATTGTTAGTTTTAAATCTCACTATTGTTGCCTGAAAAACTATGACCCTAAGCAAAATGACATAAAAGTGAATATATGTGACTTACAGCTATGGGGAGAAAGATACAGTGAAACTATACATCTATGAATACGTATCATTGTATGGAGAATAAATAAAACGGTATAAGTAATTAGCGTTTGGTGCGTCTTCGTGTCCATTGTGGCGGTTAAAAACACTACATTTACGCAAAACATCCATGGTAAATGCTGAAAACACTTGTCTACGATTGGTTGAAGGTATATGTAAAGTTAGCTAATTGCATGCCATTTTACAGGACGTCGCAATCGGCCCCAGCATATCTTAACCAACGCAAAGCTTCTGTTTCCAAATCACCTGCGGCTGACTTCGAAACCAGTAGGTTTCGATTGAGAGACTGCGTTCACTAACCCCAAACCACCGACGCCGAATGAAGATACAGTTGCGATCAACCCCAGCCCCAAGTTGATTTTCTAGGTAATTTTACGTGCAGTAGTTTGCCATTGCTTTTTGAATGAGAAGTCAACGTTGATGTCCAGCTGACTGGTGTAGGGGTCGAACCCGCTACCCCGCCGTCAGAGCTCCGGAGGTTTACACGCAAATGCACTAAAATCCGAAGCCACGGAGATCTCTGAAGGTATAGTACTTGATACAAGAGGCAGCCATCAATGTGACGCTTTTCTGTACAGTACTTGAAACAAGAAACAGCCATCAACGTGATGCTTCTCTGTTTGGTACTTGATACAAGAGGCAGCCATCAACGTGATGCTTCTCTGTTTGGTACTTGATATAAGAAGCAGCCATCATCGTGACGCTTCTCTGTATAGTACTTGATACAAGCAGCAGCCATCATCGTGACGCTTCTCTGTATAGTACTTGATACAAGCAGCAGCCATCAACGTGACGCTTCTCTGTACAGTACTTGATACAAGCAACATTCAACGTGACGCTTCTCTGTATAGTACTTGATACAAGCAGCAGCCATCAACGTGACGCTTCTATGTATAGTACTTGATACAAGCAGCCGCCATCAACGTGACGCTTCTATGTATAGTACTTGATACAAGCAGCAGCCATCAACGTGACGCTTCTATGTATAGTACTTGATACAAGCAGCCGCCATCAACGTGACGCTTCTATGTATAGTACTTGATACAAGCAGCCGCCATCAACGTGACGCTTCTATGTATAGTACTTGATACAAGCAGCAGCCATCAACGTGACGCTTCTATGTATAGTACTTGATACAAGCAGCCGCCATCAACGTGACGCTTCTATGTATAGTACTTGATATAAGAAGCAGCCATCAACGTGACGCTTCTATGTATAGTACTTGATACAAGCAGCCGCCATCAACGTGACGCTTCTATGTATAGTACTTGATATAAGAAGCAGCCATCAACGTGACGCTTCTATGTATAGTACTTGATATAAGAAGCAGCCATCAACGTGACGCTTCTCTGTATAGTACTTGATATAAGAAGCAGCCATCAACGTGACGCTTCTCTGTATAGTACTTGATATAAGAAGCAGCCATCAACGTGACGCTTCTCTGTATAGTACTTGATATAAGAAGCAGCCATCAACGTGACGCTTCTCTGTATAGTACTTGATACAAGCAGCCGCCATCAACGTGACGCTTCTATGTATAGTACTTGATATAAGAAGCAGCCATCAACGTGACGCTTCTATGTATAGTACTTGATATAAGAAGCAGCCATCAACGTGACGCTTCTCTGTATAGTACTTGATATAAGAAGCAGCCATCAACGTGACGCTTCTCTGTATAGTACTTGATATAAGAAGCAGCCATCAACGTGACGCTTCTCTGTATAGTACTTGATATAAGAAGCAGCCATCAACGTGACGCTTCTCTGTATAGTACTTGATATAAGAAGCAGCCATCAACGTGACGCTTCTCTGTATAGTACTTGATACAAGCAGCAGCCATCAACGTGACGCTTCTATGTATAGTACTTGATACAAGCAGCCGCCATCAACGTGACGCTTCTATGTATAGTACTTGATACAAGCAGCAGCCATCAACGTGACGCTTCTATGTATAGTACTTGATACAAGCAGCCGCCATCAACGTGACGCTTCTATGTATAGTACTTGATATAAGAAGCAGCCATCAACGTGACGCTTCTCTGTATATCAAGGGTTCCCAAAGGTTATAGAGTGCTGGCTCCTTGCTGCGTCATTTACACCCCTACATTACATACATACAAATGCACACTTCTATCTTTGTGTGAATTCTATCTGTCCCAGGCAGTTAGTACATACACTAATACATGTTTCGATGAGAAGTCGTTACAACAGGTAATATAAAAATACACATGAGTTAAAGTAACAATTGAAATAGAACAGACTAATGTAATACCTGACCCGGACAGGAGGGCTTAAAGAAAGAAAGTATATCACACAGAGTGGTAACAAATAAACACACTGCGACTTGCTTGGTACATAGCGAGCTAAGCCTAGTACAAATTCAAAACCTCACTGTTTCATAAATCTGGGTACTGTTCGCCCACTTGGAGAACCACTGCTGTATAAATGAATTGCTTGCTATTTCCGCTAGTCAGCCGGCACATTTTTTGATGAGAATAAATTGCGCATACAGCTCCAGGGAAAACGTATATTTTTTTCTTAATAGAATGAATACAAGCTTATGCTTTTTTCTAAGGACTATCTGAATACAAGGTAATTTTACTTTGTCACATCTTCTGGCCTAGAGAAACAACAGTGGCAGATAAACTAAGCTGAACTAAAAACAGTGAAATTCATACAAGAGACAACACAGTAGATATAGACACATTACATGCGATGGAAAGAAGAAGAAGAACGCGGTAATTTACAAGCCAACACACAACAAACAAAACTGTTACCGCCAAAACTAACAACCCAACAGAGAAGTGCAAGTTAAGCTGTGTTCTAATTAAGCGAGAGAGAGAGAGAGAGAGAGAGAGAGAGAGAGAGAGAGAGAGAGAGAGAGAGAGAGAGAGAGAGAGAGAGAGAGAGAGAGAGAGAGAGAGAGAGAGAGAGAGAGAGAGAGAGAGAGAGAGAGAGAGAGAGAGAGAGAGAGAGAGAGAGAGAGAGAGAGAGAGAGAGAGAGAGAGAGAGAGAGAGAGCCGAAAGGAGCGAACCATACATACAGAAGCAGTCCTTTCGTTACAGCTGTATTCCCAAATATCTCATGGCGGCCTCGCTAAACACACAACTGTATTGCTTCAGCATACCTGAACGAGCCTTCAATTACGTCAATCAAGCTGATTTTGTTATGCAGATGTAACAACCCCTTTACACTGATATTCTAAGCTGCGGGAGGAAGATGGTCACCCAATCTCATATGTAAGAAGTTTAATAGCTTTCAAAGCCCTTATAGTTAAGCAATATTTGGTTTCGGGTTTTTCCTTACGATTTTAGACGCGGAAGTTTGAAATGTAGAAAATGCAGCGCTGGGGCAGTAGTGCGAAGTTAATCCGCGGGAGAATGCAGAAATAATATCATCATGTGCCACGCCGATAAGCTTAGTTAGATTATCCTAACTGCAGATCGAACCATTACCCGGGAAAAGTATGTACACCATGGCTGTGCTTATTACCTCACCTTTTTCGCAGGTGTTACACATACATGTGTGTATTGTGTATTGCAAGTCCCACAAGAAGCAAATGATAACCGTAAACCGATTAGAGAAATCAGACGTAGGCATTAAAAGTTTTTGGACACATTATAAGAAGAAATAAATTGGAGGACTTCGTGACAACTGGCAAGATTGAGAAGAAAAGAACAAGGGCAAGACGGAAGTAAATATCCGGAAGACTTGGCCACACGGCAAGATCGAGACAAGAGCATAGAGCTGATCCACGACTCTGGTTTCCGTGCGAGATGCACACTTATCAGCATGGCACATGATGCCACTGACTTGTATCCTGCCTCTGCCGTTACTTCTATCTATTATCATTCACCCAGAAGTGTTCGGCCCCCCTCCTCAGACCTCTTTCCGCGTGTGCAGCTGGCTACACCAGTTCTGTGATGGTTGTCTATTCTTTTCTGTCCTTCTTGATAGCGCTCTTGTCTGGCTTCACAACAAACACGTGTGGACGGAGATGGTTGGCCATCTCTCGCCCGATCACCAGCCGTGGGCCAAGTCTGAGTTCTCGCCCGATCACCAGCCGTGGGTCAAGTCTGAGTTCTCGCCCGATCACCAGCCGTGGGCCAAGTCTGAGTTCTTGCCCCGATTATGCCATGTGACAAAGTCATCCAGGATTGGTCTCTCTCTGCCTTCCATTTGCTCTTTCCCCGTCAATTTTGCCAGTTGTCACAGCATTTTCAAGTTTAATTCATAACGTGTCCGCACATCCTGACTGTCTACTACTCATTTTTATAATAAATTTACGTTTTCAATGGTCATTTGTATTGGCTCATTTGTTGTTGTTTTTTTTTTGCCCGTCCGCATTTCCTAGGTGCCATGCCACAGATACTATACCTCCCTCGTCTCTCTCTCTTTCCCCGGTATCTCGCCCCTTTCTCATATTAAATCGTTTATATATATATATATATATATATATATATATATATATATATATATATATATATAGCTGTGTGAATGTGTGTGTGTTTGTGTGTGCATGTATACGACTTCATACACATCACTCCACTCAAGACTTTAGTATTCCCTTAGTACACACACAAAGGAGCACATAGAATGTGTTTGTTATTATCACAAACATATTTAGGTGCACACATCATTGCTCTTTGACATTCGCACACTATGGTCGACCCTGTACTAGCACCCACTCGTGCCTTGTATGAACATTCACAGGGGCACACCTTCTTAGTTTTCACTACCACCACAAACATCTCCATTGCTTCCAGTTCCTGCCTTATTTTCCTCCCCGTCTTCACGTACCACTTCCACCAGGAATCTTCACTGAACCGTAACCATTCCCCAACCCTGTCCCCAACACACCACCGACCCACGCTGTCTTATTTAAGAGTTAGTTAGTTGTGGTTCCAACTTCACGACGACGGGTCGTCCCCATACTGCTCCGTTCCTGTACTAGCACCCACTCGTGCCTTGTATGAACATTCACAGGGGCACACCTTCTTAGTTTTCACTACCACCACAAACATCTCCATTGCTTCCAGTTCCTGCCTTATTTTCTTCCCCGTCTTCACGTACCACTTCCACCAGGAATCTTCACTGAACCGTAACCATTCCCCAACCCTGTCCCCAAACACCACCGACCCACGCTGTCTTATTTAAGAGTTAGTTAGTTGTGGTTCCAACTTCACGACAACGGGTCGTCCCCATACTGCTCCGTTCCTGTACTAGCACCCACTCGTGCCTTGTATGAACATTCACAGGGGCACACCTTCTTAGTTTTCACTACCACCACAAACATCTCCATTGCTTCCAGTTCCTGCCTTATTTTCTTCCGCGTCTTCACGTACCACTTCCACCAGGAATCTTCACTGAACCGTAACCATTCCCCAACCCTGTCCCCAAACACCACCGACCCACGCTGTCTTATTTAAGAGTTAGTTAGTTGTGGTTCCAACTTCACGACAACGGGTCGTCCCCATACTGCTCCGTTCCTGTGCCAGTGAATATCACACAAAATGCTCCTCACTGCCCAATGTTAACAATGGAATAGACAGGAGTATCGGCAAGCCAACAGCCCGGACAAGTACACTGTGCATAATGCCGCCGCCAGAATGCCAACACAAAAGTCCTCCATGAAAAATACAGTTCATCGTCGATGGAAACGGCAGTCACCAGAAAGACTTCATTGACCCGGATTTTATCCCATGTGGCTCGGTCTCTGTCCACAGGACGACCCGCCGAAAGCGCCGCACACAGCACGAACTTCGTAGCTCCAGCGTCGACTCCCATGAGTCTCCTGAGAAATGCACCCGTGAGCCGAAAAGGCAAACCAGTCAATCCAGCAACAGCCGGCCGCCATCGCTCAGAACATGTAGTTCACGCTAAAAACAACCGCGGACAGATGTAAAAGCATTCCACGCGAAACTCACAGCTCACAGTGTCGCGCCACGCACTCAGTAGCAGGGCGACGGAACCAAATCACACTTAGTCGCCCCTTACGACGTGCATGGTAGGCAACAGTGTTACTATTCTTTGCTCCCCCGTATGGGCCCCGGCAACACAGGAGGTCTATTTAAGAGTATCAATGCCAAGATGCATGTCAGTATCACAGTCTGGGAGTGGGAGATCAGTTGCAATTTTGTTCAAGTTCTTTTCATTGTTTCATTCCTATCTCTAAATGTAATCACTGTAATGTCTTCCTTGTGTTTTGTGTTTGTATTTATCTGCTGATGAAGGCTAGTCACCGCGACGTCCTGTTCTCCGTAAATGTGTTCTGTACAGCTGCATTGCTTTGTATTATTTTACATTGTTTACACGTCCACGACCTGTTGTATCCATACTTTTCCTCGAAGACCACAATTCCACTGCCATTAAATGTTTCTCAGTGTGTTTACAGCGCTGCACAAGACAACAGTCACTACTGCTTGGTTGGTGAATCGTGTGAAGACTAGTTACAATTAATGTTTAAACCATACACAATGGCGCTCAGGTTGTTTCAGTCCCAACAAGCGTTTCCATCTACCAGAGTGAGATTGGAGTAGTCTGTCCTTCCGACCGAGCCACGTGTACCATATCTACGAGGGGTATATTGCAGACCTCTCTTTCCCCTCTCCAAGTTGATAAACCAGAGCTAGTTAGTTAGTTAGTCGACAGATTATCCTCATTGCACATGGAACCACTCAGTCCATAAGTGCTCGGATCCCCTCCTCAGCAAATTCCGCAGCGTGTAGCGGCTAACAACATCAGTTCTGTGTTGGTTTATCAATCTTCTTTGGCTTCCTGCGTAGTGTTCTTGTTTGGCCACTCATCTCATCTCATCATGTTCCTCTTGTACCTTGCGGTGTCGAGGTGAAGTATAAACTTCGTGAGAGTGCCCGGTTATGGGCTTCGTATATCGACATTCCCATGGATTCTGTTATTCCCTCCGTCCAACGTTTACGTGGTCGGCCTCTTCCTCTGTTTCCATCTGGTCTGTACATCATTGCTTGTTGTGGCATGCTGTTGACTGGTAGCCTACTTGCATGGCCAAACCATTCGACTTGCTGCTTTCTAATAAAATCTAGAGCAGCTTTAACCCCCACTTTAGTCCTGATTTCTTCATTTCTGATCTTATCTCTTCTTGATACGTTGAGTATTCTTCTCAGGAACCTCATTTCTGTTGTTGTGATTTTTCTTTTCTCTTTTTCTGTCATTGTCCAGGTTTGGCATTGGTAGCACAGAGTTGGTAGGAAGATTGTGTTGTAAAGTGCTTTCTTAGTAGTTATTGATACATGTTTGTTCTTTAGTATTGGTGCCATTTGTCCAATGAGTTGATTTGCCTTATTGCACCTATTTTCGATCTCGTCTTCTGATCTGCCATTTGATGATATTATACTTCCTAGGTACTTGAAGCTCTTTACTTGTTTCAAGGGATGTTCGTTTAGGTGAATTGTTGCTGTTTGTTCTTCTTTAGTTATAGTCATTACCTCTGTTTTGCTTGTGCTAATTTTCATGTTATGTTCCCTACACATTTCGTTTAGACTATTCATGTGGTCTTGTAATTCAGCTTCTGATTTTGCTATTAGTGCTTGGTCGTCCGCAAACAGGAGTTCTCTAATGGTTAGATTTGCAGATGGTTCTTCTTCTGTGTTCTCGTCATGCGGTATTCTTGCTGTCTCTGCTTGGCTGGTTTCTTTACATATGTTGTCTATATATGTTATGAACAAGAGAGGGGACAGGACACAACCTTGTCGTACTCCAGATCTTATGGTGAAGGGTTCTGAGTGTCCTCCAGTTGCTCTCACTATGCATTCACTGTTGTTGTATAAACTTCTACATAGGTTTGTTAGATGTGTACTCACTCCATATTGTTTAAGGATTTCCCACAGCTTGTTTCTATCTACTCCTATCAAATGCCTTTTCTTGGTCGACAAAGGCTAAGTAGAGTGTTTCATTGAATTCGATTGATTTTTCTATAAGTTGTCTAAGAGCAAAAATGGCGTCTGTGCATCCTTTGTTTTTCCTAAATCTAAGCTGCGTTTCGCTTAGCTGGGGTTCTAAAGTAGTTCGTAATCTTTTTTCAAGAATTTTGCAAAATATTTTCCCAGTGTGACTCAACAGTGAAATGCCTCTGTATTGTGTGCAATCTCTTTTGCTGCCTTTGTTTTTCCAAATTGGGATAATTATGGCGTTTCCCCAGTCTCGTGGTGTCTGTTGTTCTACCCAAACATGGTTGAATAGTCTATGTAGCCAAGCTGTTCCTACTTCTCTTGCTGCTTTAATTAGTTCATTTGGTATTTCATCCTGTCCTGGTGATTTGTTCAATGGGGCTAATCTGATGGCTTCTATAATTTCTTCTTTTAGTATGTCTGGTTCTAGTTCTTCGGTGACATCTGTGTAGGTCTCTTGAATTCCTGTGACATCTGATGGGATGTTGAGAAGTTGTTCGAAGTACTGCTTCCATCTTATTAGGATCTGTTTTTGTTCACTTATTGGTTCTCCATTTTCGCTGTTAATTATTTCAGTTGGGTCAAAGGGTTCTCCTCTGGTTCGCATTGCACTTATCTTTTTGTAGAAGTTTCTGGTTGCCTCCTTGTAGTTTTTATTTAGGGTTTCTCCATACTCTTCCCAGTCTTTTTGTTTTTCCCTCTTTACTATTCTACTCACATGTCTTCTCGCTATTCTGTATTCTCTATAATCACATTCCTGTTTGCTCTTCAACCACTTTTTATATTTTTCCTTTTTTTCTTTTACCGCTTTCTTTACTTCTGCGTTCCACCAACTTGTTATTTTCTTTATCCGTGTTTTGCGTTTTTTCGTGGTTCCGCATGTTATTTTTGCAGTATTTAAAATGCTTGATTTGAACATCTCCCATTCTTCTTCCACTGTTTTTCTTTCCGTAGGTAATTTTTCAAAGAGTTCAGTTAGTTCTTTCTCATAGTTTTCCCTTACTGCCTCGTCTTTAAGGTTTTTTAAGTTTACTGATTCGCATGGCATGTATTTTCCTGCTCTTTGTTTTCTTCTTCTGATTGTTCTTATTGTGGCAACTACTGCTTTATGATCTGTGTTTATACTGAAATTGGGCACTGCTCTTGCATCTAATATATTTCTCTTTCTGTTATTTCTTGTTAATATAAAATCAATTTGGCTTTTAGTATCTAGATTGTTCCATTTATACCAGGTGTATACTTGCGAATCTTTATGTTTATAGAATGTGTTTGTTATATAGAGGTCGTGTTGGCTGCAAAGCTCTATCAGTCTACTTCCGTTATCATTCCTTTCATTTTGCTGATCTCCAAATGCTCCCAGGTGTTTTTCTATGCCCACTCTGTTATGTCCTAGTCTTGCATTGAAGTCTCTCATAACTATGATAGCATTCAGAATGTCAGCCTGGTCCATGGCGCGTCCGCCCTCCACAGTAGCTCACCTGCGAGCTTGTCAGCCCACTCATTTCCTTGTACTCCCGCATGCCCAAGCACGAAGATGAAACTAATCTTTGCCAGCCGAGACCGCTCCAGAGACAGCAACTACTCTCTTCGGATCCACCCCATCTCTATCCTCTTGAGCATGCTCATTGAGTCACTAAGGAAACATGCCCTAGTGAATGTCTGTGTTCGAGCCATGTTATTGCCAGGACGGTGTACACGACCCACACTGCTACTTCATATCTGTGGGGACACATAATAGGATGCGACCAGATAATCATACGGACTGACAGGATTACACCTAGACTGGTAATGATTCCTCCACAGGTTTAAGATACTTCATTGTCAACATACTCCAACTCAATGCCCAGGAGGACCCTCTTCAATATAAACGCTGCTAATTGTATTCAGATAATGCCCGACGACCATAGTTTGAAACTAAAGTCAGTAGATAGAGCTGGAGAGTTGTCGCATCACAGGTAAAAACAGATCAACTTCGCTGCACACCGAACTAGTGGATAAGTGCTCACCCTCCTCAGCATTTCCATCAGCGTATAGCCACTGAGGAAACCAGTTCTGTGTTCTGACTGTTCTTGATTGGCTTCCCGCATGACGCTCTGTCTAGCTTTACCCCGTTTGGCTTTTCTTGCTACTGGTCAAAATTGCAGCTTCAACCCTCCGGTAAAGTGCTTGGCTTATATCATGTTCTAACATTGAGACAAATCCTTCCTTTAAAACACTAATGATGTGGCGTCGCTGTTGTTTTTTACAACAAACAAAAAATCCACCTTTCCTCGCATTACAAGCTTCGAAGAACACACCCTAATGAGGTCATTACAGTTGTACGGCTGCCGAGGAATCTGCATAAAGATCTTACAACGCGGGAAAAGTGAGTCAAACAGCGGCCTTGACAACGAAAGCTAGCGGTCAGGTAATAACAGGCTGTGGGTCTGCGACAAGGCAGACATGTTGCGGACAATGACCTTGATCCGGCAAAATTGAAATAATGTCACCATGTACGTTAGCTATCCGCGGTTCTCAGCGGGGTGAGGGAGGAAAGAAGAGGATTGAGAGACGTGGTGTGACCAGCAGTGAATACAGAAATATTCAAAGGGGATGCAATGTAGCGTTAACATACGACATATGCCAAGATTCTTATTTGTGTAAAAGTATTGCACTACTGCAGACAACCTTTTACTTTTATGCATTGAACTGTAAAATGTGACCGTGTGCTGAGAGAGAGAGAGAGAGAGAGAGAGAGAGAGAGAGAGAGAGAGAGAGAGAGAGAGAGGAGAGAGGAGAGAGAGAGAGAGAGAGAGAGAGAGAGAGAGAGAGAGAGAGAGAGAGAGAGAGACCCAGCCAGATGGGAAAACATCCAGTACAATGAAGTCAACACTCTCGACTTCAGATAGGAATGTGCTGGCAGTCAGCTAGTCACATGTCAGGTTCTGGAGAAAGAGGTATGTGCGTGTGTGTATGTGCGTATGTACGTGTGCACGTATGTGTACGCGCGCGTGCGTATGGAAGGTAATTTTTATTGTGGGATAATTATTGGAAGTTACATTTTCTTTAATCAAATGACGTGGATCTATCTGTGTACGCTATGAAACCAGAAGGTATCTATTGTTAACCAAGCTTATTGTCAGCGCGTAGGGTTCCCATAAGGTAAACAAAACATAGTAACACTGTAACCTATCATGCATGTCGAAAGAAGACGACTAAAGGCGGTTGGCGCAGGACTAACTAACTACCTCACTCCGGGATACAACAAACTTCAGCTGCAATATCTGAGCCAATTATGAACAAGTCTACAAAGGGTTAGAGTCGGTTGCGAGTTTATGCTTCACTGGGAGATGAATGGAGGAGGAAGAAGAAAGAAAGGAATGATTTATATCTCCAGATGTATATTTTATGTCTTTGACAAATCATGTGTTGCTGAGAAGTAGCTAATAATTATAATTGTCTAAATCTAGACGACCGTATGCAGTTGTTTCCTGTTATATTACTGGAGGATTGAATCGCTGCGGAAGTTTGTTGTACACAGCATCAACTGTATCTTCGTTCTGGAACATGCCGGAGCTGAGGGACATGAACGAGCTGATGAGTTGAGGGACATGAACGACTTGATAAACTTGCTATATAGCTCTGCATCCCCTGCAGATGGCCAGTCCTCGGATCGTGCCGATGTTATTAACGCCCCAAGACAGTATGACGCCAGTGAATCCACTTTGTTGTCCAGAAAGAAGGGACTTGGAACTTAGAATTGGCACGGCCAGATACGAGAGGCACATCGGGAGAATGAAGGACCACGTCAACCAACACATAACCGAAACTATTAGCCACCGGACGCTGATGGATATGTTGAAGGGGGGGGGGTGGGGGGGGGGGAAGAAGTGAAAGAAAGAGTATGGAACACCTATGGGCTTGTCCGGAGTGCATGGATCAGACAACTAGCTATTGGAAGTATAAAAAATGACTGACAATACAGAAACAGAAGGCTGTGTACGGGTATGATCACGAACGTACCACGGCATGGACTATAAGGAGAATTCCGTTAGTGACTTGTCTCCTGAAATATAGTGTTTTTGCTATTATACAATGTCTGCACAGAACTAATTGATTTCGTTAGACATTACAAACATTATATTGCGCCGGTATAGCTTCGGTAACTGCAAATTTAAACTATCTAATTGCTATCAAAAGAGAGTAAACTGTCCGAGTGTTGATAATTAGCAGCTGAAAGTACTTTTTATAATTTTAAACGTTAGACATCGCAGTGCCAAATATTGGAATAACATGAGACCAGATGGAGCGAGTGTAGAATTTGATGAATGTTTACATTTGTGATATGTAACAGACAGGTTGCTCCCATAGGGATTGTAATTTAACAAACTCCACTTGAATTGTTCTTTCTTATGATGCAAGCTGTGTATTTTAGTTTTTGAACTTACTTTTCATTTTCAGGTGTCTTGAGGCATACAGGGTGCTGCATGGTGCCAGGTCCACATTTAAAAAAAAAAATTTTGTTGGGTGTACATAATGATAAGGTTATATGCCAAATCTAATTTTCCCTCAGTTGGTTACTGAGTTGTGGATTTTTTTATGGGGGAAACCATTTGTGAATGCACTATAACAACACCACGGTAATGTTCCTGACATGCGCGTTTGAAATGACTTCCCCGGGGATTAGGAGAGAGATCCCTGCAAAGGCAACGGTTACATGGTTCTCACTAAACAACCATATTGTGAAAACAGACCTGCCGGCAGTAAGAATGGATGGGAGCATTCTGAGTAGAACCCAGTCAATGACATATCTTGGCGTGAGGCTTGATCGTAGCCTGTCCTTCAGAGATCATGTCGATTATGTCATAACGAAGGCTCGAAAAGGTTTGGCAGCAATGAGAGTCATGGCGACTGCCAATATCGAGCAAAGACTGCTATTACTTCTGTTCCAAGGACTTGTGCTTTCACGCATCGAGTATGCCCTGGCCATCCTCACTGTCAGCCCTACACAGATTGGAAGACTTGAAAAGGTACAAAACGAAGCCATGCGCATCATTTTGGGCTGCACGAGAGACACCAGCTGTGTAGCAATGAGATACCTCCTTGACTTCCCGACAATGGAACACAGGATCAAGATCTGGAGAGCTCGTGCATACTTAAAAATAAGTGCAGATGAGCAGCACCCTCTGCATGACGCTGTATTCAGAGAAAAGGGTGACAGGCTAAAGAGGGGCAAATCATGGATGGGTCGGGCGGAAGATGTCGTCGGACAGGTCTGCAGTCTTACCAGTATCAACCCCGGCAAGGAATGGGTGCCGGTGCCTCCAGCTTTTAAGTGTACCTTCTCCTGCATTATCACACTCGACAGACGGTGCAGAGAGCAGAACCCTGCCGCTGTCAATGCAGAGGTTAACGCGCTCATCTATGATCACTCAGATAGCCCCGAAGTGCTCATCTATACAGATGGATCTGTTGTAAAGCAGCAGAGAAGTGCGTGGGCATTTACAGCCCGTTCAGCGGGCCGAACCGTTCAAGAATCCAGTGGTGCCCACTCTATGACCACGAGCAGCATGACGATGGAGGTGATGGCAGTTACACAGGCTTTCATATGGCTGGAATCCCAGCATTATACCAACGTGTGTATACTAAGTGATTCAATGAGCATGATTCAGAAGGTCGAAGCTGGATCTGTACGTAGACAGTGGACTGAGTCGCTGCGGAAGTCTGTTGTCCGCAAAGTCACCTTCATCTTCGTCCCGGGACATGCGGGAGTCGAGGGAAATGAACGAGCTGATAAATTGGCTGGCTCTGCACCCCCTGTAGATGGCCAGCCCATGGATCGTGCCGATGTTATTAACGCCCTTAAAGATATGGCGAGAACAGAGGATTTTGACGCCAGTGATTCCACATCGCTTTCCAGGATGAAAGACCTGGGAGTAAGAATCGGCACAGCCAGACACGAGAGGTACATCGGGAAAACAAAGCGCCTCGTCAACCAACACAGAACTGGCACTATTAGCCACCGGACGCTGATGCATATGCTGGGGGGAGGATCTGAGCACCTATGGACATGTCCGGAGTGCAACGAAGATACCCCAACTGATAACTAACTAACTAACTAACTAACTAGGAGAGAGATACTACTTGCTTAACTGTCTTCCAACTATCCAACTGCTTTCTATAACAAATTTCTGAGCTTAATCAATCTGTGTGGTTATATCTGGTTTCCCCGTTCCCAATAATTTAGCAATATGACTTGATAGCACAGGCCGCGTTCCATGTACCCACGGCAGGGGTACGCCAACATGTGGAACTAGCTGTCTCCATGTTCGTTATAATGACAGACATTTTGAAGGAGACATTTTAATTTACAACTATTTGTAAAGCTGAGTACCCGGACCTGAAATTACAGGTTTTAAATGTCAGATTTAACGACCCCCGCGTTACTTGCGCCTGACTGTGTGTGAAAGGGCTTTAACAGGAGTGGGAGCCGGGAGTGGGCGTGTGTCAGTCGCCCGGAGAAGCGCCAAGAGTCCCATGTCCCCACACGGATACATCCGTGACCTCTAGTCTGAAGCCAGGGCAAACTTGGACAAAGGCCCAAATAACGAGCACACCAAGGAGTGGTCGAGATGTCAGGCGTCGTGGGAGGGAAATCAAGTTTCGGCTGAACGGGCTGAGGACGCGAAAGGTTCAAACAACTAAGTTACGAAAGCCGGCGATGGACAGTTGTCAGTGACAACATCAACAGGCTAAGTACCCGTTAGCCAACCTCCCTGGCGAAGATGTTAAGGACGTTGTTCATAATCCCGTATACTCACGTACGAAACACAGCTGCACGAGATTCGGCAGCGGATCGCTTCGCACTGGTTTACTTAAGAAGGTATGTGAGCCGGTCGTGCAGAAAGCAATGGCAAACTACAGAACATAAAACTTGCCAAGACATCAACTGCAGCTGAAAAATGGTGTTGACTGCAATGTCCTGTAAAAGATATGCGAGAGGGGGAAAAAAACAGTACCCGTTGCAAAGTGGCAGCGTGTAATTGGTGTATCCAAAGATTACACGAAATTATTTAGAGAATAAAGAAAGAAAAAAAGCACACAAACAACGGAGGCAGCACAACAAGACAAGAGGAGCCTAAAACGAGGGCAGAATAATCGATATCTTGCGCTGATGGACAAACGGTTTTTTTTTTAATTGTTGAAATAATAAAGCATGTAATGGGGAAAATTAATTAAACCTCGAAGGAATTCAGTAAGAGAAATTGAAATCATCACAGTACATTTACCGCACTGTTGTGTATTCAGTATAGTGTCTCACACACTGTCATGTATTCAGCAGTGTCTCCCACACTGTCATGTATTCAAAATAATGTCACCCCTCCCCCTTACACTGTCATGATCTCAGTATAATGTCCTCACACTGTCATGATCTCAGTATACTGTCTTCACACTGTCATGATCTCAGTATACTGTCCTCACACTGTCATGTTCTCAGTATAATATCCTCTCATTGTCATTTTCTCATTATATTGTCCTCACACTGACATGTTCTCAGTATACTTACTGTCCTCAGACTGTCATATTCTCGGTATACTATCCTCACACTGAGATGTATGTTATCAGTATACTGTCCCTTTCGGAATCAAAGACAACAAAACAAATATGCTACAGTTTCAAACCTGTCACCTCGAAAGCTCACCAACAGTTTCAGTTGACTATAAGACAAATATGCTAAACAAAATAACTGGTACCTTTCTGTTACCTCATAAACAGAATCATTTGACTATGTGATGGCTGTGCTAACAAAATACATTTATCTTTCTGGTATCTCGTATAAACAGTGTCGCTTGTCAATATGATGGCTATAATAAACAAAACATTAAATGCAGGCGTCTTTCTGGTGTCATCCTGTTCGCTGTTGTTCTAGTCATGGTCACACAAAAGGTCCGGTTTTTGTTTTTGGGGGGGGGGGGGGGGGGGGACAGAGAGAGAGAGAGAGAGAGAGAGAGAGAGAGAGAGAGAGAGAGAGTGGAGAGGGGAGAGAGAGAGGGGGGGGGGGGAGAGAGAGAGAGGGGGAAGAGAGCGAAAAGGATACTAATGTTTTCGTTCGCTCACTTCTAACTCAAGCGTAGTCCATACACATACGACTTCTAGTGCACTAAGCTGATGTTTGTGTGTAGATTAGCTTCCTTTTACCAGTGTTCCTCGCCATCAGGTGAACCCACTCCGACTTCTGTGGCACTTGTAATTTACGTCCCCATGTCAAGGACGAGAAATCAACATGTACTCCAGCTGACCAGTGTAGGGGTTGAACCCGCTACCTCGGAATTAGCACACCGGAAGTTTAAGAACGAGCGCTTTTATCCATTCGGCCACGCTGATCCCCAGGATGCTGTGTTTAAAGTTGGTCACAACTCACAAACTAGCTGTGCATAGATGCGTGACCCTGTGGACACAATGTTCAGCCTATACATGTTACAAAGGTGGGGGGACCAACTTCAGTATGTGTATGCTAAGTGTCGTGCCTCGTTCCCAAGCTAATCACCGAGCTATCTATTTCGCTCAATCAATGTCATTCACTGAGCTAAAGTCACAGATGCCGTGCCAGTATCCAGTATGGCATCAGGCAACCTACCACAGATTATGTCTACACAACCAACGCCCAGTAACAATAGAAAGTACTAAAACAACCACTGCTTAGGATGAAAAGTTAAAAGTTAGTTGCATATCCTTTACAGGACGTCGCAGTCAACCCCAGCAATGTTTGAGTATTTGAGATTTCTTGGCAAGTTTACGTTCAGTAGTTTGCCATTGCGTTCTAAACGACAGGCACTCATACCACTGTATGAAAAACTAATTCAAGGCAGTCAACATCTATTTTCGAATGCCTTATGCGGGGTTACGAATTGCGTCCGTAACTCCTTCACAGAGCCGAGTCGGTCTACTTATGATTTTTTTTGTTGCTGCATATCCCTTACAGGACGTTACAGCAACACCAGCATTTTTCAGATGCTGCTGATGTACTAGGTAAGTTTTTACGTTCAGTAGTTTGTCATTGCTTTCTGAACAACCGGCTCATATAATCCCGTAAGTTACAAGAGCGGCGTGATCCGCTATCGAATCTCGAGCAGCTGTTTTCCCACGTGGATATACGGGGTTAAGAACAACGCCATTAATTCCTTGGCCAGGGGGACCGCCTGCTTAGGATAGAAAACGTTAAATTAACAACTTCGTGGGACGGAAAAATGTTAAAGAAACAACTCCTTGGGATAAGCATGTTAAGGTAACAACTGTATAGGGATAGAATGTGTGATGTAAAACGTGATATGTGATAGAAAATGACGTAACACCTGCTTAAGATCATCGTCAAGTGCCATCCCGGCTGGCGTAGGCGTTCATGACTCGCCAAATATCTCGGCCTTTGGTTTTCTGTATCAACTCCGCTGTTGATATTCCTCCATGCCACCCCACCGTCTCAATCTATCAAACATCATTTCTCTTGATTCTGCCTCTCCTTCTCCTCCTTCAGTTGTCACGATGTTCTCCGATGCCTCTTCTTATCACATGACCAAAAAAGCTGTTTGCCTCTTTCTTAATTGTTTTATATAATGTTATAGTTTCATTAGCCTCTTTCAGGCAGTCTTTGTTAGTTACTTTGGCAGTCCAAGGAATTCGCAACATTCGTCTCAGGAACCACATTTCTGTCGCTTCCAATATTTTCCAAATTTGTTCATTTACATTCCAAGATCCACAGCCATACAGCAAAACAGGTTCTATATAGCACTTCAGCACTCTCCTTCTTACATCCAGTGATAGTGACTTATTACATAAGATATTTTTATTTTCATTTTCTGAAATGCAGCCTTTGCTTGCCCTATTTTGCTCTTAATCTCTGTTATGCATCTTCCATCTGATGTTATAAATGTCCCTAGATATTTAAAACTGTCCAGATGTTATAAATGTCCCTAGATATTTAAAACTGTCCACTTGGTGAATTATTTTCCCTTCTATCTCTATTTCAGATTTTGGTGTCACATTTTTCTTTGATATCACAATTGATTACCGTTTTCTTTATATTCAAGGATCAAGGAGAGTCCTTTCTTTGCACTCTGTTACTATAATGTTCAACAATTGTAGATATTTTGCATTATCCGCAATCAATACTGTGTCATCTGCATAGCGTATATTGTTTATATTATATGAGATAGAAAACGTTAAAGTAACAAATGTGTTATTTTATGACATAATGTATTAAAAAAACTGCTTGGGATACTAACTAACAGCTAAAGAAGCAACGGCCTGGGACAGAAAGAGCCAACTTCCCTACCCTCCCTTCGGATGCAAAGACTATTCATTTCTCCAAGTAACACACCATACAAAAAAGCAATGGTCAATACAACACCTCACAAAAGTACCCAGAATCCCTAGCTTTTCATAATTTCAGTGTCTGTGAACACACAAGAGTGTGCCATTGTTAGACCTAACAGCGCAGGCCCAGATCACTTAACAGATAAAAGCGAGAAGCCCTGCCATGGCAGTGGGCAAAGGGGTATTTCAAGTACTCAAACAATCGACAGACGAGCAGGCTGTATAGCATGGAATAATACGCGTACACAGGGCCTCGCAGGCCTGGCACTGCTGCTGTTGTTCACTGACTCTGTGGGGGGTGTTTCTTGCTTGTTATCTCACAGGGTAGTTCGTTACTGCAATGCTTTGGGGATGAAAGAGATAAGGATGGTGACACAAATACTCTCATACTGGGACTGACAGAATCCAGCAAGGTTCGCCGCACGGGCACAATGGGTCTGAAAACAACATTTGTGTGTATGCGTGGATATAATGGACATGAAAGAAGCCTTTCTTGAACACTAAAGCAGCGTAATTTGTTACCTCGGATATGAGGGGGGGGGGGGGGGGAGAGAGAGAGAGAATGATGGAGGCACAAAAGGTTCGTTACTTGTATATACAGAGCATGAAAGAAAGTCTCGGAACAGTCATAACATCTGATGGGAGATGCCTTAAAGAGATTAGAACAAGAATTGCCATGGCGACGGTAGCCTTTTGCAAGATGAAAAGTATACTGACCAATACAAAGATATCAATTGAAACTAGAAAAAGAGTGTTGAAGTGCTACATAGAACCTGTACTTTTATATGGATGTGAGGCGTGGACAATGAGCAGACAGACAAGCTGAAAAACATCTGATGGTTGTGGAAATGTGGTTTCTGATGAAAATGCAAAGAATACCATGGACAAATAGAAAAACCAATGAACAAGTCCTTCAAGAAACAAATGAAGATCGTAAACTGATTAGAGTCATTAGACGTAGACAGTCAAAATTTTGTAGGCATGTTATGAGAAGAAATGAATTGAGAACTTGGTGACAACTGGCAAGATCGAAGACCAAGAATTAAATACCTGGATGGCTGGGCCACGTGGCATGGTCGAGACAGAAACATTGAGCTAATCCACGGACATGACCGCCCACGCTTATCGGCATGGCACATAACGAATGAATGAAAGAAGCCAGGATATTTCTAAGCTTGGAGATATCGGACATGAAAGAAGCAAAGCTTGTTACTTATATGTAGCGGGCTTGAAACAGGAATGGATAGTTCGTTACTGTGATACAAGGGACATGAAAGAGGCATGGATAGTTCGTTACTGTGATACACGGGACATGAAAGAGGCATGGATAGTTCGTTACTGTGATACACGGGACATGAAAGAGGCATGGTTAGTTCGTTACTGTGACATAACCGGGCATGAAAGAGACATGGATATTGTTACTTTGACATACTTGGCATGAAAGAGGCAATGATAGCTCGTTATTCTGATAAACGGGACATGTAAAAGGCAAGGATAGTTTTGCAATCTGACACAATCGTGAGACAGGTTAGTTTTACTAAGTTGTTGCAGTTAAAAAAAGCTCTACGGCTACCTTTTGTTTGTAAAGGGTCACTGCACGAGACTCTAGACTACCATCTGTTTTGTTAAAGAGTCACCATACTACAGAGTTTCCGGCTTGGGTCAAGATGGCGGGACGTGTTTTCTTCCAACTTGACTAAAGACGGTTGATCGGCGGCTTGACAATCCGCCATCATAAAACTCACAGCTGTTATAGAATCAGATTTCTGGCTCCAAAAGTTTGATGCTTCGCACAAACAAAGAGAACCACGATTTCTGCCCTATGCGCCAACTTAGGCACGAGAGGAAAGACAAGACAAGACAATGTGTCTGAAATCAGCTTTCGTACAAGTCTGAATCCGGCTTCGATGCAAATAATTTGAATCATGATATAATACAAAATTCTAATTGACCTACTATGCTCTTAATCGTGTCAAGCATCTTCCATCTAATGGTATCAAGTTAAAAATAAAAAAAAAAATTAAGGACCTTTTTACACGTTTTTATTCGTATTGGTGTTATCATTGCGAACACAATATAACAATCGAAAGCTATAGTGAGACTTGAAATGATACAACCTAAAAGGTATGGAACAAACTGATATCAGAACCTGAAAAAAGCACCTTCAAACAAGGGTCTGAAATAAATGTTCACAAAGTGGCCTGAACAAAGTTTACCGAAGCCACGAGCACTAGAGTGCATAGATAAGCACCTCAGCCTTAAAGAATGACATGTATTACCTGTGTTAGAGGAACAAAGGGGAAACCCCACCTCTTACCGAGGTCCTTAACCGTGCCCTGTAACAGTAACCACACCCAGGCTGTTTAATAATAATGTTCATTATGTTTCTGACCTGGGAGGTAATTTACATACAAATCTGGGGCTAGTCTCACAATGCATAATTAGTGCTAGACACATATCCCTTGACTTACATTGTGTTATGGTCCTGTGTGAGGCAAGGACATTTTGTCAGTTGGTGAAACAAAAATAATCCTAGTCTGTATATTGCATGAAGGAAACTGCTTGGTCTAGAGAACTTATTCCGCGGCCCGGGACCAGCAGACACCAGCAATTGATACAAATGGCACACTGACAGTTCAAGAGAATGTATTCTCACTTTGGGAATTTAAAAACTGTAGCCACAAACACAAAGTTGCACGATTTATTGCCTGGTATATTTCGCCGCATCTCGTGAGATGCATGCTGCATTGTGATATACAATGTAAAGTGAATAAATGAATTAATTGCTTTAATTATACTTTGGCTGAAATACTTGATACACAGTCACTGGTACTGTTCTAAATTTATTATCCCCAGTGTAGCAGAACATTTAAAAAACGCCATTCAACTGGAACAAAATGTTTTCACATTACCAAGTTCAAAATATCTGGACTATGCGTTATTCCTGTAATCAATTGAAGGGTTTCATCTGCTTCTAAGACTTCCCCTTTTCTCTTTCTCGCTGTCCGTTGTACCCTCTAATACAGTGGTTCTCAACCTTTTTTGGCCCGTGCCCCCTTCACCATATTTTCAGAGCGTCACCCCCCCCCCCCTTTTCGTATTTCCTACCTAAAAATTCCTCCTCCCGCCAGTACACAGTATACGTAATAATGGAAGCACATACTAAAACATGTCTAGACGTCCACATAAAACTTGATTTGTGGGTCTACTTACTTTATAAAATGAATATTAGAAGGGTGAGACATACAGAACCGTAAAGTATGAAGGGAAAAACAAGATCAAGTAATCGATTCTTGTTTAACGCGATCTTGAAATAATCTTCATCCCCCCCCCCCCCTGGAAACCCCAAGATTGGGGGGGGGGGGGAGAGAGAGAAAGAGAAAGAGAGAGAGAGAGAGAGAGAGAGAGAGAGAGAGAGAGAGAGAGAGAGAGAGAGAGAGAGAAAATTCCCCACCGATTGAGAACCACTGCTTTAATATGTTCTTCAGCAACTACACCTCCGCCGCCCTATGATGTTTCTCACACAGAACTTAACAAGAACACACACACACATGGCTGAGGAGAAGTCTGATGGGCAGCGTCGCCCTGAGTGACACATGATAATAAAATGTATGTAGGTACCGTGGCGAAGGCGTTACGGGCGCAGTTTGTAATCCCACATACCCGCGTTCGAAACACAGTTGTGGGCGATTTGGCAGCAGACCTCCTTACGTTGTTT